>CM061226.1:6628874-7024951 GCA_030844895.1 Ambrosia x helenae | reverse complement strand
ATTAGAAACATGAAACGTTGGATGAACATTATTGAGCTCTGGTGGTAAATGAGCTTGTAAGCCACCTTCCCAAACTCGCTCAAGGATCTTAAAAGGTCCTACAAACCGTGGTGCAAGTTTCCCTTTCTTTCCAAACCGAAATACACCCTTCCAAGGTGAAACCTTGAGATGTACCATGTCTCCGACTTGAAATTCTAGAGGCTTGCGCCTTTGATCGGCATAGCTCTTCTGTCTGCTCCGAGCAACTTGCAAATTCTCACGAATGCGAAGAATCTTGTCTGTCGTTTCTGTATTAGTTCGAGACCGGTGATTTGTGTTTCACCAACCTCGCTCCAACACACAGGGGACGACATTTGCGACCATACAGTGCCTCAAAACGGTGCCATGTTAATACTGGAATGGTAGCTGTTATTATACGAGAACTCAACCAAGGGTAAGTGCGTGTCCAATTACCACCAAAGTCGATGATGCACCGCTCGAAGCATATCCTCCAATGTTTGGATGGTTCGCTCAGTTTGACCATCCGTCTGTGGGTGATAAGCCGTGCTAAGATTCAGTTGTGTACCAAGTGCGGACTGAAATGTCTGCCAGAAGCGGAAAGTAAACCAGCTATCACGATCGGAAATAATGTCTAGAGGAATACCATGACGACTAACAATCTCACTGATGTAGATCTTAGCCAGTTTCTCAGCTGTGTAGGTCTCACGAAATGGGCAGGAAGTGAGCAGATTTGGTCAAACGATCGACGATAACCCATATACTGTCATGTCCACGAGTGGTGCGTGGAAGTTTCGTGATGAAGTCCATAGCAATGTTCTCCCACTTCCACACTGGGATTCTGGTTGCACAAGCAAACCAGATGGACGTTGTGCTCAGCTTTGACCTTGGAACAAGTAAGGCATTTAGCCACATAAAGAGCTATGTCCTTCTCATACCGGCCACCAATACAAAGTACGCAGATCCTGATACATCTTATCTGCACCAGGGTGAATGGGAGTAACGAGACTTATGGGACTCGTCCATGAGAAGGTACGCAGGTTGTCACGATCAGGGATCCAAGACGGTTTCATGAAATAAAGTAAACCATTTTTGGTTTCCAACTGATTTTCGGCTCCACACATGACATTTCTTCGTACATGTTGCCCTCAGTAACAGAGACATGTTGGGCTTCAATGATGCGGAGTTTGATATCAGACTGGACCTGAGCACAATAAAGCTGGGCATGACCTTTACGACTAAGAGCATCGGCCACAACATTCGCCTTGCCAGGATGGTAGCGAATCTCGCAGTCGTAGTCGTTTAAACAACTCGACCCATCGTCGTTGTCGTATATTCAGATCTTTCTGGTTGAAAATGTGTTGAAGACTCTTGTGATCAGTGAAGATTACACATTTTGTACCATATAAATAGTGTCGCCAAATCTTAAGTGCGAAAACGACTGCTCCGAGTTCAGATCATGGGTAGTGTAATTTTTCTCATGTTTTTCAGTTGTCGTGATGCATATGCTATAACCTTGCCTCGTGCATGAGAACACAACCAAGACCTTGGTTAAGGCATCACAATAAACCACGAAATCCTCATTGCCGTCAGGTAAAGTGAGGATTGGAGCATCACACAGTTTCTGCTTCAAAGTCTGGAATGCTTCTTCCTGACTGGGTCCCCATACATATGGTTTATCCTTAGGGTCAAGGAATGAGGTAGGTAAGGCAATCTTGGAGAAGTTGAGAATAAATCGACGATAATAACCCGCTAAGCCAAGAAAAGAGCGAATTTCCGTGGGAGACTTGGTGTATTCCAATTCTTAACAGCCTCAATCTTAGCTGGATCCACGTGTATACCCTTATCACTGATAATGTGTCCCAAAAATGAACTTCCTTAAGCCAAAATTCACACTTGGAGAATTTGGCATACAGTTGTTCATTCTTCAAAAGACTCAAAATTTGTCTAAGGTGTTGTTCTCGTGGGCTGATTTGGTTTTAGAGTAAATGAGAATGTCATCGATGAAAACGATTACGAACTTATCCAAGAAGGGTTTGCAACACGCGATTCATGAGATCCATGAAGACAGCGGGTGCATTTGTTAGTCCAAAAGGCATAACCATGAACTCGTAATGACCAAAGCGTGTACGAAAAGTTGTCTTTGGAATATCGTCTTCATGGACTCGTAGTTGATGATATCCGAACGAAGCGATTCGATCTTTGAGAAGCAAGTCGAACCTTGAAGTTGATCAAAGAGGTCATCAATGCGGGGTAAAGGGTACGGTTTTTAATGGTGAGTTTATTCAGCTCCCGATAATCAATACACATACCGAAAGATCCATCCTTCTTCTTTACAAATAAGACTGGAGCTCCCCAAGGTGATGAACTGGGACGAATGAAACCCTTGTCTGCCAACTCTTGAAGTTGACTCGCAAGTTCTTGCATCTCGGAAGGTGCAAGGCGGTATGGAGATTTTGCAACGGGCGTAGCACCAGGTACAAGATCAATACGAAATTCAACAAGACGCACCGGTGGTAGTCCAGGTAAGTCATCAGGAAAAAGTTCTGGAAACTCACGAACAACAGGAACATCTTGAATACTCTGTCTTTACCCTTCTTTTCCACAATATGGGCCAAGAAAGCTACGTATTTCTTGCGTAAATATTTCTGTGCTTGAGTGCAGGACATGAGTTTAAGACCACTGGATGGTTTCTCACCATAAACCCTAAAAAGTCACCCGATGCGAGAGGAAACCGAATGAATTTCTCAAAGCAGACAACTTCGGCATGATGTTTAGAAAGCCAATCCATACCCACGATAACATCAAAGCTTCCCAATTTCATGGGTATAAGATCAATGGTGAAGTCATGTTCGTTAAGGCTAAGAGTACAACTGGATGATTGAATCAATTGAGATGGGTTTACCATCCGCGACCTCGACAGTGAAAGGCGCTCCTAATCTAGAGCGAGTGTGAGATAATAAAGGTTCGAATGCTAACGACACAAACTTTTATCCGCACCAGTATCAAATAAAATCGAAGCATAACGACCATCAAGTAAAAACGTACCATTCACCACATCATTTGCTTCCTGGGCTTCTGCTGCATTGATGTTGAAAGCCCTACCACGAGCCCCTGGTTTGCTGCACGGTTTGCTGGGACAAGTGCTGGACATTGATTTCTAAGTGGTTTGGATCACAACAATTGAGCAAGCTCGACCATATGCTATAGGTTGTGGGTTTTGGCGAGCTGGTTGAGGGTTGGCTGTTGAGGGTTAACAGGTTGAGCATTGATTGGTTGAGTCGAAACACAGATCGACATGTGGCAGCTACATGACCGTACCTACCACAGGTGGTACAGTGGCGACAAGGAAAATTTGCGGGGTGATGGTACTGACAGGTGGCACACTTGGGTAAGTTTCCACTATAAACCTTCTTAACAGGGGAGCCTGAGCCATTGGAGCCTGAGCTATTGAGCCTGAGTTACTGGGGCTACAACAGCATAGTTTTCTACCCCTAGACTTCCGCTTCCTAGTTTTGGAAACCGGTATTGTCTTACAGCAACTCTTGATGATTCAGTAGTAGGGTGGGGTTCTTCTCAGCTGGTTTCCTGGTTCCCTTCCTAACCAAATTTCCCTTTTTGACGTGCTTTTCAGTCAAGGAGGCTGCAAGCTGGATGGCTTCTTCCACCGTAGTGGGTCTGCTTCCATGACTACATCTTGAATTAGGTTAGGTAATCCCTTAATATATTTCTCGATTGCTCGAGAGACCGGTAAACATGTGTGGAACCAAATTACTGAGCTCATGATATCGAGTGTTGTACGCAAGATTTTCACCATGTCTTGTTTTCAACCCATGGAACTCTTCCTCTAGTTTCCTCATTTCATTCTAGGCAGAATTTGGCGATCATGAGTTCCTTGACCTCAGCCCAAGACAAGGATAGAGCAACATCAGCGCCCCGATTACGCTTTTCACCATTCCACCAGTTTAATGCCCCTTTTGAAGGACACTGATAGCATAGCGAACACGGAGGTCATCAGGACACTCGCAGTTCATGAATGGTACTTTCATACTTTCAAAACCATTGGGGAGGCCAGTAGCCACCCTCCTCACCAGTAAACTTCGTGGGGTTTTGCATGAGTTGAAGTGTTTGAATGTGCACCGAATTGAGTTGCACCCTCTGTGTTGGCACTGTTGCTGTTTTGGGTTAACTCACTAACAAGATTTGGAATCACTGCAGCAATTTGCTCAGCAACTAGAGAAGCAAGGCGACGATCAGAACGTTGTCCAGAAGCACGAACAGTGCGTTGGCTAGCATCACGGAGCATACGGCGAGCAGACATCTACAAGGCAGTCAATGAAAAATTATGAGATTAATAAATGTAAGTGTATAATTGCCTAATTGATTATGAATACAAGATATTGTATGTGAAATAATAAAAGAGTGTATCATTGGTGTATGTTGGCATTGACCGGCTTGGGACGCTGGTTCGAACCCCGTCCCAAGCATTTATTTTTTTAACAAGGTTTTAGCTATTATTTTATTATAATTAACTTATATTATGATTAAACGAACCCGAATGTGTCACAGAATATTTTTTTTTAAAATGTTCAAAAATGATGTAAAATGTAACGTCTTATTAATTGCGGTATAACGTACATATAATTATAAGAAGAATACAAAGAAAAGTGACGGATGTCACAACCCCGAAGAAGACCGTCCCGTATTGCTCAAGATGAAGGAGAGCATCGCAAAAAAATATAATCGTAGTTTGTGTTTTTTTTAATTAAAAATTGTACTTTTTTTATTTAAGTGTATGTTTTTTTTTTGTACGTTTGTTTTTTATTTAAGTGTTTGTTTTTTATTTAAATACATCTTTACTTTTTATATTAATATGCTAATAATTATTTAATACAAAAAAAAAAAAGGAAATTAGCATTAAATGGTGTTGGTCCTCCTCCACACCCTTAGGAGCATCATCTCATGGATGTTCCTACCCCACGCTGACGTGGCAGCTGAGGTGGAGGCAAGGCATGGAAGTTGGGCCTCCTCACACCTAATGGTCTAATTGTTATATACGTTGAGCACCTACACGGTCGCACGTGCGTCACCGGAAAACAACCGCCATCGCCGTCACATCTTCCTCTACAAATCTTGCCAATAATCTTTAATCCTTGTTGTTCAAGCGGTTATTATTTAATTATTTTTTCTCATCGAAAAGATGCAATGGTTATTGATTTTGTGGGTAGAATGGAGTTAAAATCATTTGGCAGCTTGTTTTTGAAGCGGTTACGTTGCAGAACGAAAATTAATGTGCGTGCGTGTTGGGATAGGAATGTAAGGGAATCGTAAGTCGTTAAATCATTTAACGAATTTAACGGAAGTTAGTTTACCGTCAAGTTACTTTTTTGTATTATATATAAATAATATATATATATATTTTTTTTACAACTATATATTTTATCGGAGTTTAATAGCAGCCTATTATTGTATTGTAGTTAAAGAAACAAAAAAGGAAATGGTTTATGGATGGAAACCCACCAAGTGTGTGTCATGTCTTGGGGCCAAAAAAAAGAACTTGTTCATATTTTGAAAAATAAAATAGTGGGGCGGTTCATAAAATCCACGTGATATTTGGGCAACCTATTGTGGATGGATTCTGCAACATTAATTAATATTAATATACTTCAATATATCACGAGGCAGTTCAGTTAAAATGAGGTTTTATATTTATTTCATGTCAAAATTTTAAACTCAACTGTTTAAATTTTAATCATTTAGACCATGTTTCATGAACATGACTATCAAAGTGTTCAAACTAGACTCTAATCCAAATGTAAATAAGTTGAACGTACTATAAACAACTTTGTAACAATACTATTAAACTTATACATTATCTATTTTTTATTTTTTAATTCTAATTTTAAACGAGTTAACAAGTCATCATGTTTTATTTCAGTGAAACCTAAACACGGCCCGTTTATTAAATGATGGGGGCATGTCACCAATCGCGGCGTGATTATTAAATGAGCTAGACTGGTAAACCCAAATCTTGATTATTTTCATGATGTGATTCGGGTAATGTGAGAGCCGACACCTAAAGTTCATCCGTTTTGACCCGAACCCATCTCCACATCTTTAGCGGTTAACTTTTTACCACCTCTACCAAACACCATTCTATTACAATGACAATGCCAACCATTTTCATTTTGTTTGTGACAATCTTCATAAGTTGTACACATTATATAAAAACATCTATTTAATTATGCACAACAATGACTACAACAAAACATCTCTACTTAACATTCAAAGCAAGAGACTGATTATGATTACCACCCATTCTGACATCTTTGCCGCGGTAGCCGACGCGTCCTCCTCCCCCACCCTTCAAGACTCTTCTCCAACGATATTTCCAAACAAACCGTCCGCTCCCCACCCCCTGCTGCTGGCGATGGCGAGTTGCACGAGGGCTCTGCAGCAACCAACCGCCGCCTGCCCCTACCGTTTCTAGCAGCAGCTTTCCTTTTAGACGAACTAGATTGCCAAGAAACGCCAGTAGCAGAAAGCGCCTCTTCAAATATTTGAAGATCTTCAGTCACTTCCCGTCTTGATAAAGACACAATGCTTGGCAGAATATCTTTCTGAAAATCTTTTCTGTATCGTCCCCGCCTTCCTTGTCCTTTTCTAGCTGTCCTTTTCGACAAGGAACCATTTTCGTCTTCTTTCTGTTCCTCCACAATCAACGGATTATAATTAGCGTATTTTTTCTTCGGTATCTTCAAGTTTCAGTGTCATGTACTCAAAGTAATCCATGCCTTCAGGAATATAATCTTTGTTTTTCTTTAAATCGTTAGATGTAACAACCTTAGCAAACCAAAGCAACGCGTCGCTGGATGGTGGTTGAGAGAATGAAATGGATACAATAGCCTCGGCTGCACCCTTAACAAGATCCGTATGGGTATCCTCCATGGATCCATCATCCGGGTCAGGTTCAAGAACTGCCGGAGCTTCCAAGTCTATCTCCATTGTAGCAATCTTGACAACGGACTCAGGGAAAGACGGTGCTGCTGGAGAACCATCTTCTTCATCAAGAGATAAGTTTAAATCAATATGACGCTTAATATCCTTCGACTCACAATGACTTTCAACTTTTTTGTCAATAATCGGGACGCCGAGGATTTTTGTAATGCTCTGTGTATTATTATTTTTTTCTTTGTTGAGACTGCGAATATCGTTACTATCTGCATTTTCGGTTTTCTTGAAAAACTGCTGAGAATGATTCTGCAACGAATCCAAGTTAATATGATGAACTTTTGTTTGAGTCTGTTCGGTCTGCAAACCTTGTTTTGATGTAAGCCAAGGTGGCAGTCTTTTTCAGGGGTTTCGCGGTTCTTCCACATGTCGAGAAACCTGTTTTTTATCTCGAGTACGAATTTCTTCAAGATTGTCAGCTACAGAACCTTTGGAACCGGAACCAGAACCAGAACCATTTAGAAAACCTAAGTCAACAAAAGCGTTTTGACCCGTTGACTTTGTAGTCAATCTTGAAGTTGCATCAGAGAACCCCGGGGCGGCTTGGCTTGTTGAACCGAAGGAGTTAAGCCAATTGTTGTGATGATAAGTAGTGTTTCTCCATGGCAAAACGAAAGACGATGTGTGGTTTCTTTCACCAAGTTCAATACCAAATAAAGTTCTTTCGCAGATGGTTCCTCTACAAGACCACGGTCGGCTTTGATTCTGTTACTAAAGAACGCTGAAAATGCTGTTTCCCGTTCCTCCGCCTGGATTGGTTCATTCAAGTCAGCCAAATTAAAAAGTCTCCCTTTGTTAATCGTGTCCACATCAGCAGGCGCTTCCAGGTCGATTACCTGTCTTTCAAAAACGCCGCTTTTTGAAATGTGAGGACTGAACTCTTGTAATGTACCTTTCCCCTTATTGTCAGTTCCTGAAGTAGACGCTCGACTAAAACTCGAATTCATTTGAGGAAAACTAGATGGCACTTGATTTAGAAAATGACCCATGTTTAAGGATTCTGTTGACATGGGATTCATCAAATCTTTCTGTCGTTTATACAACCGATGAAGTTCTTGGAGCTGGAATGTAACGAAACGCCATTAACTACATTAATAAACATCACAAAATCCAAAAAAATACAACCATGAAGAAAGCAGACCTGATGTTTGAAGGTTGATTCTTGCTTTAAAATAGTTTTGCCTAATCTGCTCTTTGGCGTATCCGTTGTATCCATCCATGCTTGTGCAGTTAGAAAGTAGTCATAATGCTGGCCGTTTACAGCGGTGGGGATCTTGTGGCTTCTGTCATCATGATATGGATCCCAAATGCTATTGTGAAAACCGTTGTTTAGATCCGTCATTGAACCTGGAAAATATGTTTTAGATTGTACTTTGGCTCCCATTTCTGCAACCAAATCAAGAAACAAACAAATTCCATCACAAAAAAAAAAAAAAAAAAAAAAAAAAACCACAACCCCCCCCCCCCCCCTCTCACAATCCATCATTTTTGGGTGCAAATTAACATTTAGTGTTGTGAACATAAACCAAATATTATCCAATGTTATTTGTTCCTATAAAAAAAACACTAGCATTCTTCTGGAATTTTATAAATAAATAAATAATATATTATGCTGCAGTTATAAGATCAAGGACTAGAAACACCTTTCAAACAATCCTACCTAATATATGTCTCAAATAAACCATCATTTCTGCAAAATATGCATAACAAAGTGTGACAAATAATTAATCATGAACAAGGAAGATTATGTATGAAATATGATGATAATATTTTTATCTTAAATTGCCAAATATTATCCAACATCTCTCATTTTCTGCAAACTAAAGCTGCAATTTAAACAGAAATAACAGTCAACTTTAAATGAAAAAAAAAAAAAAACAGATACAATAGCATATACATGGACTGTACGGAATTTGTTAAAATAAATAAATAAATAAATCACTCTTTGAACTGATCAACAACATCAAGCATTGAACAAATCGAAGACCCTTCAAATAATAATAATAATAATAAAAATTAAAAAAAAAAAAAAAAAACCAATAAGAAATTGACTTCATACCTTCAGTCCTTTACCAAATCATAAAAAATAAAAATCCAAACTTGGAAGATAAAAAGTCAGGCAGCAACATAATTAAGGTCTCTCATGGCTTCTGTGAGATTAAATAATCAATAAAACAGATGGGTATACAATAAAGGTAAGATTTTTATGATCAAGAAAAAGATAGAGAGAGAGAGAGAGATCCCTCTCTCCTATGTTTCTCTCTCAAAATCTGGAAGTGTTAGTTTCTCTCTCTAGAAATCAAGAAAGAAAAGGAAGGCATGAATGAGTTTGTGAATCTGTAATGGTTTGATATTTAATGGCTACGTGAATTGTTGTGATTCGATTATTATTATTATTATTATTTGGTGATTTTCTTATTTGGCAAATCTAAGATGGAAAGAGAATTTTGGAAAATGATTTTATGGGGTTATGGGAAAAATAAGATATAGAAAGAGAAAGATGTGTAGATACACATTTATGTATCTATATGTCACCTATCATTCATGAGTTCTAGATTCCTTCTCATCTATTATGTTTTTTTTTTTGCGTGACTACAAATTATTCTTATTTTATTTTTCTTATATGTTTTTTTTACATTTAAAAGATACAAGCAAAGTGCCTATCGAGAAACACCAGAAAAGGTCACGGGTACCTCACTACCAGCATGTTAACACCGTCGTCCTTAGTTCTGATAAGGGTCCCGTGAACTGTTTTCTGTTTCTATCTAATAGGCTGATAATTCCGTTCAAAAAATCTAATAGGCTGATAATTTGGTATATTAATTGCAACGGTCGAATTTTTATGATTTTTAATTCCTTTTTAACCGTTGAATTTAATTTGTGAATTTTTATAATTGTTCAAACGGTCAGATTTTGTGACCATTTTATCAAAGATCTATAAAACACAAAACGATCTCACGGTTTAGTTAAAAAAATAGAAATTATCTCCATTGCATGTTTGTACGAAGCACACGAAGAAAGACATCACCTTCCCGGCATGATCGGTAGCATTGATTGCACTCATTTAGTATGGAGAGCATGTCCTAGGGAATTACAAGGACAATATATGCGAGGCGATCACCAATCCTCTACGATCATGCTAGAAGCGGTTGCTTCGCAAGATATGTGGTTTTGGCATGGATTTTTTGCCCTCCCACCCCCGGTTCACTCAACGACATAAATGTTCTCCAACAACCCCCATATTTTCTTACCCAACAAAATGGAATGGCGCCGCTGTAACATCCGCTCCTTATATTTTTGCCAAGATTACAAATGTAGTCCCTATATTATCACATTTACAAATCCAGTCCATGTACTTTTGTTTATTCTCAAATTAATAAAAGCTTGAGTTTCTTTTTATCATTACATATTTACTGATAGGTCTACTTTTAATCAAATACGTATATTGAAACGTTTTTCAAACTTATTATAATTTGACTTTTATAGGATACCAAGTCAGAAGGTTAGTTATGCCAAAAATCATTTTTTGTATCATATATTTTAACCACAATTAAACAAGTACCAATTTATTTTAAACTTTATGACTAATTATATTACCTCAAAAATAAATTCATGAGTTTTCTAGTCAACTAATTACTAATATTACTCACAAAATTGATTATTATATATTAAATACCATTCATTATATTTCTAATTACTCATTCTTTTCCTCAATATCCCAACATGAGTTTCACACACAAACACTCTCACTTCTCTCATCTTGTATCATCTTTTGAGTTCATATCATCATCATCCTCAAGAATTTTGGAGATTTTTGCTTTGGTTTTCATATATTCTTATTTTTCTTAATCGAACAAGCAAAACCGTAAGTATTTTCAATCAACTTTCACTATTTCTCCTTTTCATATATATTTCTACAATAGCATTATATTTATTTGATGATTCATACACTTTAGGGTTTCAATTGCTAGTTAGGGCTTTAGGGTGTTTATGAACAATTTGGAATTTTTGAGTTAAAAGTATAATTAACTTGTAAAATTCATAACTAATTCATATGTTATCTAAAAATCATGAAATTCTAACCTTAGCTTCTAGATGATATTTATGACCTGAAAATAGTTTCTATTCTGATTTTGTGGCCGTTGCAATAGTTTTAATAATTTTATTTTGATTAAATCATGCTTATTTCATTAAAAATCATATATAATGTATTTTAATGTTAATATTTGTGGAAAACCTATTTATTATGTTACAATATTGATTATGATTTTTGCTACCTAATTTGTATTAGTTTTGTACTTTTATAGAATTTAATTCTTTATTTAAGTTTTAGACAATAAATATAATATAAAATCATTTTGGTTAAAAAAAATTATCTAAAAATTATTTTTGACCATTTTGGTTCATAATACATTATTTTCATTAAAATTCTTGATATTTTGATTAACTTAAAATTTTTATGTGAATTTATGATAATTATGCGTTTATATATTCATTAAGTCGTTTAAAAATATTTAGATCATTTTCTGACTTCATGAATCTATTATTGTATAAACTTAAATTATTTACCTTATTCAAAATTTCTTTGACTAACCTAATTAATTGGTTGTATTTAAATTAATAAATACAAATAATTAATGTTTCAAAGTTGTTACATTTTTTTTGAACAAGTCAAAGTTGTAACATAATTTAACATTTATGTGACTTCCACCATTTACTTTAGTTCATAACTTTCAATTATGAACTTATAATATTATTATTCATATTTATTCCTTAGTTCATATGTCATATTATTTCAAGCAATTATATATATTTACTTACGTCGCATTTTCAACATATATCGTTATTTACAAGTTAAACCCCAAATTAGACTAGACATCCTAAGTGCCTTAGACTAGAAACCCTAGACTTACTTTAAGTCCAAACACTTATACATATACCATACTTTTAGGTTGAGACTTCAGGATTCGCCAATTCACGCTCACGACGATTTAGTGACATAACTATTTAGTGAATGTGAGTATATCTTTTCCCCTTTTTACTGTTTTACTATTTTGGGGTGACTCATGTACTTACTATCAATTTTCTATTTCATCTTACTAAAATAGCAATTCTTATGTGTGTTTGCTTGTGTCATTTCGTGTATCTATGACCTGTCAAATCATTAACCGTTGCGGCCTGACATTTCAATGAATAGTACTATGGTATATACCCTTGTGACTCTGTTGAGAGTCCTTGTCATTGCTATGTATTACATTACTACTAGCGCATACTATATATATCTGCTTTCGTTTCATAGGGTTGATTTGACCTGGATACCACTTATTACATTTTGCAAAATAACACATGAATTGCTAAAATTTCCTTACTATATATATCAAACGGGTATGCTCACCAATACATTTTTGTATTGACGAAATTATTTTCGTACATGTTTCAGGCTCTTATGATGTGACATCCGTCACTTTTCCTTATTTTATTTTGTAAATAATAATAATAATAATAATAATAATAATAATAATAATAATGATAAAAGTTTATGTTGGATTTTTTTAAACATTAGACTTAATAAACCTTTACCCTAAATCCATTAACCTACAAACCCATAACCCACCCTTTTCTCCTCCTTCTGGCCCAGACACAAGCCCAATAGAGGCCCACTTCCTCTCCCTTTCCCTCTATCTGATATAAAAAAAAAAAAAAAAAAAAAACTGCTGCTGCGGGACTCGAACCCGAGCAACAGCTGGATAACCCACGCGCCTAAACCATCTGGACTACACCTTCTTTCTGATTCAATGTCAACAAAAATTATATAAAAGCTCAACTTGTCCCTTCCTCCCTGTTCGCATCATTGCTGCGGCCGCTGCTGTGTAAAACAGCCAAAACAATCGAAATTTGTGGAGCAAATCATCACCCTTTAATGTCTCCTTTTGACCAAATATTAATATACGTCAACCTTTGACCATTACGCGTCTATATCAACAATTATAGCCAGATTTCAGCTCTCAATGAGCTTAATATGCGCAAATAATCACCTAGGGTCAAAACCTTCCAAATCAAATAAACGTGTGTAATGGTATAAATTGAGGCATCCCCCAACAGCTAAAGGGTGCGACTAAGAGAACCCCACCCTCAATTTTGTCTGTGCTTCGCTATTAATCACTAATCGGGCTCTTTTTCTTTGGCCTTGTCGATTGATCCTAAACCGGACCTTAAGCTTTCTGTAAGTACGATTTTATTTATGGGTTTTGCTTGTTTTGAGTCAATGATTAAAAGCCCTCTACTAGTTTCTGTTATTAGTTGGTAATTGAACAGATTGAAAGGCTAGGGTTCCTAAGGTTGGATTGGGGAAGACAACTCACGAGTAACATAAGTTAAATAAATTTCAAAACCATTATGAGCACTAAAACTCAGGTAGATCAGATGGTTATGCCCTTACACATAAGGACACGAACCGGCCAAAGGGCCTGGGTTCGAGTCCCATAAGCTTCATTTTTTTTGTTTATTTTCGTTTTTATCTATTCTTTTGCTTTGTTAATTTATATTACATATAAAATAGTTATTGTGATACGTAAATTCTACAAAATTTATTTTATATAATATGACTAATAAACTTTATTATACAACTTTTATTTTCGGAAAAATTATTTATTTAATATATATAATAAATAATTCAAGTTTATTCTATTTTATTTATAAAATTCTATAAAAATATCTAAACGATTTTATTAAATTCCACAAAAATTATCCTAAACTTGTATAGCAATAAACATTTCAGAAATAATTTTTATTTTTGAAAAACCGTTCATTTTATATTTTTAATCAAATTTTGTTAGTTTTAATCATAAATAAATCATAATAAATTCATTTTTCAATATTTTTGTACCAAAATTTTACATAAATTATTTCTATCCATTTAGAACAGAAATACAATTTTTAATTTAAAAATTATTTAATTTTAATATTTTTAGATATTAAAATTACATTTTGACAATTTGAAAAAAAATAGATTAAATATTCTATTTTCAAAAAAATAATTTTATAAAAATTATTTTCACACTTAAACCTTTATACTGTGATCATCTTTAATTTAAGATTTACAAAAAGACTTTTGTTTATTTAATTACCAAATTTCCCTTATTTATTAAACGTTTAATTCATTAATCAAACGAATACTTATCCCCAATTCGGAACCCTAGTAAATACTTATAGACTAAATAGACTTAGACTTATTTGTTACATTATACATAGGGTGATACTTGGCAACGTTGGATTATACTTATTCAATTACTTATCCCCTTTTCGCTTTTACAATTTTTGGGGTGATTCATGCACAACTATACAAAGCTTCCATATTCATTTACACATACATTTTTATTCATTTACAATTCATATACGTGTCTTGTTTATCTTTGTGCTTATGCTTGAACATGAACGTAGCTTACATACAAAATCATACATTTAGACATAACTTATGTTATGGTGCTCTTTACATTCAGACGTAACTTATGTTACGGTGCTCATTTAGACGTAACTTATGTTACGGTGCTCATTTAGACATAACTTTGTGTTATGGTGCTCTTTTAGACTCACACGTGTTGAGGTGCTCATTATCAAATTCATTGTACAACTTTACATGTGATCTTTGTCTTGTTTGGTTACTTACGTGTTTACATAATGCCTTGGTGATGCTAGACACATGAATTGTACTACCTTTCAAAACTTATACCATATGTACAAAACTAAGTAGTACTCACCAACATCATATGTTGACAAAATTATTTTCGTGCATGTTTCAGGATAAGCTGCTTGACGCTTCACATAGGACCTTGGACTTAGATTAAATCAATCAATTATGTTTATTTTGTTGTATTGTATTGAATTTCACATGTTGTAAAACAATATTCAATGATCAAATATTTACATTTTAGTACCATGAGCTTTTGAACAATCGTCACTACGTGGCACCTCGATGATTCCGCCATCGGTTGGGGTGTTACATATGAGATGACTTTTAATCTTTCGGAATCTTACTTAGATGTTGGATTTATTGTATTTCAGCATTAGTTGTCACTTTAGAATTTTTGTATTTTCCTTTCAGTGTAATAAATTATTTAATTCAATGTATTCAAATTTACACTTTAGTACCATGAACTATTGAGCAATCGTCACTACGTGACACCTCGATGTTTCCGCCATCGGTTGGGGTGTTACAGCCGCAGTGTCCATTTACTTTAAATGGTCACTTATATAAACGTGGATATTATCTTACCGATGACATCTACCCAACCTGGTCAATGTTTGTGAAAGCGTTTCGATATCCAACCAATCTGAGGGAAAAAAAATTCGTTAAGGCGCAAGAGGCAGCAAGGAAGAATGTTGAGCGAGCGTTCAGAACATTAAAGGGGAAATGGGGAATTACCGCACGACCCTTGAGGCCGATGACCGTTGCTAGGTGTAGCGTCATCGTCTATACGTGCATGATATTGCACAACATGATCATTAAAGACGAGGAGTGTGCGATATCACCGGACCACATACGCGATCCCCCAATCCAACCGTTCTTCGACGACCAAGCCCTTGCGGAGTTGACAGATTCCAATACACATTTCCGACTTCGAAATGATCTCGTGGAGCATCTAGACGGACTTGATCTACCGCACCTCGAAGCAGATGCCTCCGAATATTTTTTCTTTTATTTAGTTTATTTTTAATTTATGTGCATTTCTATGTTTTATTTACTTTTAATGGGGAAAGATTTTGTACAAAGTGTTTTTTGGTAAGAACTGTGAGAATCAAAGAAGGGTATTTTTTAAAAAAAAAATTGAATTTTTTTCCCATATTGTTAAACATGTATTATAGTATTGAAATCTAAAAAAAACAAAAAATAAATAAATTTTGGTGTAGAGTAATAACGTAATTACACTAAAAAAATTATTTTTTTTATTCATCTAGAAAGTATGTTTAAGCACATGGGAAAAAATTATAAAAAAAAAAACAAATCCCCCCTTTGATTCTCACAGTTCTCACCAAAAAAACACTTTGTATTTGATCTTTACTTTACTTTTAATATTGTAAGTTTATTTTATTAGTTTAATAATATGTTTAATTAATGTTTCTTAAAAAAAAACTAAAAAATAAAGATTTCAATGAAGTGAATCAGTTAAGTGTTGTCTTCAAAAAAATGATTTGGTTAAGTAAACCAGTGAAGTGATGTGACAGTGTAGGATTGGTAAAAATCAGCGAAAGAAAAAACTATTTCTAGGAGTGTCCCTCTCACTCTTATAAAAGTATGTATGATTCGATGTTTATCAATTATGTCATTATTCTCATTCAAAACCAAAATCATCGATTAACTGATCTTATTAACGAATCGTTAAATGGTTCAATTTATTTTGTGAATGAAAGAAGACAAACATTTATTTATTCATTTAGTTATACGAATAAAATTGAACACATGTCGTGTTCGTTGACCCATATGTTCGTCAACGATCGTTTATTTAAATTTCTATATATTAGTTTGTTTACTTCCACTTATGTTCATTTGTTTGCGTTTTATGTTTGTCAGTTTAAGTTCTCTTTTTTTCCTAAAGTTTTTAGGTTCATTACAATTTAGAGTACTTTTAGAGTTTTATCACTTTTATCCTTTCGTTTACAAGCCTAGGTTTTTTCCATACCATTAATTGTCCGAATTACAAAGCATGTTTTATTCGGTAAAACGTTAATCGGGATGAAAATAATATTTTCTTTACTGGATAAACATTGGTCCAGGTGTAAAATATATCTTTTTATTAATCAAACAAAACATCAAAACTGTTATAAAATCACGCCCTTATTATTATTTTTTAATAAAACCAATTTAAAAAGATCTAAAAAAATTGAGCATACATAATCAAATTAATATTAATCAAAATATAAATTAACCTCAAAAGTAAAGCGTTTATTCCATTTCCAAATTAACATACATTTGTAAACTTTTACGATCTTCTAACAATTTTTTTAAATGTCCTTAAAATTTTTTTTTTTACGTCAACAATCTTTTTAATTTTTATCTTTTAACATGGTGCTTTGACTATGTAGATGGTTTCTAAGATATCAAGATTTCTCAAGTGGTATATTACATCTAGTTAGTAAAATTCAATTGGATGTGTTTGTTTGTTACACGCGTATGCACACATACAGACAGTATATGTATATAATGCGTAATATATACTTTTGGAATAGATAAAGATAAGATGTTT
Source organism: Ambrosia x helenae (assembly GCA_030844895.1). Lineage (NCBI taxonomy): Eukaryota > Viridiplantae > Streptophyta > Magnoliopsida > Asterales > Asteraceae > Ambrosia > Ambrosia x helenae. The sequence continues at coordinate 7,007,702 of CM061226.1, read as the reverse complement.
ATTGAGAACATTGCTTAATAAAAAATATCTTAAAACTTTGTTATATTTAAGAGTTTCATGTCCAAAATAAATAAACAAATATAGAATATAACAAATATAGAATATAAAAGGTACATATAAAACTGTTTTCTAATAATCTTGCTGAAAAAGCTGAATTAAATACCATGAACAATAATACCTCTTACAATAGTTCTTTTTTCTTTACATTTCTTTAATAATTTGATGAACTACACATGCTTACGGTTATAGTGTCTATTCAATAGTTTAAAAATTCAATGTATCATTAATAAAACTACCAAACAACTTCATCATCAGTTATGGACCACAACTATACAAAATGTCACTTCACACAATTTTGACTAATTTGGAAGATTGCATTGAGCCACAAATTACCTAACTTCCTTCTGACCCATAAGCCCAATAACCTCTTCCCAAAGCCCAACACTCCCTACAGTTCCCAGCCCAATTACATTTGGGCTACAAGCAGCAACAGCCCAATACCCAGCTCCTATCTCACCTCTTAGCTGTTCTTTCTCCCACCCACAATACCCATCAAAAAATCTAAACTGGCCCACACCAACCACATTCCTCTTCACCATCTTAGCAGCATAACCCACACTCTCTTTGGTCCTATAATACAACCCTTTCATTACTTCATCAAACACACCACTATTCCTTACCCTTTCATCCCCTTCCACCAAAAACAACCCTTCTTCAAGAGGCCCACCAAAGAACAATCTTTGGTCGGAAAATATACCCGACACGTCTAGCACATTTGACCTCATTTCCTTGATTGACATAAGTGAAGGGCGATTGAGTATGATGCCCATTGGGCCTGGTGGGCTCGTTGATAATATAAGGACAACTGTCCTTTCGAAGATGTGAACCCCGTCTAGTTTCTTGGTCGCAATGAGCAAACAGCCTTTCTCAGGCTCATTTATTGTATGGGCCCATTTGTCACCTATTGAAATAGATGGTGCTTGGTTCCCTATATGAGGATCATTAGTTGGTGAAGATTCTCCGGCTACTAGCCTTGCTCTGAATAATCGCCAATCGGTATCAAGAAACATATTTTTCCCATCTCCTGATGAGGGTGATGATGAATCTGATTGAGACTGACAACCTATAATGTACAAATTATTATCACACTCGAAAAATAAAATCCATGACAATAAAAAGATAAAGTAAAATAATTATTAAGGAGACATTCACGATTATGTTATTTTACCTATGAGTGTGAATTGGCATGTAAAGAAACTATGGCACGAACTTAAAAGTTTACGGGTTTGGGTTAGTCTAGATGGATCCAAGCCAGTTTTGTTTGGATTGACTTACAGGTTGACCCGTTTAAATAGATTTGCATTTTTTTTGTTGTACTTTTGTACCTGTATATTATTTTGCGCAAAGACTAATACAAACACACAATTAAGGTTAAACGGGCCGTGTTTGAACCACCAACTCACAAACACGACCTGTTTAGCACTCGGGGAAAAAAAATACTTATTGTAGCGGAGTGAGTGCCTCTTTTCCTAGACCGAATGTTGGAAGACGATCTATTTGGCTGCACAAATATTTTTGATTTGATTGAAGGCATGACAACTTCCAATGATTTAGTGAAGGAACTTGAATAAAGAAAGCAAGCTTCCATTTTTCTTACTTCTTTAAACAGGAATATGGTTATCAATGCAAGATTGAGCTATACCCAAGTTTGATTTTGGTCCTATATAATAATAAACATGATGAATCTGCACCACAAAGTTCATTCAACCCAATCCTACAAAGTACAAAAATAGTATCCCAATCATCAGTATGGGCCAGTGGATAAACCTTTAAACATCAAAAGATATAAGCCAATAGGAGGGTTACTTGTGGCCCTGAAGTAGTTTGGCAAATATATCAGCACTTTATGAAGCATGTGTCATTAGTATCCTAGCCATTTAGTTATGTTATGATTTGTAAAATATTTATTTTACAACTAGACATGTTAAGTACTTTATGAGTAAATAAAATTTGGATCGTACTTAAACGGGTCGGGTCAACCATTCCATTAAACACACTTCCTTGTTGATAAATTCTTTTACCACATAGAAGCAAATTAATGATACCGACATTCTTACAAGTTACAATCTCTGTTCCCTTTGTTGGCACTTGGCAGCGAGTAAAATGTACAATTTCATCCTCAACGTCATCACGATGTTCTCTCGGTCGTTTTATCGAACATTTTATGCAGTGGCGGACCTACATATATCCTAATGAGGGCGGGCACCTTCCCTTAAAGAAATTTAGTGTAATTTGTGGGTAAAAATCCGATCGCACCTCTTAAAAGTTCAGTCATATATATTACAAATTAGGGATGTCTATTGTTTCGGGTTGGAAGGTTGATAAGGTTAACAGGTTGAATTCAACCAGAATACTCTTTATATAATGTTAGTTTTTAACAGAGTTGATTAAATGGATGGATCTGACAATAAAATGTAAACCTCAGTGGTCCAATTGAGAAAAAAAAAAACCTTTTTTGAATGGATCTAACAAAATTAGCCAAACTTGAGAGATGATTTTCGCCATTCACTCAAAAGTTTACAAACATTGTACTTTGCTTACAACGGGTCATAAATCACTTCCATACTCCTCTTGTAGTGGTACATCTCAAATGCTTACAACTCCCCCATAATTAGTTTTGAGTATATTAGACTATCCGTTGGCTCAAGGTGAGCCGAAAGATTATTCTATTATTTGTTGATAACTGGGCGCTGACGTGGTACTGGGTAAAGCCTCAATCTTACTCATTTGATCCTGTTGTGGCTCAAAGTGAGCGACCCATTTTTGTTAAACATTAATAATTAGAAAAACATTAATATTTTTACATAAAATTATAAAACATTACATTAAATTAAAAAAAAAACATTACACTAAAAAACCCATTACACTAAAAAAATACTAACGTAAGACTGAGCGTAACATACTAACATTTGTCACGCCGAAACATGATGAAAGTCATGCCCAACCTCAGAAAGATATTCGACGTGAGTAAAAGCTAGGAGCATGTCTTCTGTTTCGCCGGGGAGATCCATAGAGACTTTTTTTATACACTATTTTGAAGTTTTTACACTTCGTTTTAAGATCACCGTACTTGTGGGAGATTGAATCACAAGTACGCTTGGTTCCCCCGGCGAGGTTACCAAACTCGACTAGCACTTTACCTTACTGTGGTCCGCGACTTCGAACACCACGGCTCGTCGACGTAAAATGGTAATTTTTTTTTAAAAAAAATTCAACGGTCAAAATGCTGTTTCGAGCTGTTAGCGGGCGCAAGCGTGGTCGCGTATGCTCGCTCGTGTGCCTGCTAGCGCGTGCAAGTTGTGGTGCTCGCGAGCCACGTGGCTCGTTGGGTGGCTCGCGACAGTTCGCTTGTGGGCCATGACCATCCTGTATTGCTGAATAGAGCGCCTACTCTGCATAGATTAGGCATACAATACACAGTCTTAGTACCAAGTTGTCATGTGTATACGTGTATATATTTATTTACATTTTGTTATAGATTTTTTTTTTAAATTTACAAATAAAAATGTACAAAGTTATAAAAAAACACATCACATTTGGGTTTTTCTTATTTCTTCTTTAAAATAATAAAAATAAATTGACATCGTTTTACCCTTTATGTTTTTCTAATAATATATGTAATGTTTTTTATATGATTCTGAATACACGACATGTCCCAACAGTATAACACAATTTGCTTCTTTTTTTTTTTTACTTTTTTTGTTGTTGTTATACTGACTTACTGAGTCTTGGAATCACACAAAAGTATACCAATTTAAATAACATCGACCAAAGCCCACGCGCAAATGTTTTAATTTTGTCCTCGACATTCTGTTATAAATTTTGTTGAAACGGAGTTGTATTTAAAAGATAGTATTTTTTTTGGTATTGTAAGTTATACAAGTGACGGCGTTGTACTGTTACCATGACAAACTGAACTGATTCTGACTGAACAATATCGATACCGACATTGGTATTATCAGAACCCAAACCATTATTTGATTTTTCTCTTTTGGTTTGTATAGCGAGTGTCGATACCAGAGCAAACTGAACCAAAATCAACCGAATTCCTACCACATAGCGAGGCTGAACCGATTCCGGCCAAACAATGTTGATAACAGAGTTGTATTCAAATAAAAAATATATATTTCTTTATATCGTAGGTTGCATCGAGTACCGATAATGTACTCGTGCCGTGATGAACAATAGTAATCTCGATGTTCATTTTAATGTTTTTTTTTATCAATGCACTACAATCTACATATGTCAATATCATTTCGGGTATATCACAACTTAATTTGTTTGATTTTATTTTTTTAAATTGTTATACTAAGTACCTATATAAATGATCGGGTAACACAATTAGGTAACATTTTTTTGAGTAGGTTTTAATCATGGTTGTAAAAATCGCGTTTAGCCTTTAGATTAATCACCGATTAATTGCTAATCAGAGGTTAACTGAGTAATTACCGATCTACAACCAAATTCCGCTCAAAATCTGTAAATTTCGGTCTGACTCCGACCAAAATCTGACGACTAATCCTATGTGAGAATATGACCCAAATTAAACCACCTTTATGTAGTTTGTTTTCGTATTATTGTTTTGTCTGATTTAAAAGGTAGCTGGGAATCCCCATCTTTTCTGTGGACTAAACAGCTATAATGTGGAAGCTGCAGATGCCCAATTTAGGGGTTTCCCCATCTGCTTCTTTATCTGGGTACTTCAATTCTATTTCATTGCAATTTTATCCTTTTAGATTTATTTTCTCTCCCTTTTTTTATGGTGACTAGTAGTAGTACTATGAATCATGAATTGTTTGATTAGATGATGATTTTTGATATACAAGTTTGCATTCTTTATTTTATTTGATTTTAGGGATTCAAAACTGGGTCTTTCAATCTCCACTTTGACTTAGATTTTCTAGGTCAATCACAATATGTTTACTTGTTATCATTCTAATTTAACCTTTATTTTTACATGGCAATTATACACACCACTAACATGATATAGGTGCACCAGTTGCTATATGGGCATACGGCCCGTATCACTATTTTTCGTCCATCAACACGCCCGTATCACCTTTTTCCACCCGACAAAAAAATGACTAATGTGACAGTGATATGACCAATATGGCCCGTATCACTTTTCTCACTCCCCTTTACCCTTATGGAGATGTACGGCACGTATGATATGTGATAGGCACCTGGGGTCTGGATTGTATGGGTGATGTTAGTATGTTACTATAACATCACCCTTTTATAAATAGGTTGAAATTGTCGTCTCTAGTTTCCGGCATGGTTTAAAAAACCGGGTGGGCGTACGCCTCGAGGCGAAACTCTAAGAAAACGAGTCTGAGGCGCGCCTCATGGGGTTCAGATTGTACATACGCCTCTAAGGGCTGAGGCGCTAAGAAAATGTGCGCCTCGGGTGCGCTTCAGGTGGTTTAGGTTGTTTTTGATGTGTTTTTTTTTTTTTTTTTTTGGTGTTTTAGACTTTTAAACTTTGGTTGCCTGTACGTGCCATTGCCCCAATTTCTTGTCTCATATATCACTGTGCAAGAGCATTGCTTTTTCATATCATGTGGTCTCTAAGCGTAATATACTTCAAAGATTTGTGATAAGATTTCATGATAGCAGCTCATCTAAAACATATCTTGGCCCAAACTTGCTATGACTTTTTATGGTCAATCATAGTGTTGATCTTTTCCATCTTTTTCATTGTAGATCGGAGAACGAGAGTGAGATCTATACTCTCGACGCTATAAGAAGTTCTTTAATTCAACAAGAAGATACCATTATATTTAGTCTTCTGGAAAGAGCTCAATACTGTTACAACAATGACACATATGACCCCAATGCTTTCTTCCTGGACGGCTTCCAGGGTTCTTTGGTCGAGTTCATGGTCAAAGAGACCGAAAAGATCCATGCTCAGGTAATTCAAACCACAGTTTGACAGTCATTATGTATAAAAAAAATAATGTCTGCACAAAATAATGATCGTTTTCTTAACTAGGTAGGGCGATACAAGAGCCCTGATGAACATCCATATTTCCCAAACGAATTACCTGAGCCTGCGTTGCCACATTTGCAGTACCCGCGAGTAATGAGGGTTACCCTTTTGGTTTTATATTAGTTTCCAGATCAAACTTTAATGCGCGGCTACAACTCATATCATTTTCTTTGTTTTTTTATATGCGTATAGGTGTTGCATCCTTGTGCTCATGATATCAATATCAACCGCAAGATATGGGATATATACTTTAAAGATCTTCTCCCTCGGCTAGTCAAAGAAGGAAATGATGGTAATTGCGGATTAGCAGCAGCGTGTGACTACGCATGCTTACAGGTACGCGTATCCACTCATGTATCAATCTTGTAAGAACAATCTTTTATGTCTATATACTATTCGCAGGCGCTTTCTAAAAGAATTCACTATGGTAAATTTGTTGCTGAATCCAAATTCCGGGCTTCACCAGCTGAATACGAAGCTGCCATCAAAGCAAAGGTAAAAATTTATATTCATTAGTAAACACAGCCTAACTGTTTCAGTTTCTTGAGGGCTATAATGGTAAATTACACATGCAGGATGGTAAAAAACTGATGGACCTGTTGACCTACCCGGCTGTGGAAGAGACGGTAAAGAAGAGAGTGGAAACAAAAACCAAGACTTTCGGGCAGGTAGTGACTGTGGCATCTGGGGACGACGTTGCTGAGCCGGTTTATAAAATAAAACCAAGTTTGGTTGTTGATCTTTATGGGGAGTGGATCATGCCATTGACAAAAGAGGTGCAGGTTGAGTACTTGTTGAGAAGGCTTGATTGAATTAATACAACCATTTATATGATGGAAGTTGTCTCGATAAGGGGCTTAGTGAACCGAGAAGTAGTATGGCCGAATCAAAAGTTTGGTTTAGTTTATTAGGAAAGTAAATTGAGTCGTTTTATGTTTAGTATAAATAAATGGTTAGCGTCGCTGTATCTTGTGTGGTTTTTCGCTCTAAATAATATCAAAAGTACCCAGATAAAGAAGAAAGTATTTCTACACTTAGCATTTCCATGTGAAATGCAATGCAGTTATAACCTGTGAATTCATCTGTACATTCTCCACAGATTCTTTACTAAAAAAAATACATAAACAGTTTTGATAAACAAATGTAATGATACAAAGTTGTAATATAGTAATTTGTATTATTAATCTATTATTAATATTAATCTAATAATAGCTATGATTGAAATTATATATAATGATCTGGCAAATCATGTCATCGGATGTGTACAAGATTTAAACAATTATAGGTTTTTATAATAACCAACTAAACGCATATTTTAATTAAGTTTTTAAAAGAATGCAGCCATGCTAGCTTTGGAAGCCATCTTGTTAAGGAATAAATGTTAGTTAGAAAGTATTGAGCTAGTATTGTAATAGTAGTATTCATGAGGGACTAATAGTGTCATATTGTAATAGTTGTATAACAGACTTAACGTCTATATAAACGATAATAAAGAAGGCGGGAAGATACGTTTGAGTTGTTAATTCCTTTTCTCTCTGATTTCTCTTAACATTGGTATCAGAGCGGTCGATCCTCTCGACCCTCCGACCATTCTCAACCGTCACCGGAATTCTAACTGAATTCTAACTACCGCCATTAACGAACCACCATTTTTCCTTTGTTTCCATCAGCTCTGTTCATAATATCCATTCAATTGCTCTTTCTTCTTCGATTCCTTTCATTTCAAACCTGAATTGATCAATTGATTGATTGATTCGTCTTTGGATCGATCTTTTCGAGATTTGTCCAATCTTATCCGTTCATCATCCTTGTTTTTCTGTTCATTTTTGTAATCCACCATGACCACTCGAAACAGAGCTGAAGCTGAGAGTGAAAATGTTATCAAGAAAACTCTTGATGAACATGCAGTCACTCTTTTGAGAGTAGATGCACAGTTGCAGAAGAATGATACTAATTTCGCCAATATTAATTCAATATTGACAAAATTGGCTGAAGACGTTGCTAAAATTACCACTAATCCTACAGTCTTAACCAACAAAACCAGTGATCTTGCCACATCAGGATCAAGAAATGATAGATCTGATCAACCAAAGGTTCACAGGATTGGTAAAATAGATTTTCCTAAGTTTGATGGTGAAAATGTGGACGATTGGCTTTATAAGTGTGAACACTTCTTTTCCATTGATGATACCCCTGATAACTGCAAAGTAAGATATGCAGCTATTCATTTAGAGGGTAATGCAGTAAAGTGGCACCAAGGTTTTATGAAAACTCAACGAGTTCCAATTTCTGAAATCTTGTGGAAGGATTATTCAGAGGCAATTGTTGCAAGATTCTCTGATGTGATGTATGAAGATGCCATGGGTGTCCTAGCCTCTATTACTCAAGATGGAGAATTGGAAGATTTCTGTGTGTTGTTTGACTCTTATTTGTTAAAAGTGTCTATTCCTGAAGTCTATGCTGTCAGTATTTTCTTGAAGGCATTGAAGCCTGAAATTGGAGGCCATGTGAAGATGTTCCAGCCTACAACTATGAAACAAGCTTATCATCTTGCCAGAATTCAGAATGCAACCAATAAGGCTGTGAGTCTGTCTAGTTCCAAATCTTTTGGCAGATATAATAATAATAATAGTAAACCTTACACTTCCACTTATAAACCACCAGTTAATACCAGTCACCTTCCCCTACTTCCTAACCCTGCAACAAAGAAATTACCCTATAATAATGATAATAACACCACCAAATATAAAACATTGACCAGAAAAGAAATTGAAGAAAAAAGATCTAGAGGGGAATGTTTTGGTTGTGGAGAGAAATACACACCAACTCACAAATGCAAAAACAAACAACTGTTTGTGTTGGAACTAGATGGAGAGGATGAAGAGTTGGAGTTCATGAGTGTGGAACCACAAGAAGAGACACAACAGACTGGTGATGAACTACCACAGTGGACTGAACCACATATCTCTATACATGCAATGACAGGTGTACCTTCTTTCTCTACCATGAGAATTATTGGTACCATTGGTACTAGACAGTTGCATATCTTGATTGATTCAGGGTCTACACACAATTTTATAGATGAAAATTTGGCAAGAAAATTAAAATGTTTTAGAAAGAAAATTTTGGGAATGAAAGTTTCTGTGGCTAATGGGAAGTCATTGGATTGTGTTGATATGTGTCAAAATTTTGAATGGGCTATGCAAGGGTCATGGTATAAGGCTGATGTCTTAGTTTTACCTTTACAAAACTATGATATGGTCTTGGGCATTCAGTGGCTATTAACCTTGGGGGACATCATGTGGAATTTTAAAGACTTGACAATGAAATATAAGGTTGGGGACTCTTGGCAGGAGTTAAAAGGTTATTCCAATAACCAAGTAACTCTTTGTTCAACTGAAAAGATGATGACACTATTGAGTCACAATGACTCTATAGTGGATGCCCAATTATTGAGCCTGCAAGTTACTGAAGGAGATGACCATTTCCAACATCAGGCTAAAGTGTTACAGCATGAAACTTCTGAAGCCATTGATGAATTGTTGACCCATTATGATGAAGTATTTCAAGAACCAGTGGGGTTACCACCTCAGAGAGACCATGACCACAAGATTATTCTACAAGATGAAACACTGGTGATTAATGAAAAACCTTACAGATATCAAGCTCTTCAAAAGAATGTGATAGAGAACTCAGTTCAAGAGATGTTGCAATCTGGTGTGATCAGGAACAGTACCAGTCCCTTTGCTTCTCCTGTTGTACTTGTTAAGAAAAAAGATGGCAGTTGGAGGCTTTGTATAGATTACAGGAAGCTTAATAATGCTACTGTAAAAAACAGGTTTCCTATCCCTTTAGTAGATGAGTTGTTTGAGGAATTACAAGGGGCCATTATATTTTCTAAGTTGGACTTGAGATCAGGCTATCATCAAGTCAGAATGAGTCCTATGGATATTCAGAAAACTGCATTCAGGACACACCAAGGGTTGTATGAGTTTGTAGTGATGCCCTTTGGCCTCACTAATGCCCCAGCAACATTTCAAGCCCTTATGAACTCTATCTTTAAACCTTATCTCAGGAAATTCATCTTAGTGTTCTTTGATGATATCCTGATCTATAGTAAAAGCCTTGAAGATCATTTGACCCATATCAAACTAACTTTGGACCTTTTCATTGAGCATAAACTTTTTGCTAAAAAGTCCAAATGTAGTTTTGGTGGTCACACAGTTGAATATCTTGGTCATTTGATATCTGCAAATGGAGTATCAACTGACCCACAAAAGGTAGCTGCAATCCAACAGTGGCCTGTACCTTCAACAGTTAAAAAATTGAGAGGTTTTTTGGGTCTTACTGGGTATTATAGGAGGTTTATTAAGTCCTATGGGTTATTGGCTAAACCATTAACTGACCTCCTTAAGAAAGATGCTTTCAATTGGTCCCCACAAGCTTCTACAGCATTTGAAAACCTCAAAACTGCCCTCAGCACCCCTCCTGTTCTAGCATTGCCAGATTTTTCTGTCCCATTTGTTATTGAAACTGATGCCTCAGCATTAGGCATTGGAGCAGTACTAATGCAGAATGGCCACCCCATTTCTTACATCAGCAAAGCTCTATCTCCAAGGCAACAAACTTTGTCTGTATATGAGAAAGAACTATTAGCAATAATGTTTGCAGTTCAACACTGGAGACATTATCTTTGCAATAGTAAATTTCTGATTAAAACAGATCAAAAGAGCTTGAAGTACCTCATTGATCAGAAAATAACCACTCCCTTGCAACATGTGTGGTTATCCAAGATGTTGGGCTTAGACTATGACATAGTCTATAAGGAAGGGAAGGAGAATGTGGCTGCAGATGCTCTCTCCAGGGTCCATGGTCCCACTCTATTGCCCATTACTTTATCTACTTTTGACCCAGCTTTGCTTAACAAGGTTAAAGATACTTGGGAGACTGATGATGATGTTAAGCTAATCTTACAGAAACTGAAGGAGGGTAAAATGGTCAAAAAATATGAATGGGATGGGCAGCTGTTAACTAAAAAGAAGAGAATTGTGGTGGGCAAGGAAGAAGAGGTTAGGAAGAGTATACTACAACTTTTCCACAGCTCTCCTTCTTCAGGACATTCTGGTGTACATGTTACCCTTCAAAGAATCAAACAGTTCTTCATTTGGAAAGGAGTCTCTAAAGATGTCAGACAATTTATCAAGAATTGTGATAATTGCCAAAGAGGGAAAAATGAATCAGTTGCCACACCAGGGTTGTTGCAACCTTTAGCAACTCCTCAACACATATTCACTGACATATCCATGGACTTCATTGGGGGATTACCCAAGTCTAATGGAAAAGACACTATTTTTGTTGTGGTAGACAGGCTCACCAAGTATAGCCATTTTATGGCTTTGACACATTCCTTTACAGCTGCAACAGTAGCTCAGATTTTTCTTGATCAGGTGTTTAAATACCATGGTTGGCCCAATACAATTGTCTCTGATAGAGATCCAATTTTTGTGAGCAATTTTTGGAAGGAATTCACTAGGTTACATGGTGTTTCCTTGGCCTTGTCAACTGCCTACCACCCCCAATCAGATGGACAGACAGAGAGGGTTAACAGATGTGTTGAAGCTTATCTGAGATGCATGTCTATGTACAACCCAAAGGAGTGGGTCAAGTGGTTGCCTTTGGCCCAATGGTGGTATAATTCCAGTTATCACACTACCATCAAGATGTCTCCTTTTGAGGCTTTGTTTGGGTATCCTCCTCCTGTCTATATCCCTTACATTCCAAAGGATTCAAAAGTAGCTGCAGTGGATGATCTTTGTAGAGACAGGGAAGAAATGATCAAGGTATTGAAACAGTCATTGGATACTGCCAAAAATAGAATGAAGCAGTTGGTGGACCAAAGGAGAACTGAAAGAAGCTTTGAGACTGGATCTTGGGTATTTGTCAAAATTCATCCTCATTGTCAAGCTACACTCAGGCTTACCAAACACTCTAAACTGGCACCCAAGTACTATGGTCCATTTATGGTTTTAGAGAAGGTAGGGACAGTAGCTTATAAGCTGGACCTGCCCAATGATGTGATGATTCACCACACCTTCCATGTCTCCTTGTTAAAACAAGCTTCTGGTCCACCTGCCCAGATCATTCCTTTTCCAAATGAACCAAGGTTCATGTATAAACCAATGGCAGTATTGAACAAAAGGTGGGTCAAGAAAGGTTATAAGGGTTCGTATCAGATTTTGGTTCAATGGGAAGGATTAAGTCCAGAGGAAGCCACGTGGGAGGATTTACAAGAGTTTCAGCTAAGATTTCCTATGTTTCAGATTGTTTCTGAGTCTTGAGGTCAAGACTCTTTTAGAGAGGGATGTATTGTTAAGGAATAAATGTTAGTTAGAAAGTATTGAGCTAGTATTGTAATAGTAGTATTCATGAGGGACTAATAGTGTCATATTGTAATAGTTGTATAACAGACTTAACGTCTATATAAACGATAATAAAGAAGGCGGGAAGATACGTTTGAGTTGTTAATTCCTTTTCTCTCTGATTTCTCTTAACACATCTCAATTCTCAACTGCCTCGATTTTAACAATAAATCTCACGATTTTGTTAAATATGTGTCGGTCTTTTCATATTTTCATGTAATCTTATTTTTGACCGATTATTATATTGAAAGCATGGTTTTTAATACCTCGATCTTGATGTTAAAACCTTAAAGTTTTATATCAAGTTCGAATATATCGATCCTATATATGGCCCACATATATAGGAGGCTGTCACATACCCAGAATGTGATGTTACACACCTCAAAATATTATGTCACGTGATGTATGAAGTAACTCATTAAGTGTTTGATTTAAAAATTTTAGTGCCCTAAAATCTAAATAACTAAGATCTTCATCTCGTTGTTTCTGTTTTGTGGATATATCAAAAGTAAAATGTGTGTTCTAATAAAGAAAACTAAAATATTTTGTGGAAATTTATTTTAACACCTTTGCACATCCATCTTACAAAATCATGGATAGGAGAGATGATAAATCAAATATAGTCTTTTTAAGTCTTGACATATTTTAAGCTAGAAACAAAGTATTATTTAACATAACTCCGTAGTTAATTAACTATGCTTGAACAAGTGAACTATTACGATGAGAACCTCTTAGCGCGATGTGTGTTGTCCTTAAAATTTTTTCTCTTCCACATCAATGTGACATCATTGTGGGATTAACTGAGTATGATGATGATGATGATGATCAATGTGACATCATTGTTGTCAAACCACCCGTCTCATTCCTCAATTTTATAGGTTTGTACAATGAGTTGAACTACTTGTACATAAACCATATCCATTTGCGGTTCCCTTAGCAAGCTTATGCTGCCATACCCATGCCGCACACATCTTGTTAGAGTGAAGGCGGTATTCCCTGAAGCTTCACCTGCGAACTCAACCATATCTTCCAGTCCCCTCATCATCACCAACTTTTCTTAATGTGCCGGAAGGGAAAAATAGACCACCATCATATCAAAGCAGATTTTGTTTTGTTCAAGATACCGAAGCAAACCTCATCAAGAATAATATGCCGTAACATAATCGGTGAATGACAACTAAACAACGACTCTCAAACCGGCAAGTCAATTATTTGTATAAGAAATAGAAATGAAAGATGTTTATTGATAATATTTTGGTTTTGGTACAAGTTGCTACTAATTCCTAGTAGCTATTTATAAGAAAACTAAACTAACTCTTAAGCATAAAAGAAATAATAGTAATGGCATAAATCAAGCAATGCTTGATATATATGCCTTTGACTTTGACTTCTTTTTTATTTATGTCTTTGACTATGAGACTTTTGACTTGACTACATAGACATTGGAGGAGAAAATATCTCCGATACTCCCCCTCAAGTTGGAGCGTGAAGGTTACGAACGCCCAACTTGCTAAGTAATATTTCTTCTTTTTCGAACACTCCCCCTCGAACACTCCCCCTCACAATCTACTTTGCCGTTTTGAGAGTCAGTGACTAGAAACCGATACCGCCCTTGGCGACAGGGCCCAAACAAATAAACAAACTAAACCAAATAGAAAATCGTTTCCGCTAGATTTCTATAATATTATTAGTGGTGGACATATGAGACGTTAGATTAAATAACATCATCACACTACTCTATATGAGACGATAAATTGCGATTCCAGATTCCACTGAAAAATACCATATCAACACCGTACAAAATTCTATCAAGTTTTCACTATTTCCACATGTCGAGATGTGATTCCACTTTCCACTGCATATCACCACAACATCATTTTTATTTTCTAACCCGAATATAATAATTAATAGTTTTATGTTTTTTACAATTTGTAAAAATAAAACACACACTTCTTGTATATGAGAACTCCCAAATTCACACGAAACCATATTCGGTAAGACTTATCACTTAACATTACGTTTAGAAATGTGTATAACCAAATTAAGTAGGACCTTCTATTAATATTACATTTCCGTAATCAACTCTTTTTATCCTTTTTCAGATACTATTTCCCTAAAAAAAATACAACCCGAAAACGCGTATACTACCGGCTGTAATATTATTATTATTTTTATAAAATAATAATAATAATAATAATCGTGTGACGCTCCCTTTCACTTATAAAATGCAGCCAACAAAACAAAACAAAACAAAACCCTCCAAACAAGACACCAGACTCCAATGGGTCGAACCAACGGCAGCATATGGGCAACAGCCATAGCTATAGCATTCATGGCCACATTAGCCATCATGGTTCCACAAGCTTCAGCTAAACGGTACATCGTTGGAGGAAGCATGGGCTGGACCACCAATGTTAACTACACTCTTTGGGCCGCCAACCAAACCTTCTACTTCGGTGACTGGCTCTGTAAGTTTATTTTCCAGATCTATTCATCTGGCTACCTCTTTGTACCCATAGATCTGTTTGTTTCACTTGTTTTCATCTTTTGAAGATTAGTTATTAGATCTTTGTATACAGATCGATATTTGTTTATAGTTAAAAGACACATGTTGATGGTTCATTTATTATTATTATTATTATTATTATTATTATTATTAATTTTATGTTTTGTGTGTTTGAATGGTGATGGTACAGCATGCTAGATGTATTGTACAATCTGTTTTTGTTTCTTGATTGTACAGGTAAAAAATGAATCATGTTTTTTCACTGTCTGTTTTGTTTTTTTTAAACTTAACTTAATTGGAAATTAATTTTACTAATGGTACCATTAATGCTTTTGTTTTTGAAGTGTTAATAATTAATATGTAATGAGAATTGTAGATATGATTTTAGATGTATTTAATTTTTTTTTTTTTTTTTTTTTTTTTTTTTTTTTTTTTGAAAGGCAAACTTTATTAAAACACACAAACACCAGGGGATCTCCAAGACACATTAATAATTTTAGATGTATTTAATTGATCTTAGAGTTGGATTACAATTACATTAATAAGTTAATAATTTTGACACATTTTATTGCTTCATATTAACCATAGATGTCATAGATTATGTATTTTATTTCATATCAAATTTGGTATTGTTTTCGCCTTTCGGGCCTAATTGTAGTTTCTATTTTTGTAGTTTTCGTGTACGATAGAAACCAGAACGACGTGATTGAAGTGAATCAGACCAACTACGAAACCTGCAATGCTGAGCATCCGGTTCACAACTACACAACAGGAGCCGGACGAGATGTAGTGCCACTTAATGTCACCCATGACCGCTACTTCGTTAGTAGCAAAGGGTCTTGCTATGGTGGCATGAAACTGCACGTGCATCTCAGTCCGTTACCACCACCACCACAAGCCGCGCCTGCAAAGAGCGACTCGTCAAGATTCATTGTCCTCAGGAGTCAGCTCGTGATCCCTGCAGTCGTCACCATTGCCGCTATTTGGGACTCGCTACTTTTCCGTGTTTAATGTAGACTTCAATTTGATGAAACATAGGAGGGGGGGGGGGGGGGGGGTTACATTGCCCAAACTGGGTATTTGTTGTATTGGGGTTTTTGATCTTTTTCCATTGGGTGTTGAATTTGTTTTTTTGTTCTACATCATAGTTTGTTTGACCAAAAAAGTCAAAGTTGATTTATGGGTGTGATTGTGTTGGGTAGACAATGTAATTGAACACTGATTATTATTCGATTATTAATTTATTTATTAATTATTCCATTGCGTGACTGGCGGATTAAGCCAATGATTTTTTTCCCTTTGCACATGGTAGTGGTTGTGGGTCTAGTCATCATACACATGTGCCTCTCTTTGACCCTGGCTGGAGGTTAGGAGCGTTTGAATATATGTATAGCAGAATCAAAGAATATAAAAAATAGAATAAGATGATAAATATGTTTGTATGTTGAATAAATTTAAATGGTGATGCTAATGTGAAAAAGGTTATGCATCAATCGTCGATCACTGAATTAGGCTGGACGGCAAAAGGGGTGGCGCCCCTGCCACTCGAGCATTTTTTCTATTAATAGCGCTCCCTCCTCTATTTCTTGGGCGCTATTGACCCCTTGCCATCACAATAACGAAGGAAAATGGACACTTTTGGTGTGCTCCTCTTCAATTAAACTACTTAAAATGGAAAAGCCGGGACACTATTTTTTGTTGACAGAATCTAGGGACGGACTCCATTCCACACAATCCAACATTATCATTAATAGAATTCATGGAACATTTAATTTCCATTAAAGCTTAAATGTACAAAAGTGGGGACACTATTTTCTGTTGATGTTTACTGCAAATTAATTGAGCATGTAAGTTACGACTAACGTTAACAAGTTGCAAGATTGTCTTAGGTCTTAAGGGGCACTGCTAGATTATTCATTTTATTTCACTGATTTTAACCAATTATACACTTTCACATCATTTCACTTATTTACTTCACTAAAACACTTTTTTTGTAGACAGCACTTCACTGATTCACTTCACTGAAATCTTTATTTTTTATTATTTTTTTAAAGAAACATTAATTAAACAAATTATTAAACTAAATAAAATAAAATTACATAATATTCCATAAAATAACATCAATACATGACATCAAACACTATTTAAAACCGTAAATAAAACCGTTTAATTATATGTTTAATTAATGTTTAATTATAAAACACCCTCTCATAGCTCTCCAAACCTCGACCCTCGGGTAGTTATCAGTGTGTAGGTTTCGGTATTGGTTACGGGCTTCTTCAAGCCACCCATCTGCGTTTAAAGCCGGATTGGCGTCCATCGCATTAACGAATAATTGTTGAAATGCTGCGCACTTCGACTTTAACGATATAAACTTTCCATATATCGCGTCCGTTGAACGAGTGTTTTCACCCATTTGTTCGTTGAATCTTGTGGCAACTGCTTTCCAAAAACTTTGCCTTCCCCGGGGTCCTTGCTCTTGAACATCAAGATAGCTATGCACCAAGGCGAGTTCATCCTCCAAGCTCCACATTGGTACTCGCACACGGTTTAGCTGGGGCGGGATTGGATTTGGATTTGGGTTTGGGTTCTGGTTTGCCATTTGTTTTCAAGTTCAAGATGACCAATTGATAAAAATTGGCTTTGGTTTTATACTAAATTAACGGTCAAAAAATTGTTACCGTTTTATATTAAATTCATTCAAACGGTCAAAAAGTAATAAAATAAATACTAAAAATCGACCGTTGCAATTATTATTAATGGTTACCAGCCCGTTAACTACAACCAGAAAACGGTTCACGGGACCCCTACCAGCACGGGTGGCGGCGGTGTTACCGTACTGATAGTGAGGTACCCGTGCCCAATTCTGATAGCGCCCCGTCCGCCCTTATATCTCTAGCATACAAAGTTGGTATAAAATAGGTATCTAAGCTAGAGTCACATTTCTCAAGATTCTCAATCATAGTTACCTAAGTTGTGGTTCGCTTCGGTACGGGTACACAGTTCGGGTACACAATTCGTTAGAGGAGACGTATTCGGTACGAAGGGGGTATGTTCATTTCGGTATAGAGCGGTACGGTCGTACCATGAAATACGGTTCAGTGTACCATGGAATACAGTTCGGTGTACCCAAATTAAAACTTAAATTACCAAATTCATTAATCCAAAATACTTGATCCAAATTACCACATCCAAAATAAAACATTCCAAATACAAGAAGAAACACATAAAATATAGCATTCTAATCTAGTCGTTGCCTTTTCCCTTTGTCTTTGTCAATGCTTTCATCACCATCAAGATCTTCCCAAAACATTTCCTCTAAGCGAGCACTTGAGCCTTCTATATATGCACTTTCCGGGTTCATGTCCCACGTTTTGTAGGGTCCGGATTTATACGAATCTGAAAAGCGAGATTGAAGTCTAATGTTGGAATGAACAAAGACGAGTTTATCCGCTCTTTTGCAATTTAAACGGTTACGCTTGAAATTATGAATATAGGAGTATGTACTCCAATTCCTCTTCGCCGAAGAGCTACTAATCGGTTGGGAGAGTACTTTCATTGCTACTTCCGCCAATTCCGGAGTCTCCGCTCCGTATGTAGCCCACCAATCAATTGCATCCATTGTCACGACATCGGCTTGAGTTGTGGTCCTAGAGTAAATTCCCTTCTTCATATGAAACTCTGCGAATTGCTCTACTAGTACCTTTCATTCATCTTCATTTTCTGCAATCCTTTCAAATGCTTCTGTAACACCATCTACAATTTCTTTATCTTTGTTAGGAGGCCTTCTTTTCTCGCCACCGGGTGCCAACGTTTGTAGATAGTGTTTATCATAAAATTTAGGAGTTAAAGCAAACCCCAAACAATGAAGTGGGGTAGTCATTTTTTCCCACCTAGCCATAATAATTTCTTTAACCCGAGAAAAATAGATTGAGTATTTATTTTCTATCATAACATCTTTAATTCCACCATCATAACATCTTTAATTCCACCAACCATGTTATCCATCCTTTCGTATATTTCTCCAATTTTCGGACCATCACCATCACAAAACTTAACTAGCAAAAAAGGGGTTTTGTAATAGCCAATATATTCTCAACATCTTCCCAAAACATGTCATCTTTAATTGTATCAGTGACGTTTGCCCCAACGGTTCAAGTTTTCTCATCCCCACTTTTGAACCATTCCCGCCAAGAATTAAGGGCTATAGTTGTAGCGAGTGCCTCCCTACATTTCATTAACCTTCTCAAAAGTATATAATGTGAAGCAAAACATGTCTTTGCAACTTTCAACAACTCCAACTTTGAGTTTTCTCTAAAAAATGCCAAGGCATGGGTGTGGTTAAGAAAATATTTGACAATGGTTTTACCTTTGTTATATGTGTTTTCTAGCCAATAAAATTCCGTTGCCAAATCTTTAAAAATAAGGTTTAAAGTGTGCACACAACAAGGGGACCAAAAGATATGCTTACACACCTTCTCAATCTCCTTACCGGCTTTTTGCAATTAGCCGCGTTGTTACAACTTGTAACACATTGCTTGGTCCGATTACCTCGATGGCTAGATTCACTGATTCAGGGAGTGATTTCAAGGTTACATAGTCAAATAAATGACGTGCTATGAAATTATGAAAGTTCAATTCATTATTTGAAGTTAATGTTTTGCTTATAGATTATCCAATGAAGTCTCTTTCAACACAACCACAAATATTTACCAAGCATTATGCAATTCATCCTTTTATTTAAAACACACCAATTTTAGCAGAAATATCTAATATATCTGAGCTCAATTTTGAATACTCCTCAGTTTATTGCAAAGTTCTCTCTTTAAGGATTTCACAAAGTATTAATTAATAATAATATTGATATTGATAATAATTACACATAATTGATTATGTACAAAGTTAGTAAAGAACGTAAATTCGACACTAAATTTCCCAACAGAAAATATGGTTGCTCCATAAGTCCAGAGGCCCACATAACCCGGAAGCCCACCTCCACAACCCGAGAGCCCTGCCCACCTAATCTAGTATTCTACCCTCCACAATCCACATGACGCATACAAATACAACACATATAGGCCACACGTAGACACCTTATATTTATCCTCAAGACTTCTATAATAATTAATAAGTCCATATTGTGGTTTTTTTTTGCCCCCCCTTTCGTGAAAGTTATCCTTTTATTTTTCTCCATCTTGTTCTGTCGGGGATGATTATTTATACGCATATATATATAGACTAGTGGGAAACCCGCGCGATGCAGCGGGGAGCAAAAATTTACAACGTTGTAATTGTTTTATGTTAGTTTATCAATTCGCTCATGATACAAGAACTTAAGTGTTGAAAACGAAAGATTATGGGTTGAAATATCAGACTCTATCTAGTTATACATGTTTTTTTTACTACAGTAACTCAAGCTCCAACATAGTTAACAGGGGAGCTACTCGATACATAATGATAATAAAACATGGATAATGAAAACACTGCCGGGATAGGCGCAAGTAGGATTGTAAGGAATATGATAATCCATAATTTTGTGTAGCCTGTCGCACTCAGACAAAAGACAATGATGGTGGAGTCATTTAACCAACCCTTAGAAGCTAGAGCCTTTCTTAAGATTAAATATAAAGTGTAAAATAGTTGATTTAACTTAAAATAATTTTTAAACACAAAACTAAAGGGAAAATAACCAAATGTGTTACGCCTAAGTAACAATTGGGACCACAACTGTAATTTAAAAAAAAAGTTAAGACTAAAACTGAACTGACTTCATAGGTATTCTGAGTGACCACACAACAACAAAATATTGCAACATAAAAAAAACTGCAAAACTTGTAACAAATGGTTCAACAATGTGAAATTTTATACAACTAAGAGCATTCATATTTGGGGAACCAAATTTATGTGAGTGTTCATCAAATTATATGGGGTGGGTGTAAGTGGTTGTGAGTGAAGGAGAGAGAAAATATTTGGTGGAAGCATTGTTCACCCCTATATTTGAAAAACTACTGTTCACCTCTAAAAATATTTTAATATTTTTGAAATTGGTTATGAGTGAGAAAAGAAAATATAATGAAAAAGTATTATTATTTTAAAAAGCAGAGAGAAAATTTTAGGGTGGAATAGTGATTTTTAGTGTAATTTGATGGAGGAAATTTGATGGAGGGGATGTGAATGCTCTAAGAGCATTCACATCCCATCCACCATTTTTACCCTATAATTTAACTAAAAAATTATACTTTTTAAAATTTATCTCTCATTTTAAAAAACTTCTCACATCCTATCCACCATTTTTATCTTTATCTTACTCACAAACACATATTTTACTATATTTTTCGGTTTTATACACACACAATAATTTGGTGGAGATGAATAGTAGCTTTTCATATATGAAAAGCTAGATGATGGATTTTTTAAAATATAAGGGTAGGGTAAAGAAATGATGATGAGATGTAGTGAGTTTTTAGTATATTTTTTTAAATTTTAAAGATAGAGGAAGGTTTGATGGTTGGGTTGTGAATGCTCTAACAAATCAAATGAGAAGTACGATTTAAAAAGGCGTCATCTTTTAAATGACAACAGACATGAGTGCAAAAGTATATTAAAATAATACTATTTTTCATCTGATTAGTATCAAAAGTTATAAAATATTGATGTATTAGTGTATAAAAGTAGTTTTCCTTAGATAAAAGTAGAAATCTGACTGGAATCTAGCTATAATTTAACGAATTTGGCTGGAAACTCTCCAGAATTTGGGAATCTAGCTGAAATTTGTGCATAAACCATCAGCTGGATAATTAAAGCGTAATTTCCTCAACTCAAAGCGCAAATGCATCGCCTCGCGTAAAAAATGGGCCTAGGCGCACGAGGCGATGGCTTTTAACAACTATGGGTTACATATTTAATTGCTGCTGCATAAGGTTCTGTAATCAGCGGTAGTAGTTCACCCTTGAAAGCCACCTACCCAGTGCAAGTTTTTGTTAGCATGGTATTGACATGGCATGAGTTCTCTAGTGATAATTAAAAAAAAAAAAGTTGGTAGATAATATTAAAAAACATGCCATCAGCTTACTTTCTAATAATAGTTCTCCTAGAGCATCGATCATGCATACTTTGCACTAACCAACCATAAAGTTGTTATGTTTTCATTCTTTCATTTTAACATTGCTAGCTTGTCGCTCTCTGATCCATATCTTGAATTTATTGCAGCAAAGTTACAAGTTCTTTAGCATGGCCTACAGAGAAATCCTACAAAGGGTATCATTTTAGTGGTAGATGGCAAGATGGGCGGGTCAAGGGGGCTGGGTAACGGATCAAAATTGGCAATGAAAATGGCATTAAAGAGCTAAGGAGGTGATAAAGATTTATAGACAGTTGAATACATAATAAGAGTGCTCACGATTTGGTGGCTAGACCCGGTTTGAAATTTAAAACCAATCAAACCATTCGTTCAACCTTTATTATTTAAGTAATAAAAGAAGTTTTTTACTTCAGCAAAAAAGTTCATCAATACCGCCAAACCAGATCGTCAACACATTTGACATCTTTAATGTACTAAATTAGATTATATAATTCATTTGATGAAAAAGAAGTATTTCATAACCAAAATTAGCATTCATGTTACATGATTTTAAGTGTATCTAAGTCAACACTGACATATTTTGATGGAAACAAAAAATTAAAAAATTACAATTTCATGAGATAGGCCCAAAAGTTCTAATACATTTTCAATCAGTTCTAGAAGTTTATTCAGAAACTCCTTGCAGTTTGACTTGGGAACATCTCGTGACAACCACAGAGAGCTAGATCTACCATCATTATATAAATAATAAATAGGTGTTCTTTCTTTTTAAATCTTATAGACTCTATATATCAGGAAACATATAAGTTGTTATCTACCTCAAATAATGCCTCCATTGCAATATAACAGTCTTCGACTTTGGAATCAAAATCACACTTAACATGCCTAGCTATCATACATTCCTGAAAGAAGATAGTAAACAGCCTCACAAACATTACCATACATTCGTGAAAGATCTAATAAAGAAACTATTCAGGGACTTTAATCAGCTCTTCCAGTCAAAAATTTGTATAATCAATTTTTGAAATTTTCATGGAAAGATGAAAAAATGTTACATAAACCAAAAGTGATGAGCCTTTAAAAGTTTCATTTTGCATTCGAAAATCATTCTCGTTTTTAACGAGAGCTAATACGGTTTGGTTATGGTTCTAGCTATGATTCAGTTAACCGCTTAAAACCTAACAACCAAAACTTTCAGCGAATACTGAAATAATTCAACTTGTTTATAAAAAAAAAAAATTCACTCAAATTTAAAAGAACAAACATAGTTACTACTTAAAAGTTAACAAGCTGAAATAACGTTTTAATTATATTGTTACTACTTTTTTTAACACCAAGCGTCCCGTGTACGTAAAGCTCTCGCCTCACACCTCAATGCGTCTCGAAGTTTTTAAATCAAGGTCTTTACCACATTATTAACCATCTTCTTTGTCATTTGTTGGAGGTTCAAGGACACTCAAAGCATTCCTTTCTATTTCACCTCCACTCCATTCTTCAAACCCAAAAAAAAAAATCAAATATGTTGACCTTTTTTGGTCAAAGCTGTAAAAGTATTATATAATTTTGAAAGAGGGTTAAAGAAGTCTTACAGATGTTATGTGACTTCCTTTTAAATCCCAAAATTGACCACTTCAGCTCAATAAAAATGGCAACCAGCGCATCGACGCATGGCAACAAACAATGAATGTACATGACGGAAAGCGGGGCACATTCAGAGAGAGGAAAATGATTAAAAAAGAGCAACAGATTAGACTCGTCTCTAGTACATGATGCTGGCATAACTAATATGTTACTTATATAACGGTCTAATAATTAAAATATGATATTTATATGGTTTTATGATTTAATTCATTTTGGGATGTACTCTCTCCATTTGGTCCATTTTTTAGCTATTATTTGTTTTGTGTTGTTGCTAGTTAGAGATGAGGCATAACAAAATTAACCCGCTTGTTGAGACGGGTCAAAATGGCAACCTCTGCAAAATTGAGCCATTTTAATTTACTTGCATGATGTCTTCAGGCAATTAAAAAATTGATTACCCAAGCTTTCATGCAATATTGATTATGTATGTTACATTCACCTTCTCTTTTGTAATCACCATCACATCACCAAAATAAAAAAAGATCCACGTCTATTTTTAACTCGTTACCTAACCCGCTCATTTTGCCAATTCTACGCTACTGGAGAATCAACATGTATATAAAAAAAATAAGGCTAAAAGGAAGTACCTGTGAAGAGTAGGTTACTCACAGGAAGAATACCAAATGCTCCCAACCCCATATTTTGGATAGTATGCAGTATGCACATGCTCTAATTGTAACTTTATGATCTCCACTGGAAGTTAAAATCATTTAAAGAAATGGTTAAAAAAGATAGTAGGATGACTATAACAATCATATAAATTACAATTAAGGGTAAAAGAGCTTGTACGGTTGTTTCGACGTAACACACAAAATATATTAATGATAGTTTTTGCATAACTTGCATTCACAAAAACTATGTATATGAGCATGTGCAAAAAAATAAGACAGGCACCATGTAAAGGCAATCCAGATGAAAAAATAATGAGACTTAACAAATTCATTTATTATTAGTATTATAGTGTTTTTCTATTTTTTTTTCACAATAGGTATAAAGTATAAACAGAATGAGATTACTATATTTCTTAACACATTTGCAAGCGAAATAATGCATTGCCAATAAATACATTTGTATCTTTGGTGTTGGGTCAAGTGGACCCGAAACCTGGATGCCTGTAAATAAAATTCTTTAAATATCATTTTCTATAGAATCTAATGTGACTGCAAAATGAAGCCTGAATGTGGGAGCTAAGAAAATTGTCCATGTATAAACAAGTTATATAACTTTTTTTTTTATGAAAGATAAAAGGTTCACAAAAGTGCAAAGCTTATGCATTTGATGGCATTTTATAGTTGAGAAAATTACTCATGTGCAACACATAAAACAAGAAACATAGTATTTCATAGATTGAAGATCATTTGAAACATAAAAAGAGATAAACTTAAAAGTTACCAGGTTTAATTCAATGTGTTCCTGCAAATCACAGATCAAAAATAACCTTCAAGTGCAAACCCAAACTTTACTATCATACACATCGCAGAACTCTAATAAATATGTAATATTCCTAGCAGTCACGATTTTAGTTAAAGAAAATTTAATTTGTATAACACTTCTTTAGAGCCATAGATAAAATCCGTACCCTTTAGGTTATCAATCAAACTATCAAAGCTTCCTTACCTTAGAAATTACACCAAGTCATCAATCAAATAAATTCCTCATTAATAGGTTATTTAATTAAAAAGTACCTGAATCCTATCTCTTGTAATCTCGGAAACTTTGAACAATCGAACATATTCCAACATTTCCCATTAACTCAGCGTGCATTGTGCGGTTGTGATACCATGGCATACAGCTACACCAACAACATCAACTTCAAATGTAGAAAACAAGATAAAAAAAAATTAACATATTCTAGAAAAATACATTTTCACCAAAATATAAGAATCGGAAAACCAACCTTAATACACCAATTCGGTTCGGATCTAGCGGTTCGATCTTGGTTCCCCGGTTCTGGCGTTTCAGAACCATATATTGCTCATGCCTAGTGGTAATCATCAACATTGCTGTAATTATTAAGAAAACCCTTCATCAAATACCTGAATTATTATATAATTTCATATAAAGACATATAACATAATTATATAATAAATATACCTGGTAGAATTGTAAGAACCCCAACATAAAAGTGAAGAACATGTCCCATTGGATCACGAGTATGTATTGATATGTTGCTGGAGGATCTGTTTTATTGTTTTTATCATCAATTGGGTGGAGGCGTGGAGCTCTGCCGTAGAGCCAAAACCGGAAACCCGCTTTGTTTGTTCGGCATTCTTTGACCTACAAGAAGAACCATACCCCCAAACACCAGAATAGCTGATAAAAAGGAGCTTATCCCGTATAAAACCCAACTGCCTCACTAATAATTCGTGGATAAGACTAAAAGACTCATTTACCCCCATAAAATCTCTTATACATGCATCAAGTGTTGTACTATTGGAAATCAAACTTGTATTACTTAAGTTTTAAGAAGTCCCTGTCTCGTGCATTATAATATAGTATAGATATAGATTATGTCTTATTTATTTTTATCACCATGCCATAGTCCTAGTTTCTATCGCTGCTGTTTGGTGCCATAAAATATAATTTTATTTTTTTTAATTTTATGTTTATTTCTCAAGATTGTATGTTTTTGTTTTATTTATATATTCATTGTTATTCGCTTCAGTTTGAGCGATCGATTTACTCCTACTCTGACTGAGGCTATATTTTTTAGTATTTGTTGCCATATCACCATTGCAAAAAATATAATATTTGAGTACAGTATCCTAAGTTTGCTTCTACAATAATACAGACCAATACGTTACGACTTTTTCTATTAATTAGTTTTTGCCATATCACCATTGCAAAAATATGATATTTGAGTACATTTTCTTTGACATGATTTGAAACACGACAAAAAAAAAAAAAAAAAAAAAAAAAAAGTTTTGGACTTCACGGTGTGAAACATGTTGTGTCGCAACATTCGTGCTATTAAGGCTGGTGGGTGTGGTTGGGCACCAGCATTGATGCCCGGCCTCCACGTCAACTGCCACGTTAACGATGGGCCTCCCTCTTGCCCGAGTGCCGGGTTTGGGGTGTGGAACGACGGGCCTCAATCTTACCGACGCGTCTCCGGCGGCCACCATCTTCTCCGGCAACCTTCGCCACCTTCTTCTCTGGCGAGTTAATGGAACGAGGTTTTTTTTTTTTTTTTTTTAATAAATCCGACCGTTGAACGGTCAAAAAGAAGCAAATGAGGCACGGCAAGCCCAGCAAAATGGTGACGGTCATGCCGTTGCCGGGAGAGGGGGCGGTTGTGACACCCGGCAACAACGCTGTCTAGATGAAAGTCTACCTTAGCGAGTCACGCGTATATTATACTTAACTGGGTTAGTTGAGTCGTGTTACGGTTCGGGAACTGTTAGTTTAGTATAGAGGATCATTAGATGTTAGTCTAAAGGCTCATTAGATGTCAGTCCTTAACCAAGTGTACAAAGGATGACGATTCGTAGAATTGTCAGAGCATAGGGAACATACAAGTCTCGAGTCCCGGGAATTGGTGATCGAGTGTGAATGTGTTTGTTTGCAAGTATTATGTGTTTACAATCATTATGTGACTTGTCGGTATGTGAAAAGGTGTTAACATATGTTAAAACGGAGTTTAACGCGCCAAATGTGCTGAACCAGACCCTATAGGCGAATAGGATCTGTATTCGCCTATAGGGAGGGGCGAATAGGGATCCACTAGGGGCGAATAGGCCTAATCGCCTATACTAGGGGCGATTAGGAGCCCTATTCGCCTGATGCTGCTGCGTAATCGCCTATAACGTGCTGGACGACTAAAAACGCCTATAAATACAATACTTGACCTCCTAAACTTCATTATAACAACCCTAGTCGTCCCACAACTCGTCCCAACACACACAACCTCTGGAACACGATTTTGGATCAAAACACAAGATTTCAAGCCTATTACATCAATCTATCATAAATCTAAGGTGTGGTTTTCATTCATGCAATCTTTAATAACGTTTTTATTAAATCCCTAATGGTCCAGACCTGTTTATAAACGTATGTGTCTTCTGAAATTCGTTAATAATCATTGTTAATTGGATTCTAGCTATTATGCATGTTGTATGTGTGTTTATGATTAAAAGCTAGGGTTTTTGTGATTCAAGAAGGATTGTTAGCATGATATTAAGGTAGTTACAGATTGATGATGATAGCATGTTGATAAGATCTGAGTAATTGTTCATTAGGGTTACGGTTATGCATGTTAATGTGATGTTTCATGCTATGTGTATTGTTTTTGGGATACATGGTTGCATGCAGGGCTGATAGAACGAGGTTAAACGAAGGATTTTGATTGAAATATGTTTGATATAGTTGTTTGGTTGATATTTGATGTTTACACACGTTCTGGATTGGATTTTGTCACACCCTCAAATTACCACTGCGGAGTTTTACCGCGAGGCGCGTGACACACCAGGATCCAAGTCAACGGTCACAATAAACAACACTATATGATACGTAAAACTGACATAAGTAAACCATTAAGGTTCAAAACTGTTCCAACACAGCGGAAGCATAATATGTATTACAACTCAAAATGAAATATAAAGTCTGAAATGTTTAACAAAACGTGCATATGATTCCTAGACGCCGTGAGACTCCGTGCGCCTATCGACAGCTGCTACTTTAGCGACCTGAGACAAACATGCTAAAAACGTCAGCAAATAATGCCGGTGAGTTCACAGGTTTTTAAGTAAAACGTTTCGCGAACTTTTGAAAGACCATCATGATACTACCGACCGATGAAAACACTCGTTAAATGTTTGGACTCCATAACGAACCTCCCAAACGAACTATCACCCACCGCAGTTAACGAACTACCATCCCATGGTCAACGAACTGCTTTACCAAAGCTAACGAACTACCATCCCATGGTCAACGAACTACTATAACATAGCTAACGAACTACCACATAGAGGCTAACGAACTACCGCACCACGGCTAACGAACTGCCACAAACATAGGCCATATAATACGGAACATAAATGAATACCTTGAACCCAAATGAACACTCCCAAAACGTAGTGAATACGTGAGTACCCAAAAACATAGTTGTCACGCCTTTTAGGAAAACACATTTGACACACGTTAAAGAACACAACATGTTTTCTTCCCCGAAAACGTAAAACCAGTAAAAGAGTGGGGCCGTGAAACTCACCTTAGAGTGCGTCTTCTGGTAACTAAAATTCCAACACGTGTATGATAATCCCAACTAATGACAACCTATCAATGAGTTTACATAAGTGTGATGACTATTAACCCGAAGGCTAACTAGTCCCCGATTGTCCAGATCTTGACTACGTGTGTTAAAAAGTGTGTTTAAACGTTAACCGGACATCCCAGACCGACCCGACATCCCATTGGTGATCCATTATCCTAACTAATCAAGTACACATAGATTACACACAAGGTTCAAGCATAAAACACTTAGTTTGTATCAAAAATCTCATTTTTGCATCAGAACGGTCGAACCAGTCAGTTCTAAGTCTCCTTCGCACCTTTTTGTCTCCTTCGCACCCTTTTTACATCTCGTTCGACCGTTTGATGCTTCCTTCGCCCGTTTTATCACATTCGCCCAATATAAACCCAGGTTCGACCCTGGATCCCTCCTTCGCACCATCGACTGGTCGAAGGAGGCCAGGTTCGCCCCTGTTGCATAATTTTTCCTAAAAACGCTTCAAACACATTCAAAACGACTCGAAACATCATCAATCACAGCAGTCAAGCATGGATAACTTATCCCTACAAAACCCTACCGATTTTACACCAAAATCTAATCGTTTTACAAGTTTCCCAAAATAGTAAATTATGGAAATGTCACATCATCATGCATGCAATCTTTACCCAATTAGGAAACTTTATGAAATCAATCTATATTCAACTTAATATGCTCAGATCATCATGCACAATAAACCCCCAATCCCATCCTCATCACTATCATCACGAACAATCCCTAGATCTAACCCAAAATCCCCAAAATGAACATAACATCATCAATAATCAATTGTAACCTATCTCAACCATAAAACATCATCAATAACAGTCCTAGATCATTGTTATAACATCTATACAGCAATCAATCATCAAACAACACATAACATCACATAAAACATCATTAACACATGTTAGTTTGTATGAAAACTCATTGTTTATGAATAGGTTTTGTTTAGAAAGATATTAGGAAGGTTTTTTTTATTCATGAAAACATGTTTGTATCAGATCTGGACTCTTGGGGTTTAATACAAACGAATTGAAATGCTTTAAAAATGATTTAGAATGAAGAACACACCTTTGATCTTTGTGTAGAAGATGTTTGTAGGTTAGATTATAGAAAACAAGGGCAAAAACTCCTTCCCCAATGTTTAAAGTTGCTAGAGAGTGTTTTGAGACGGTTAGGGTTTGTGAAATGGTGAAAAATGACAAAGTGTGGTATTTATACTATGCCCACATTCGCCCATTCTCAATGGGCGAATGAGCCCTCCTTCGACCCTTTCACAGGGTCGAACGTATTCTGATTTGGTCGAATGAAATTCTTTAAATTTCACCTCCCAGGTTCGCCCCTTTTTCAAAG
This sequence comes from Ambrosia x helenae, assembly GCA_030844895.1. NCBI lineage: Eukaryota > Viridiplantae > Streptophyta > Magnoliopsida > Asterales > Asteraceae > Ambrosia > Ambrosia x helenae. The sequence continues at coordinate 6,977,384 of CM061226.1, read as the reverse complement.
GGTCGAACCAACCAAGATCCCTCCTTCGACCACTCGAAGTGGTCGAACCAGAACCCTTTTTATCTAGTTTTCCAGTTTGTCGTGTTTAACGCATTCTAACACATCTTAACATACCAGCATGCATCCTTAGTCTATATTTACCACATTTAAGCACGGATAATCATTTACACATCATTTAAACACATCTATGTATATAATCCACCACACGACCCATAGTCTACCCATATACTTAATTAGTTCATGTAATGTCACCAACAACGGAACCCGGTACTAGTGTATTACCAAAACGACTCCCAATAATCCTCCAGATCATTGTACCCTGGACCATCCTAACTTGACCCGACTCAACTAACCCAGTTAAGTTTGTTTATAAACGTTTTTCGCTAAGGTAGACTTATGTGTTCATAAAGTGTTGACCCAAACATGCCGGGTGTCACAGATTTGGAGTGTTAGACGCGCGAAAAACCGGAACAGCTGTGCTATAGGCAAATAGGAACCCTAATCCCCTATACTATAGGCGATTAGGAGGCTATTCGCCTGATGAGGAGCCCTAATCGCCTATAGTATAGGCGAATAGGAGCCTATTTGCCTTTACTTCATGCATTTACGATCCTAAATGCTAGTTAAGCCCCGAATTGCATGCTTTACGACGTAATCGCCTATAAACTCCTAATTTGTATACCATATAACCCTAATCGCCTATAGTATAGGCGATTAGCATTCCTAAATGCCTGTTGACCCACGTAATCACTAGTTGACTTTTCCTAATCGCCTGTACTGCTGTTGTAAGTATATTTTGACATTCCGAGACCCGATTTGACACCTAGGAACATGCTAGGAACCCCGTAACATACCTAATAACTTGGTAACATGTGTTCGGACTTATTTACGTGATACTTGAACTACGTGCTACAACTTGTTGGATTTTAACGTATGTTAAGTGTGATTGCATGATTGTATGTTTGAGAGTGCAAGGATAACACGGGGAGTCTCGGGTCACCAATGGGATGTCGAGTCTTGTACATTGGGTTAATTTAACAGTCACAGTGTTTTCAAACGAACTTGGTTATGGTCTGGACATCTAGGGACTAACTAACCTACGGGTTATTAGTCTAAGTACTTGTAACTGTCATATGTTAGGTCGCCGCTTTACGGGGCTAGCATAGCTTGCTGATCTTATTTGTATTTCGAAGTAACGCAACCTAAGGTGAGTTTACGGCCCCTCTTTTAACTGGTTTCACTTTTCGGGGGAGAAAAACATGTGTTAAATTTATGTTTTGGTAACAACTGTCATACTATGGGTTTCTATGGTTTACTATACGATCTCTGGAAGTCCCGGAAGAAACCATGAATGTGCGAGTTTGCACAACGGGGAAATGTGAATAGATCTATTGGGAATGACCAACCCCGCTCGTCGGCTTGGAGGGCCGGGCGAGTGCATATTGTCTCAAACAGGAACAGGTTTACTATTCGGGCACAACATCTGGTTTGCGAGTTAGTAATGGTTTTCCAATCGTAGATGTAACAAAACACACGCCTAGCTAGCGTACTTGGTTTACAAATTGTTATAGTATGGACAGGTTGAACTTGATACTTGATTACAAAACCTGTAAACTCACCAGCATTTTTGTGCTGACGTAAACTCTTACATGTTTTCTCAGGTCGCTAAGGTAGCACTACGGAACTAGGGCGCACGCGTCTGCACGGCGTCTAGTTAGGATTGCATGGTTTTCAAACATTAAATAATTTGGTTTACTTTTGGATTATGTTTTGAGAATAAGCTTCCGCTGTAACTGGAGATTTAAACTATGTTTTTGAAATTGCATATGTTAATTTAGACTTGTTTATTGTGATCGTTGGTTTGGATCCTGGTTTGTCATGCGCCTCGCGGTAAAACTCCGCAAGTGGATTTTGAGGGTGTGACAGCGGTGTATGCCGGCTCCACACAGAGTTGCCTTAAACGAGTTAGTAATTATCATTCTAATTTCTAAACAAATCATGTTGTGCAACTTGCTTACTAAACATGAATGTTTTGGTCTTTACAATAATGTCATGGTTAAACGTGTTGTGTTCATGTTCAATAGTGATATTAAATATGTTGTGTCGAACATGCACTGTTTAATATAGGAATGAGCATTTCATGCCAAATACCGATCCCGAATCGTACTGATACCATACCGAGGGATTTTAGTATCGGTATTGGTACCAACATTAAGTTTTTCGGGATCGGTACTAGACGGTTTTGGGACATAATTTTATCGGTAATACCGAAAGTTTGCATACCGAATTATGGCAGGAGCCATTTGACTTGCATGTGTTTTGCCTGCAAGTCTCTGTAGTTATTCTTTTATTTCCAAATTCTTTTTACGCTTTTTTTTTTTACCATTCTTATGATTTTCAAAAAATTCGTGAGTGTTGCAATTGACTCGACAAACTTCGCACCTCTATCAAAACCTCCTCCTCGACCACCGCCGCTGCTAGTAGCTCCTCCTCAATCGCCACCTCTACCAGAACCACCATATGGACCCCTTGCATATTCTGCAAATGATACATCATAAAAATATCAAGCATACACCTTTTTAGCATGTGTAAAAACGATAAAGGTATAAAAGCAAAAGTTGAACTTCAACAATGGTCCTTTTCCGGTATTATATCGAAATCCTGATCCCGAATCAGTACCAGTACCGATACCAAATTGGTATATTCGGTATCGGGATTGGTTTTCAGAGACTTTCGGCATCGGTACGCTACCTATCCCGTCTCCAGCTCATCCGTAGTTTAACATCACATGGCATGTTAAAAAGCATCACACATCGGGATCACCTTTCATCTAGAGTAACTTCTGGTCGGAACACATCATATTTGAAAAATCATTTGTAACACCATGTCTCTCGTATCACTAATGTTGTCCGCTTTGCTCAACAAGGGCTAATGGATTTGTTTTAGGTTCCTCGAGTGGAGAGATTCCTAAGATGTCAGACATCCTAGTACAACTCCCACTCGAGTACGAGAATTGTGGAGTTCTGATAAGTTCCACAACCAATATGTCTAAAACACGTTGGTGATATTTGATGTGGGACTTGTCTTACGAATCCACCTCTCTTATTCACAATCGATGTGCAATCTGCCTAGAATGTTACAATCAAATAAGTGAGATTTGCCTAAGTGAGTATTACTTATCCCCTTTTTCGTTTTCACACTTTTGGGATGACTCATGTACACTTATTTAAACTTGCACATTCACATACATATACTTTTGATCAATTACAGTTCATATACGTGTCTTGTTTATCTTCATGCTTGTATTTGAACGTGAACATAATTTACATGCTTATACTTAAACTCAGACATAACTTCGGTTATGGTGCTCTATTAGACTTTACACGTGTTGAGGTGCTCGATATACTTTTGTGAACTATATTCTTGAATTCTTATTTGTTACTTACATATATGTTTACTCGTCTCTTTTGTCAGCGATGCGCTCCTTCCCTTAACTGGGTGGGTCGTGCCTCCGGCGTTGTTTATTTGAAGAAATTGGATTGCTCAAAGCAATCCTACACTCTGATACCAATCTGTAACACCCCAACCGATGACAAAATCATTGGGGTGCACGATAGTAACGATATTCAATAGTCAAATAATTACATGTTAGTATCATGAGCTTTTGAACAATCGTCACTGTCGTGCACCTAGATAATTTCGCTATTGGTCGGGGCGTTACAAGAATGTTACAATCAAATAAGTGAGATTTGCCTAAGGTTTTCCTTCGAACACCCCTGAGGATTTGCCTAAATATTGTTAGTACTGAAATACATTAATAAAAGATAATTAATAATAAACGAGTCAAGCCTAAGTTTTAGAAGTACTTAATGCTTGGTCATTAGGTCATGTGTAGTGGAGGGGCTTTATGCACTAAAATATTAATAAAGTGAAATGTGGATGGTTATATAAAAAATTAAAAATAGTGTGTAGTGGTAGGGGCTTTATGGGGGGTTATAATATGGTGATTTTTTTATGTAAAAAGATTTTTTTATGGTTTGATTAGGTATAGAATTTGGGTTTGATTAGGTGTAGAAGAATGTGGTGGACGGGTGGTAGAAGTTGAGTTTTTTTTTTTTTTTTTTTTTTTTTTTTTTTTTTTTTTTTTTTAGGAAACATAAGGGGCGGTGTGCTATGCTGCTCACGCTGAGATTTTTTTTATTTTATATTATAGCACCCACGGGGCGGTGGGAGGTCGCTATGGGCTTTATAACGCCCATATCAAGCCGGCTAGTATGCATGCTCTTAGGGTCCCTCCCTCTTTCATAGATTATCTATCTATATATATAAAAGAAAACGTATATGCTGACGTGGCGTGCAATTGCGGCATCAACCTCTCATTGAGAGTGCCACGTGGCATCATAATTGAAAGAGTTTAGTGTTTTTGAATTATTTCCTTTTTTAATTAAAAAAAATAAACATAAAACCCTAAATTCTCAATTACTAAAATTAAATTTAGTTATTTTAGGAAAAAAAATTAAAAATAAATTTAAAATTTTATCTCTCATGTTTCTTCCCATAATTTTTAAAGGTTTATATCTTTTATATACGAGATTTTTTTAAAGAAAAAAAATACACCAAATTAACGAGCGTTTTATTATCTTTCCAACGAGTACCATAGTGCTATATAAAAAACGGAGAAAAAATCGACTATTTTTTGTGGGGTTTCGTTTATACAGGAAAAAAACACACAAAGTGTTCATGTTATTCATTAATCATGTTTTTTCTTTTAAACCAGGTTCTTATCTACGATGTTGAAAATCAGCCCAATCGCCATGTTATCATTGGAATTTTACTAGGTATACTTCATCAAGAGAAGTTAAGAGAAATAATCGCGCAACACTGCAACACATGGTGTCACCTTATAGCAAGGTTATTTTTTTATTTATTTAATTACAAGAGTAATAATTATTACTATTAGTATTAATATTATTAGAATGGTTGCAATGATATAGAGATTTTGTGGTTAGTTAACTTAAGTCATTTGCAATAAGTTATCACGTAAAATTAGATTTTTCAACCCCGGAACCCTTCCGGGATAATCAGCTAGTGGAATTATAATAGCATGTGAAGGTATCTACTTAAAATTGCATGCTTTATTTTGATGTCTTGTGTGACTCGGAACCATTCAAATACATTTGTGTATTTCCCTAACACTTAAACCAATATATTTCCTTTGAAAAAAAAAAATTACATTTATGACTTTTGAATATTATTATTCACAACAAAATGAGTGTAGCGCCGATTTCGTTTTTTTTTTTATTTTTATTTAGTCACTTCAAAAGAATTATTTTATGTGTTATGATGTACAAATATTAAAGAAAACCAACTTAAAACAGGATCATTTCAACTCTTTGATTTGTGTTTTGCGTCGGCTAGACGCAGGGGTGGACCTAGCTTGAAGCTAGATGTCGCGTCCGTTGCTACTCAACTTCGCGCACGTAGTGGAAAATTTGTTTTTTTACGATATTTTGAAAACGTTACTACTAAAATGAAAAAAAGGAAAAACGTTACAACTGAAATTAATTTCTAGATCCGCCACTGGTTAGACGTCAACCTACAATCATGTTATAAGCCAATTATGCTCTATGTTGGAGTGTGCGGGTGTGTGTACATGTGTATGTGTATGTGTGTGTGGGGGGGGGGGGGATTGGTAGTGGCCACAAAAATAATGGTGACGACACGTTGGCAGTCTCGATGACGATGTATGGCCGATCTGGTGGTGATCAGGTGATGGAGGGGAGCCTTCCCTATTCCAAAACGTTAAATTTTAGTGACCCTTAATATTCAAGTTCTATGCTGTTGCAATATAGAAACATTGAACATCTTTGGGTCGAGGATTGAGGAGTAACTGTACACTTAAAAAAATAATCCAAAAATGCTAAATATAATCATTTTTAACATTTAAAATATTCTAATTACCAAAGGTTTTATGCATTGGGCAGTTGTACACTATGCTTTAAATATATACCGGTGGTATTCCACAAACCCATGTTCTGGTTTTGGAGGGTATGGTCTGGTTTTACACGTCTATCTTTTTTCTGGTTGACACGCATCCACAAAACAGAACTTCAGACCCCCCTCAACTCTCTCTCCCTCTCTCTATTCCTTTTCTTCTATGGTGGCTCATACACTTCCATCCGCCCAATCGTCGTTACCCACCTTCAGCAAGTAGCCAACAAAAAACCGTGGTCTCAGGTCGTTCGAGGAGGTGGTGAGAGGAATCTGGAAGGTAGTAATAATGTTGATAGTGAGAGTGGTGTGAAGAAGTCTCAGTGGAGTAAGAAGACGACGGTAATGTAACGGCTGCCATTCAGACCTCCGTTATCGGCAACGGCGAATCCGCGATTAGGTAAACAATATCTATTTAAGTTTTTCTATTCATTATCATGTAGTTAGAAGTTGGGTTACGACAGGTCGTTATTATTGTTCTTTTAGATTTGTGAAACAATCATACATATTTTTATATTATATAGATCTCTATGGTGATGGTATATATTACTGAGGAGAGAAGAAATAGAGAAGAGATAGAGAGAGGGTGGGGAAGGGGTGGGGGAGAAGTCGGGATACAGAGAGAGATAAGGTCCTTGGAACAGGTGACCAGCTCCGCTGTCATCACCAACCACTCGGCACCACCATCCCCTTCAACATCGTCATCGCCATCAACAGGTATTCTGGATTTAACTAAAATTCAACGAGTTGCTAGATAGTGTATTAATAAATCTCTTATGTTATCTTTTAGGTTGAAATTTGTCGAATACTTTCTTTGTGACGTATACTTCTTTCTTTGTGGAAAATTACCCACTGCTATCATTAAGTATGGTATTTACTATGTTTTTAAATGATAAATGTCATTACGCAACACAATGCTATTAATAAATAAAAAAGCGTGAGGTGGTGTTTGGGTGGATAATTTTATGGTGATTTAGACGCTAGAGATTAGTTGTTTTTTTATCTGAAATATGATTGATTGTGGTTAGGGCGACTGATGTTGTATCAGAGCATCATCAACTGCTGCTGGCGCACTTTCATACCCCGGTAAGTTATCCATTTATATTTGTAAAGCCTAAAATTTTTAGGGTTAGCCGGTTAGGAAGCTTGGATCTGATTGATGATATTGAAGTGTGTTTGTTCATATTGAAGTGGGTTTGTTCTCTGCAACGATGATGATGGTAGTTGCTCATCTTATGTTTTTTCTGTGTTACAGGGTTCATGATGTTATTCAGCTTTGCTAATTTGCTGTTAAAACATTGATGTAAGTATTTTAACAAGACCATCTCCTCCGTTACACCACTACGCAATCATTGCCATCACACTCCTTCCGTGTTTCGCTGGTTATTATTATATTTCAAACAACTGTTTAGAGGTCTTAACCCTGGTTTTTCGGTCGAGTTGAACTTCGGGCGACTCAACCTAGGGTTCCGGCGAAGCTTCAATGAAAAGATCAAGGCTTACATGTTTCGTATCTTTGTTGATCGATGACTCTCAGAACGCTGGACAAGTCAGGTAAGTCAAATCTGTTCCGATTGGGGTTTTCTTTTTTGGTCAAGTTTTGTCAGACGGTGGTCGGATGTCTATGGCTAACATTGTTGGATTTTATGAATCAGTTTCCTCAGTTCTACATATGTTGATTTACCTATGACTATATGTTATATATAAAGAAATAAAAAAGTTTATACCGGTTGGTGCTTAAAAAACTAAAAGTTTAATCTTAAAAACCTTTTGTAGATTCTATGAAGTTATGTTATGGATGCATTTAGTTAGTTAGTGATTGATGGTTTACATCTTTGTATAAAAGTTTTGAATAATCACAACAAATGACAAATTAAATGAGTAAGAGATTTGATTCTATTTTTTTTCCATTTAATATAGAAACCAATATACCCAACCCCGCTAAACTAGCGGTGGGTGAACAAACTGCAGCAGGAGGTTTGCTTAATTAGGTGGCGTTGGCGGAACTATTGATATAGATCGTAATGTTTGTCAGTCACAATCGCGATGTTTATTTGTTCGTTTGTTTTTTAGATTGTTTTTTGATGGTCTCTTATCGTTAAAATTTGTGTGTAGTGTAAAACAGTGAGTTCTGGACTGGTTTTCTGCTTGGAGACATATGACTTATGAAGGCTGGTGCAGTGGCCGACGATGAGATTAGTGAGGGTGAACAAGGTTACTGATCCATACTGTGTGTTTGGGTTATCTGCACTGCTTCTGTTAAGTTGATGAAGGTTGGATATTTTAACTGTACAATCCTCTTATGCATGTTGGTGACCTGGTCGGTAGGTTCCAGATTTCTTGCCTTTTGGGTTTAAAAATGCAAGTTAAAGTTAAAATATCATAATTTACAAATGATACATCACCAATGCAAACTAAAAATGATATAATTATATACGGTTATGCACAAAAGACTTCTGATCATGATTTATCTTGAAATTTACTAAGTTGTTGCAACTACACTGAATAAATGGTTCATTGCCAGTTGAAGATTTTAATCTTGAATTAGAGAATCAAAGTGGGGAGAAAGTGAAACTGGGAACCGATAAGACGATCAACGGTATGTGTCACACCACGCCAATGGCGGAAACACGTGGCGCGACGCTCGAAAGCATATCAAAGTCAAGATTAACACAAACTATATTTAATTAGAAAAGATCATTATATTAAGATGTCGAGAAGGGGTACCTGGTTTCAAACATTACATAAAACCACAAACATTAAGTTTCAAAGTGGGGTGTTTCCGTTTATGTCCCAACCCGATGGTAACAATAGATGAAACCCCCCAACCAGTGTCCGACATCCCAAATTCCACCGTACTAGCCGCATACCTGTTCAGCACTTAGTTACCTGAAAGATATGTTTAAAAAGACGTCAATATATAAAATATTGGTGAGTTCACAGGTTTTAGTTTCGTAATAACAACGTTTTTACTTCCTGTGCAGATCCAGCACAATTTGTGGCCTTTGTAAGGAGTAGCTAGCTCCTACAAACTATGATGATGAGCAATCCCCTGAGTCCCATAACCAAACCAAGACTAATAAATATGCCCCGCTCCAAGTCGTTTCTCGGAACCCAACAACTTAAGTTCAGAATACGTGCACCCCAGGCATACGCCGATGCATAATCGACGCTATCGATTAGGGATGGGCCTTGTCAGGCACCAATAGTACTATCCAAATATTCCTTCGGTTTCATTTCCCTGAACTAATGGTTACAGTAGCGAGGACTCAACACCGAGTGGCGAACAAAAACTCAAGTACTCATCATGCCACCCATCACATTTTAACATTTGAAAACCTTTCAACATGTGATAACTTTTGACAAACATATCTTTCCCCCAGTTAAAAACAGTAAAATGGGGCCGTGAAACTCACCTTAATTTCCATGCTTAGCTAGCAAATAAAGCCCAAAGCTTTGACCGACTTCCTCGTGCCCTAATTACCAATAAAGGACACCTTAAAGTCTATCATATATAAACCTAGCTTAATTTCCGGTTAAAAGATAGTTTATTCAACTATCTTGACTCGTGTGTAGTAACCCGAGCCTTGAGGTATTTTAACTCGATGAACCGATCGTGACTTGTCATAATTCATGTGTTTACATACAACATAGTACCCAAGTTGTGCACCTGTTACTATTCGTGTGTAAACCATGTTGGACTACTACCATGAAACGTATAACTCATCCTGAGCCGTAGCTCGTCTTGTAATCTGGATAAATGTATTTGACTTATATAAGTACTTTTAGAAAAATAAACTTTGAGTAACCATAATATAGTTACTAAAATCAATTAATAACAATTGTTTAATTGTCAAAGACCTTTGAAAGTCGACTACATTTGACCCTCGGTAAGTACTACATTTTTGTCTTGGAAATGTTGTGAAAGATTTACCAACAATGTTTCAAACAATCATGTGAAACAATCATTTGTCGAAGACGTTTCGATTTTGTATAAAACTCACTTGTCAAAACACTTGGGAAATTTACTTACAAAAACATACACGACACATATCAATTTCATTGCGCTTTGAATTTTATAACAAAATTTCGGCAGAGTTTCCTCTGTTTTTGTACGAACCAGACAACACAAGTTGTCTACAATTTTCCCAAAAATCAGTCTCCAAATCACAAGACAACAATTTCATTTATCCGCAATTCCATTAAAACGAGACACTATACGCTTCGATAACTTATATAAATACCAAACTTATTTATATAAATATATATATAACAATATATACATATAGTATAGTCCAACATTTTAGTCCGACAACAACATAAAGTCACGCTTTATAAATAATGACAACCACTTGATTTATACATTTCGTGTATTATTTCTTGGTTCGTTTAGCGATTTAACACCATTTTCGTTCGTATTTATTATTTATAAATTATATACTTGTTTATAAACAATATCAGAAAATAAATACGAAAACTAATTATACCATATCGTACGCGCGCCTCGTTCTAACGACACCTTTGACCAGATCTGACCCGTTGACCGCGCATTTGACCGTGCGTTGGTCAGACCCGCAGCGAACTCACAGCTGACCCGAGTTGACGGTTTGACTTGTGTGACCAGATCTGACCGAGTTGGCTCAGTTTGACCGGGGTTGACCGGGTTTAACTCGGGTTTGGACCAGATCCAACGATAACCCAAGACCCGAACCCCGATGCCCGTACCGGATCTAACTTGGACTGAACCACACCCAAACCTAGACCCAAGGACCGGGTCTCGGTCCGAACATCCACCAAAACCCGACCAGAAACGCCACGAACCACCACCATGAACCTGTCACCATCCTCGGCCAAGAACACCCAGATCCAAGGCAAACAAGCCACAACCACCACTCGAAACCACCTTCTAGACCACCACAATCGGGTCCTGACCAAACCGGAACAGATCGGACCATCACCACCGTCCCCAACCACCTAATCCTGACCAAAACCACCACCCCTCGCCGCCGCCACCGTACCATCGTCATCCACACCTGACCCAACCCTCGTCAACCACCATCTCCACCCGATCCGCCCTTGCCTTGGGCTTGGAACACGACGCCGCCACCACCATGGACGGTGGTGGCCGGTTGTCTTTAGGGGAGAGAGAGAGAGTTCGGCTAGAGAGAGAGTAGAGAGAGAGAGTTTTAGAGAGAGAGTAGAGAGAGAGAGAGAGAGAGGTGCAGCTGCTGAAAATGGGGTAGAAGAGGAAGAAGGAGGCCTTTTATAGTTAGGGTTTGGGGTAGGTGACTTGTACCGCGAATCAAACCCGTATAAACGTTTTTCGCTTCGGTTTTATTTTGGCCCGATAATTAATTACCAAAAACTAGTCGGTTTTATTCGAAATGAAAAACATAACTAAACCGAGCAATTTAAATGTTATTTTCGTCATCCGACGCGTGAAAACAGAACACGCGTTAAAATCGCGTTAATCGATTCGGTTGTGTTATCCTTCATTTAAATGATCCGATAATTTTCGAAATTCATAAATGAACTTATTTATAATAAATAATTATTCCGAAAGTTCGATAACGGTTAAAACCACGCAGTTCGACATCTGATTTCCACGTCAGTTCCTCTCCGCGTTATCCAAAACGCTGCGTTTTTGGCCGTTTACCGCGCCGATTTCACATTCGATCGCATCAATAGCAAATACGTGTCATATTTACATTTATTAGCCTTATGTTAGCCCACTTTGACAAATTTTCACTGATGTCAGTTCGTTACGTTAAATACGCGAAGTCTTTCTTTAAAGGCATCAAGGCTTCAACGAACTTTAAGAAGGACATCGTAGGACTCATATCAGCTCAACTAACCATAATTAACCTTAAACCATGTTAATTACTTCGAAAACATGGTAAGAATCACGTTAATCGCTGTACGGAATTTGCTGGTTGTCACATTCTCCCCCCGTTAAGAGAATTCCGTCCCGGAATTCAGTTCAAGTCGTCCGATACATTAGTATCCTTGAACAGGGCGGGATGTTTGCGACTCGCGCAATCCCCTCTTTTCTAAGTGAATCTCCGGTTCACGCTTAGCGTTCTAACGAACACCATATCATGAGATGGCTACGACCGAGCTCTTGGATATCGCAATCCGGCACAAATATCGGTTTTCCCGAAATAGTAGAGCTTTGCGTCAACCTGAATTCTGTCGGTCGAGGAATTGACAATGCTTCCTCAAGCCAGACTTGCGGGATTCATCAAGAGTCCCACTAAGCTCTTGCGATAGTTCGAGCTTGTTCGTTGCAAGGCCAATTTTAACCGATATCTCCGAGTCACTGGAGTACTAGGCGAAGTCACTCCATTACAGTTTTCGTGCTTAACAACACCCTTTCAGAGTATAACACTCAGCAAAGTCCTATACCGATTTGAAGTTCCTAAGGCTAACTCCTTGTTAGCACAACTTCCCGATCGGTTTGGCCACTTATTCAAGAAGGTTTGAATCTACCAGATTCGTTGGTCATCTCTTGAACTCACGCTAGATCATGTGTATATCTCTATCTGTCATTCAATGTACTAGAGACGTACACGTATGCACTCCAGAGGACTTCGAGTAGTACACCCCGAACACTAGGGTGATAATTCCTATCACATAGGAAATTCTGGCGATGAAGTACACGAATTTGATTTGCCACCGACACTAATCGTATCACACAGGACACTTCCGTCCAGGACAATAATTCATTCGTTCGAGAATGGTAAGCCATACTCATTTCAAAATGAGTATCCCAAACTTGCGTTCAAGGTTTGGCAAACCCTGAGGCAGGATAACTACTAAAATCCGATATTATGAAAGTTGGCATCTAGTGTCTAGCCACGACTCTCTAAGAGTATATGTGGTTGTCCGTATGCCTCATATTATAACCACGAACGAGTAGGGGATGAGAAGGTTCCAAACACCGATCGATCATTGCCTGTGTCTCATCACAGCCACCAGACACCTCAGGCGACATAACCATTTGGTTCGCTCATTCGAATCTCACTAACCGGGTGATCTTACCAGATCACAAGGCAGTCGACATTCTTGAGGACGCTCAAGGTTGTTTATAGTAGCGGATGGTATTCCTGTGTCCTCACATGGACTGAAATCCACTATGCACCAACTTACAACCTTTTCGCATGAGTGATTGTGGTTAGTGGTACTAGGGCGCCTAACATCGACTAATGGAGGTCGAAAGTTTTTGCGTCACTTTCACCCCTCAGCTCCCCAACAGTAGACAGTGTATATTCGACATACAGCCGTACAATTCCACAATCCGCGAGAATGAAAAGCCGACTTAAACACAAGTGACCAGGGGCTCACGTTACCTCATCACATTGGTCAACACGTGAATGATGTATATGAATCATCATGATATGGTTGCCGCAACAAATAGGGGACGAGGTTTCGACAACATCTTGACACGCTGGTCTCCACCTAAACAGTATAGAGAGCACCGGTAGCTACACAAAACAAGGGTATCCAGTGCTTGTCCTGTTATATGTGCCTCATGGGCAATGGTGTCCTATCATTATTAGCAACCTAGTAAGTCAATTCTGAATAATACAGGACACTCTCCCTCGAACCGACTATCCGATCCTATGCAGGGATCTGAGTGAAAGGAGTCCTGAAACTGGAATCCCTCACTCGCCAAAGGTTCCATCTTTTCGGGATCTTTCGATGTAAGAGGTGAAATTGAGTCATAGATGAATGCATTTGGCACACATTCCATGTGTGGGGCTTGGCGACCTCACGCCAAAGTCGTCACTTAAAACAAACAACGACCGAGATCGCCTTACAAGAAGTAGTCTTGAGCCTTCCAATAAGGCATCCCATTCAACAACTCAAGTAGTCACACACATGGGTGCAATACGTAAGCTTTCGACCTCATCTTGATTAGTCAGGTACTAACGCACTGACCTAGCAGCTCATATTACTATGGTGTCTCTAACAGTGTCTGTCAAGGACAGGGGATTTTGCTCTAGCGCGAGCAATGCTACTGACAAATAACTGGGAACACCTGTATTGACCCAAGGTCGAAAGGGTTCCACTATCCCAAGAATCTACGCAACGACACCAAGACAAGATAAACCTACCATTAGCAGGATAACATCAATCGAAGGGCTGAGTTGATCGAAGATCTCATCACGGTAGGGTAGCACCCTTATAGAGTAGACAATGCTACATGCCCTTCTAGATTCAGGGTTTCATAAGACCTCCGAATCATGTACCGGGGACTCCACCAATGCCCACGCCTTAGGTGGGTCCAAAATGGTAGTTCCATAATCACCAGTATGACACGTCGGCATGTATGACGTCAACGAATCCACTGGGATGAGCAATAATAAATTGAGTCTTTCAACTCTTACTAGCCCAAAGGTATGGGTCATAATATCGCTCACATTTACTCGATACCTTCAAGTTCGAGATGTATTCGAAATCCCTTATCACGAACCTCGCCTCGTCATGTGCGAATCATGGGATTTCCTTCCGACATGATTCGAGAGTGGTTAGTCGACCGAAATGCGCGTAAAAGGTTAAGGCTGGACATGGCGTCACTGATGCCTTAGATTTTGAAGAGGTAATGCTCACGAGACTCGCGGGCATATAAAGAGGTCGACACATGATTCGGTCAATTACTCAAACTACGAGATTGGAACTTTAGAGAGATACATGTGTTAACACTAGTACTAGAGTGTCTTAGTATGACTACTGGAAAGTCCGTTAGACACCCGAATTCCCACATTATCGATGGCGACACTACACAACCACTCAGCAACATAACAACAGTTACGTGGGTTTGGGGTAATGTCTTTATCCCGAGGGAACCAAGAGTGAAACAAACGACAAGTTATCACATCATCAAGTCAATCCAACAATTGTAGCAATACGTTCACGGTGCAATACGGCAGTACGGACAACACGACAATGATCACAACACGTCCGCGAAACACATCAACAACGGAATACCGCATCAGGAGCGGCACAACCACGGAGATTCATCATCAACAGCGCAACGCAACCACATGGATACGCAGTCGGCAAAACCGTGCGACTACAAGAATGCACAATCGCTAGGGGTAACACCACAACATGAATTCACGACAGCAGGATGACACACAACCTAGCGAGTCCACTATGCCTAACTACAAAAAGCTCCATTTCGGTGAGCGCGCACCCCGTTGCGTTTCAGCTCACTTATGGTGACGGAATCCTTATTCGTATCCTCAGCAGCAACCTATACTCCATAGGCTCATTGGTGGGAACAATTGGGTTAATAAGGGCATCCGTCATCATAAAAGAAATGGGAACGATGGGTTCCACATAATTTAGCAGACTTATCAAGCCGATATCGTTCTTAGGGAGAATGACTGTATGCTCGATATAAGTCACTCGAATAATGGCAACTGCAGCATTGACAGACTCAACCATGCCTGAGAACCATCGCCAACATCAGTCTTGGCAGGAGCCAGGGAATGATAACGAGCGATTCAACGAAAACCTCAAAGAAAATGGAGTTAACAACAACGAACTCCATCGTGACAGAAACATGGTCATAGCGGCTTGGCAAGGGTCTTAGAGATATCTATGTCAATGACAATGATCTTGGCAGGAGCCTTCGAAACAACAGTAACATCAAACTTGACAAAAGCCTTAGAAACATCCTCAACACACTCAGTATGAGCTACACTCTCAGCAACGATGACATGATTCGCTTGGGCCGTAGAACAATTACAGCAGGAGCAACATTAGGCTCGGCGGGAGCCTTAGACTCGACAGAGTTATTAGATGTGTGGTAAATAGTATCCATAGGACCTAGAAACCAACCAACATCTTTTTCAGTATCAAAGATAGTGGTCACAATGAGAATAGCAAGTAGAGGTAGAAGGATCATGATTTATCGAGACACCACGATAAAATGAAAACGATACAGACTCTAGCAAATCAGCCAAGTCATCCTTCTCATTAGGTTCCTCTTGCATGTTATTTTGACCCTAGCACCGATAGTCATCAACTGAAATGCCTCTCCGCCACCTAAGCGAGGCCAGCGAACTTTCTTCCTGATAGGCCACGCAGTGAGAGTATCGGAATACGACAAGAGATTAGACAAGTCACATTGTCCACAACGAATGGATCTCGCAACCTTAGTTTATAAAACACCGTGTCAAAGGGACGCAACGTCTCAATATCTATGGGGTTTGATGGAAAACACTTCGCATCAATTGCCACCCCAAATAGTCAACCAGTCTCGTCGTCCTGACGAGGGTAGCGGACGTTCAACATTGCAACATGAGCAATGGAATTGCCGTCCCATGGGTAAGTTTAGTTGACAGAATAACGTGACCACTTCCAGTAGTCCGTTATTTGATTTTCGAGGGGGATTTCAATGTCAGTCAAAGCGTTCTGTGACATTTGACAATTACGGATCACACACTTTACGATTTCGGCTCCCGAAATGTGGTTTCACTCCCCAAGTATCATGACGGATTCAGACGCAAAACGCACGTCGTGATCCTATATTCAACATATATGTATGTCTCCATATATATTAACTAACTTGGATAAACTTATCTCCGACTCGACTCACTTTACCATATAATTACTTTCCCATTAAGTAGTTATACTAGGATCTCGTCGGTCGAGATTTCATTTTTCCATATTCAACTCGACTCACCTTTCCATATATTTATTTTTCCATTAAATAAATATACTATGATCTTGTCGATTCGATATTACATTTTACAACCATCGTCTCGACTCACTTTACCGTATAATTATTTTCCCATCAAATAATTATACTAGGATCTTGTCGATCGATACTTTGTTTTCATCACCCGACTCGGCTCACTTTACCATATATTTATTTTCCCATTAAATAAATATACTAGGATCTTGCCGATTCGACACTACATTTTACAACCATCGACTCGACTCACTTTACCGCATAATTATTTTCCCATTAAATAATTATACTAGGATCTTGTCGATTCGACATTATATTTTACAACCTTCGACTCGACTCACTTTACCGTATAATTATTTTCCCATTGAATAATTATACTAGGATCTTGTCGATTCGACATTACATTTTACAACCATCGACTCGACTCACTTTACCGTATAATTATTTTCCCATTAAATAATTATACTAGGATCTTGTCGATTCGACACTACATTTTACAACCATCGACTCGACTCACTTTACCGTATAATTATTTTCCCATTAAATAATTATACTAGGATCTTGTCGATTCGACATTCCATTTTACAACCATCGACTCGACTCACTTTACCGTATAATTATTTTCCCATTAAATAATTATACTAGGATCTTGTCGATTCGACATTACATTTTACAACCATCGACTCGACTCACTTTACCGTATAATTATTTTCCCATTAGATAATTATACTAGGATCTTGTCGATTCGACATTTCATTTTACAACCATCGACTCGACTCACTTTACCGCATAATTATTTTCCCATTAAATAATTATACTAGGATCTTGTCGATTCGACATTTCATTTTACAACCATCGACTCGACTCACTTTACCGCATAATTATTTTCCCATTAAATAATTATACTAGGATCTTGTCGATTCGACATTGTCTATTCAGACAGGGGCTATCATGCCTTCTAGATAAAGATGATCAAGCCTATTAACTCAGCAAGGACGATTCTGCCCTCCAATAGGGGAAGGAACGCCTGACCCTCGAAGACAACTTGGGCATGTGTTAGATCAAGAATGACTTACTCATAGTAATAATACAGCAGCACACGGGCCACTAGTCTCAATACTGATCCACACAGGGTCCCGTGCTCAAAACGCACTGGTTTTGCAGGGACGCACCCTCGGTCTTCACTGGGTTCCAAGTTTAGCATTCCACGCATCGTACAAAGCATTGATCTCTTCGGTAGGCAGTGCATCCTCGTATGTCCGCTCCTTTGAAGAACTTTGTGTGGAGGCATTCAACTCCTATACAAGGAAGTTTTCGTCTCCTGTCCCTATCCGATGCAAGGGTTTACGTCAGATTACTCATATGAATAGACGTTCGAGCTCTTCCGTGTTCGTACCTTAAAGGTAACGTCAAAGAAAGCTCATTAGGTTAACTAGGATCGAAATCAAGGGATATCAACAAGACCTCCCTTTTTAACTCATTGGCCAATCAAAAGCTAAGACTGAACCTAAAGAACAAGAATAGTCAAGTCAAGGAGTGATCACCAGCCCCAGCCCTAGCGCCCACCAAGGTTACCGTGCACCACAAGTTATTATTACGTGTGCACCCGTAATGATAATCGGTGCTGCCAGGTAATTTTAGCGCCCGCTAGTTCCGAGCTTCCTGATCCAAAAACAGAGATTTCACACAATCAAAGACCTAGACAAGCTTCGCCTTCACAACATCAGCAACACGACAACGTCCACTAGCACGATAATGGTTAGCCCTTCCGATCATCCCGTCCGCAGGTAAGCGGGTGAGTTCGTCGTAGACCACCGCTTCCGCCCCGCTTGTTGATATCGGTAATCGATGCAAAAGTGCGGACTAAAGTGAAGTGTGACACGACATCCTTATAGGCAAGCTATCTGTACTACTTATATGCGTTAACTAGCACTAGTTAGAAAATTGGATCTTTACACAATATAAACATTCATATCCATATTTTCTAACATTTTATATATTGACACACATGGCTAGTCGGTCGGAATTTCCCCTTGTACAATCCATGTACAATTTTCTTTCTTTTCTAAAAATATTTCGTTGTGTTTTATTTTTGAAAACTTTGTTTTCGAGCCGAAACCGGTTATAGTCTAGATTTTTCAAAATCCTAGTTCGCTATAACCTTGGCTCTGATACCACTTCTGTCACACCACGCCAATGGCGGAAACACGTGGCGCGACGCTCGAAAGCAAATCAAAGTCAAGATTAACACAAACTATATTTAATTAGAAAAGATCATTATATTAAGATGTCGAGAAGGGGTACCTGGTTTCAAACATTACATAAAACCACAAACATTAAGTTTCAAAGTGGGGTGTTTCCGTTTATGTCCCAACCCGATGGTAACAATAGATGAAACCCCCAACCAGTGTCCGACATCCCAAATTCCACCGTACTAGCCGCATACCTGTTCAGCACTTAGTTACCTGAAAGATATGTTTAAAAGACGTCAATATATAACATATTGGTGAGTTCACAGGTTTTAGTTTCGTAATAACAACGTTTTTACTTCCTGTGCAGATCCAGCACAATTTGTGGCCTTTGTAAGGAGTAGCTAGCTCCTACAAACTATGATGATGAGCAATCCCCTGAGTCCCATAACCAAACCAAGACTAATAAATATGCCCCGCTCCAAGTCGTTTCTCGGAACCCAACAACTTAAGTTCAGAATACGTGCACCCCAGGCATACGCCGATGCATAATCGACGCTATCGATTAGGGATGGGCCTTGTCAGGCACCAATAGTACTATCCAAATATTCCTTCGGTTTCATTTCCCTGAACTAATGGTTACAGTAGCGAGGACTCAACCCCGAGTGGCGAACAAAAACTCAAGTACTCATCATGCCACCCATCACATTTTAACATTTGAAAACCTTTCAACATGTGATAACTTTTGACAAACATATCTTTCCCCCAGTTAAAAACAGTAAAATGGGGCCGTGAAACTCACCTTAATTTCCATGCTTAGCTAGCAAATAAAGCCCAAAGCTTTGACCGACTTCCTCGTGCCCTAATTACCAATAAAGGACACCTTAAAGTCTATCATATATAAACCTAGCTTAATTTCCGGTTAAAAGATAGTTTATTCAACTATCTTGACTCGTGTGTAGTAACCCGAGCCTTGAGGTATTTTAACTCGACGAACCGATCGTGACTTGTCATAATTCATGTGTTTACATACAACATAGTACCCAAGTTGTGCACCTGTTACTATTCGTGTGTAAACCATGTTGGACTACTACCATGAAACGTATAACTCATCCTGAGCCGTAGCTCGTCTTGTAATCTGGATAAATGTATTTGACTTATATAAGTACTTTTAGAAAAATACACTTTGAGTAACCATAATATAGTTACTAAAATCAATTAATAACAATTGTTTAATTGTCAAAGACCTTTGAAAGTCGACTACATTTGACCCTCGGTAAGTACTACATTTTTGTCTTGGAAATGTTGTGAAAGATTTACCAACAATGTTTCAAACAATCATGTGAAACAATCATTTGTCGAAGACGTTTCGATTTTGTATAAAACTCACTTGTCAAAACACTTGGGAAATTTACTTACAAAAACATACACGACACATATCAATTTCATTGCGCTTTGAATTTTATAACAAAATTTCGGCAGAGTTTCCTCTGTTTTTGTACGAACCAGACAACACAAGTTATCTACAATTTTCCCAAAAATCAGTCTCCAAATCACAAGACAACAATTTCATTTATCCGCAATTCCATTAAAACGAGACACTATACGCTTCGATAACTTATATAAATACCAAACTTATTTATATAAATATATATATAACAATATATACATATAGTATAGTCCAACATTTTAGTCCGACAACAACATAAAGTCACGCTTTATAAATAATGACAACCACTTGATTTATACATTTCGTGTATTATTTCTTGGTTCGTTTAGCGAGTTAACACCATTTTCGTTCGTATTTATTATTTATAAATTATATACTTGTTTATAAACAATATCAGAAAATAAATACGAAAACTAATTATACCATATCGTACGCGCGCCTCGTTCTAACGACACCTTTGACCAGATCTGACCCGTTGACCGCGCATTTGACCGTGCGTTGGTCAGACCCGCAGCGAACTCACAGCTGACCCGAGTTGACGGTTTGACTTGTGTGACCAGATCTGACCGAGTTGGCTCAGTTTGACCGGGGTTGACCGGGTTTAACTCGGGTTTGGACCAGATCCAACGATAACCCAAGACCCGAACCCCGATGCCCGTACCGGATCTAACTTGGACTGAACCACACCCAAACCTAGACCCAAGGACCCGGGTCTCGGTCCGAACATCCACCAAAACCCGACCAGAAACGCCACGAACCACCACCATGAACCTGTCACCATCCTCGGCCAAGAACACCCAGATCCAAGGCAAACAAGCCACAACCACCACTCGAAACCACCTTCTAGACCACCACAACCGGGTCCTGACCAAACCGGAACAGATCGGACCATCACCACCGTCCCCAACCACCTAATCCTGACCAAAACCACCACCCCTCGCCGCCGCCACCGTACCATCGTCATCCACACCTGACCCAACCCTCGTCAACCACCATCTCCACCCGATCCGCCCTTGCCTTGGGCTTGGAACACGACGCCGCCACCACCATGGACGGTGGTGGCCGGTTGTCTTTAGGGGAGAGAGAGAGAGTTCGGCTAGAGAGAGAGTAGAGAGAGAGAGTTTTAGAGAGAGAGTAGAGAGAGAGAGAGAGATGCAGCTGCTGAAAATGGGGTAGAAGAGGAAGAAGGAGGCCTTTTATAGTTAGGGTTTGGGGTAGGTGACTTGTACCGCGAATCAAACCCGTATAAACGTTTTTCGCTTCGGTTTTATTTTGGCCCGATAATTAATTACCAAAAACTAGTCGGTTTTATTCGAAATGAAAAACATAACTAAACCGAGCAATTTAAATGTTATTTTCGTCATCCGACGCGTGAAAACAGAACACGCGTTAAAATCGCGTTAATCGATTCGGTTGTGTTATCCTTCATTTAAATGATCCGATAACTTTCGAAATTCATAAATGAACTTATTTATAATAAATAATTATTCCGAAAGTTCGATAACGGTTAAAACCACGCAGTTCGACATCTGATTTCCACGTCAGTTCCTCTCCGCGTTATCCAAAACGCTGCGTTTTTGGCCGTTTACCGCGCCGATTTCACATTCGATCGCATCAATAGTAAATACGTGTCATATTTACATTTATTAGCCTTATGTTAGTCCACTTTGACAAATTTTCACTGATGTCAGTTCTGTAACACCCCAACCGATGGCGGAAACATCGGGATGTCACGTAATGATGATTGTTCAGTAGCTCATGGTGAATAATAGATTCCATTAAATGATTTATATGAATTACATACAATAGTTCTAGAATTTGTACATCAAATTGAATGAAACTATACACATATCTTCAAGCATCAATACAAATCTTCAAGCAAATAGAACCTGAAACATGTTAAGTTAAAAATGTTTTGGGTCAACAAAAGTTGGTGAGAATTACATAGGTTTTTGATGATTGAATAAAATGTTGTGCAATTCATGTGTCATGTCAATCTAGTCCATATGTGAGAACATACTAGAAATAAATCGAGTGCATAATCAACCCTGATGACTGTTATAAAATGATACATACCATACGCTCATGGTCCAATATGTTATACGATAACAAACACCCACGTAACCTTTGTAGGAGGCACGTATCCGGGTGGGATTGTCAGTC
This sequence comes from Ambrosia x helenae, assembly GCA_030844895.1. NCBI lineage: Eukaryota > Viridiplantae > Streptophyta > Magnoliopsida > Asterales > Asteraceae > Ambrosia > Ambrosia x helenae. The sequence goes on along the minus strand of CM061226.1, from coordinate 6,954,886 downwards.
CAATAGATCTATCAATGTATACCGCCGGCTGATCAATGTTAATGATTATGCTAGAATGGTGCTTACTCTAATCATGCTCAAGACATAATGCAACATAGAAAACACATAGACACATTGATGATTGAATTGCAATGATGATGTTATAAACATGTTTCACCCCAAAAATAGTGAAAATAGAGTAAAGGGGCTATGTAAACTCACCTTGGTAAAATGTTATATCTGTTGAGAAATGTGTTGACCAAATGTATCAAGTATCACCCTAAAATGAGGTAATAAATATGTCTAAGTCTATCAAGTCTACAAATGTATAAGTTCTAGGGCTTCGAATTGGGGATAAGTGCTTGTTTGATTAATATTAAAAATATTCGCCAATTGAGAGAAATTTAGTAAATAAATAACTAAAAATCTTTTTATAAATGTTAAATCTAGGATGGTCTCAAGAATGTGTTTAAAGTATAAAAATAATTTTTTATAAAATTATTTCATTTAAAAATAGATTTTTAAATCTATTTATTATGAATTGCCAACCGCTAACTTTAATATTCAAAAATACTAAAATTAAAGAATTTCTATTTAAAAATCATATTTCTGTTCTAAATGATTAAAAATAATTTGTATAAAATTTTGGTGCAAAAATGATGAAAATTGGATTTATTATGATTTAATTATGACTAAATCTAACAAAAATTGATTAAAAATACTAAATAAATGATTTTTCAGAAATAAAAATCATTTCTGAAAAGTTTAATGTTATAAAAACTTAAGATAATTTTTGTGGAAATTTATAAGATCGTTTTGATATTTTTATAGATTTTTATAAATAAAATAGAATAAAATTGATTTAATTATTGTAAATATTAAATCAATTAATTTTAGAAAACTAAAAATTGGAGAAAGTTCTTTTACATCAGACTTGATAAATGTAATTTTTTTTTAGAATTTATAAAGAAGTTTTGATATTTAAAAATGAATTTACAAGATTACAATGTATAATATATGTTTTATTTAGTTTGTTAAAAACATGAAAAAGAGTGGGAAAATAGGCGCCCCAGGCAAGGATCGAACCCGGGTGCTCTCTGTTACGGGCAACAGTCACAACCACTTGGCCTAGGCCTGTGGTTGTGATTTATTTCAGTTTTATAAATATAAATACAGTATACAGAGGTAGTTTCTTCCCCAAATATTTCAATCGAGCCCTAAGATTCACAATCAAACAATCCACACATCAATAACCCAATTAATCTTAGGGCTATTGATGTGTGGATGCCGAAGGTTAAAACCCATCCAAAAAATCAAACTTACAATGCAGAAACGAGCACGATTGGACAGTCAACGTGAAAAGTCAAACGCGATTACAAAACAAGAATAGAAGATTTTTGAGTAAAATTGAGGTTTGGAATAAGGTGTTCGGCGATGTTAGGATGTGGTTCAAGGTCCAATTTATAGTGAACAGGTCTGGGTATTTGATTTGGCAAGTTTTGACCATGACATAATAGTCTACGCGTAAAATGTATAATTGGGTACGAATTTATGATAATTAAACGTGTAATGGACCGGTGATTATGTATTAGTTATTAGGCAAGTTTCAAACAGTCAATTGTTTCCAAAAAGAGCGAATTAATTGGTAAGAAAAGAAGGAAAGAAGAAAAGAAAAAAAAATTCAATTTAGCTGCTGCTGCTGTTCGCGAGAAGGAAAGGAAAAAGGGAAGAGGCCTTTTTGGGTATTTATATAAACTGGGTTGGAGTTAGAACAAGATATAAGGGTGGCTCAGGTGGTGATTACGTGTGTGTGTGTGGAGGTTGGTCCGGGTTCGAATCTGAGCAGGGACACCCCTTTTTTTTTGATTAAACTGAAAAGGAAGGAGGGTTGGGCTATTGGGCCAGGTTTCGTGGGCTAAAGGTCTTGGGCTCCGAAATTTCTAGAGGTGAAGTGTGTGGTTTGGACTTGGATCAGACATAGTTCCACGTTGATGCTATATAATTTTTTTTTTATAAAACTAACTTTATTATTATTATTATTATTATTATAAAAAAAATGCATTATATACACACATATATATTTATATATATATATATATATAGGTTGCGAGTTAGGGAAAATAAATATAGACTCGGGTACATTAGTGTAGAATTAAAATAAGGGCTTTTTTTTTTTCGTATCAAAATTGGGTGAAAATTTTGCGATGTTACAGTCTCCCCTACTTTTAGGAACTTCGTCCCGAAGTTAAGAGAAACGCTAGGTTTACAATTGGTCAACTACTGAAAACCTTGATAAAATTTCACACTACCTTAACGTACCTGTAAATTCATGATTACGTTCCGGACCGCAATCACCAATTTACCTTACATTAAAGTTTTGCGTCCTTCTATGACTCCACCGATTGTTGAGTAGGTCCGATAGTCTCCACCAGTCGTTGAGCAGGTGGTAGGGCCTCTCCCCGACTGTTGGAAAGACATGGTGACCTCCACCAATCGTTGAGTTGATTGTTTGGTAGTCAACTAATTGTTGTACAAGTAAGCAAGTATGATCATAGATATAGCAATCAGTTCACATTCAAACAAATATGCATGCAGATGTTATGATATTACTTGAATTTATTACTTGAATCCAAAAAGTGTCAATACATAGAATTAAAGGCAAACAACATTTAAATGGTGGGGCTTGCTGGTAAGTAACTGGAGGGTCTTGATCTCGGTTTAGTTTAGGGCATTGGTTACGGTAGTGATTTGGGTTTCCACATTCATAGTATTGACCATAGCTGAAATTACCAGGACGATTAGGATTAGTAACCTGAGCAGGGTTGTGGATAATCGCAGCCAGTCGGGCATCAACACCTTTATTGTTTTTGTTGTTGTTGTGGTTGGTGTTGTGGTTGTTGTTACTTTCCTCTTGGTTTTCATCACTGTTATTGCGAGTGCTACGACGTGGAGACATGATCCGCAAGGGACACAATGAAGGTTCAATGTGGCATGAAATGAATGAGGTGATATAAGGAATGTAATCATTTATTCATTAATTAAAACGAATAAACGAAAACGTTGACTTATCAAAGACTCCAGATTCTAATAACATATGAAGACATGCTTTAGCCTATAAGTGAACACTCATCCCGAGAATTCCCAGGTAGGCATCCGGGTCCCTCGTCTGATTGGGATATATGCGCAATGCCAGCCTAGACAGAAGACTCAGAATACAGGCGTTCACCCTTCCAGATTGCACGTGTTCGTTATTAAAATCTAGAACTTCGACGAGATCTCAAGGTGGTTCAGGTTATACCTGAGGATTTTGTCCTTATTAGTCTAAGAGTAGATCCACTGATGGAGAGCAACCTTCTTGTAGGAATGAAAGTAGGGATAAGAAGTAGGAGGGAGATAGAGTATAGCAAGTAAAAGAAGCAAGTACTGGTTAAATCCTATGGTTATAGACTAGATTATTTTTCTAATAACCTAATTCCCTATAACCATGGCTCTGATACCAATCTGTAACACCCCAACCGATGGCGGAAACATCGGGATGTCACGTAATGATGATTGTTCAGTAGCTCATGGTGAATAATAGATTCCATTAAATGATTTATATGAATTACATACAATAGTTCTAGAATTTGTACATCAAATTGAATGAAACTATACACATATCTTCAAGCATCAATACAAATCTTCAAGCAAATAGAACCTGAAACATGTTAAGTTGAAAATGTTTTGGGTCAACAAAAGTTGGTGAGAATTACATAGGTTTTTGATGATTGAATAAAATGTTGTGCAATTCATGTGTCATGTCAATCTAGTCCATATGTGAGAACATACTAGAAATAAATCGAGTGCATAATCAACCCTGATGACTGTTATAAAATGATACATACCATACGCTCATGGTCCAATATGTTATACGATAACAAACACCCACGTAACCTTTGTAGGAGGCACGTATCCGGGTGGGATTGTCAGTCCAATAGATCTATCAATGTATACCGCCGGCTGATCAATGTTAATGATTATGCTAGAATGGTGCTTACTCTAATCATGCTCAAGACATAATGCAACATAGAAAACACATAGACACATTGATGATTGAATTGCAATGATGATGTTATAAACATGTTTCACCCCAAAAATAGTGAAAATAGAGTAAAGGGGCTATGTAAACTCACCTTGGTAAAATGTTATATCTGTTGAGAAATGTGTTGACCAAATGTATCAAGTATCACCCTAAAATGAGGTAATAAATATGTCTAAGTCTATCAAGTCTACAAATGTATAAGTTCTAGGGCTTCGAATTGGGGATAAGTGCTTGTTTGATTAATATTAAAAATATTCGCCAATTGAGAGAAATTTAGTAAATAAATAACTAAAAATCTTTTTATAAATGTTAAATCTAGGATGGTCTCAAGAATGTGTTTAAAGTATAAAAATAATTTTTTATAAAATTATTTCATTTAAAAATAGATTTTTAAATCTATTTATTATGAATTGCCAACCGCTAACTTTAATATTCAAAAATACTAAAATTAAAGAATTTCTATTTAAAAATCATATTTCTGTTCTAAATGATTAAAAATAATTTGTATAAAATTTTGGTGCAAAAATGATGAAAATTGGATTTATTATGATTTAATTATGACTAAATCTAACAAAAATTGATTAAAAATACTAAATAAATGATTTTTCAGAAATAAAAATCATTTCTGAAAAGTTTAATGTTATAAAAACTTAAGATAATTTTTGTGGAAATTTATAAGATCGTTTTGATATTTTTATAGATTTTTATAAATAAAATAGAATAAAATTGATTTAATTATTGTAAATATTAAATCAATTAATTTTAGAAAACTAAAAATTGGAGAAAGTTCTTTTACATCAGACTTGATAAATGTAATTTTTTTTAGAATTTATAAAGAAGTTTTGATATTTAAAAATGAATTTACAAGATTACAATGTATAATATATGTTTTATTTAGTTTGTTAAAAACATGAAAAAGAGTGGGAAAATAGGCGCCCCAGGCAAGGATCGAACCCGGGTGCTCTCTGTTACGGGCAACAGTCACAACCACTTGGCCTAGGCCTGTGGTTGTGATTTATTTCAGTTTTATAAATATAAATACAGTATACAGAGGTAGTTTCTTCCCCAAATATTTCAATCGAGCCCTAAGATTCACAATCAAACAATCCACACATCAATAACCCAATTAATCTTAGGGCTATTGATGTGTGGATGCCGAAGGTTAAAACCCATCCAAAAAATCAAACTTACAATGCAGAAACGAGCACGATTGGACAGTCAACGTGAAAAGTCAAACGCGATTACAAAACAAGAATAGAAGATTTTTGAGTAAAATTGAGGTTTGGAATAAGGTGTTCGGCGATGTTAGGATGTGGTTCAAGGTCCAATTTATAGTGAACAGGTCTGGGTATTTGATTTGGCAAGTTTTGACCATGACATAATAGTCTACGCGTAAAATGTATAATTGGGTACGAATTTATGATAATTAAACGTGTAATGGACCGGTGATTATGTATTAGTTATTAGGCAAGTTTCAAACAGTCAATTGTTTCCAAAAAGAGCGAATTAATTGGTAAGAAAAGAAGGAAAGAAGAAAAGAAAAAAAAAATTCAATTTAGCTGCTGCTGCTGTTCGCGAGAAGGAAAGGAAAAAGGGAAGAGGCCTTTTTGGGTATTTATATAAACTGGGTTGGAGTTAGAACAAGATATAAGGGTGGCTCAGGTGGTGATTACGTGTGTGTGTGTGGAGGTTGGTCCGGGTTCGAATCTGAGCAGGGACACCCCTTTTTTTTTGATTAAACTGAAAAGGAAGGAGGGTTGGGCTATTGGGCCAGGTTTCGTGGGCTAAAGGTCTTGGGCTCCGAAATTTCTAGAGGTGAAGTGTGTGGTTTGGACTTGGATCAGACATAGTTCCACGTTGATGCTATATAATTTTTTTTTATAAAACTAACTTTATTATTATTATTATTATTATTATTATAAAAAAAATGCATTATATACACACATATATATTTATATATATATATATATATATATATAGGTTGCGAGTTAGGGAAAATAAATATAGACTCGGGTACATTAGTGTAGAATTAAAATAAGGGCTTTTTTTTTTTTTCGTATCAAAATTGGGTGAAAATTTTGCGATGTTACGTTACGTTAAATACGCGAAGTCTTTCTTTAAAGGCATCAAGGCTTCAACGAACTTTAAGAAGGACATCGTAGGACTCATATCAGCTCAACTAACCATAATTAACCTTAAACCATGTTAATTACTTCGAAAACATGGTAAGAATCACGTTAATCGCTGTACGGAATTTGCTGGTTGTCACAGTATGATTAATTGTTTAATCCATGATTAGATTATTAAATTAATGGGTTGTGTGGTATTTATTGAGTATGAAATAAGTGATAAATTGTAGTGCACTAATGATGAGGCTTATGTGTCACACCCTCAAATTCCACGTGCGGGGTTTTACCGCGAGGCGCGTGACACACCAGGATCCCAGTCAACGATCACAATAAACATACAACAAACATGCATTCAAGATTATATTTAAAACCAAAATATAATGCTTTGAGCTGTAAACCAGCAGCGGAAGCATTCTTGTTTACAACCAAAAGACATATCATTGTTTACAAATACATTGTTTAATATGTTTCCAAAATAATAGACGCCGTGCATGACCTCGTGCGCCTAGTCCGACAACCGCTACCTTAGCGACCTGAGAAAACATGCCAAAAATGTCAACATATAATGCTGGTGAGTTCACAGGTTTTCTTTCATAAAAGTGTTGTTATAAGTTCGGTAAGATCATTTCCCGTTACTACTATGTTATGAGAACGTTAGCTAGACGTTAAGTGTTGCTACTACTGCGGTTGGGAATCCATTACTAAACCGGTATAAGTGTTGAAGCCAGCCCAGACGGACGGGATTACCGATGCCTCGGTAACCCCCAAAGTATTAGAGACAATATGCACCCGCCCGGCTCCCAGCCGTCGGGTGGGGTTTGTAAGGCCCAATAGATCTATCCACATTTCCCCCGTTGTGCATCCCCGCACATTCATGGTTCCCCCTGGGACTTTCTGTAAAAGCCGCATAGTACGTAAAGTAACCATAGTATAACATGATCTATGATGAGTAATCAAATAAGTAGCATGTTTCTCCCCCGAAAGTAAAACGGTAAAAGTGGGGCTGTGACACTCACCTTGGTTTGCGTTACTTGAAAATAGTTAAGTAGTTATGTTACGATAGTCCCAAATAGCGGCGACCTATCATAAGATGTGTATAAGTATTGGACTAATAACCCGCAGGCTAACTAGTCCCCGTATGTCCAGACCGTGACCATAAACGTTTGAAAACACCTTTAACCGTTAGACCGACCGTGCCAGACAAGACCCGACATCCCATTGGTGACCCGACATCCCACGTGTTGGATAAATGCAAGACATCATGCAACATATGCAGTTAGACACTTAGCACGCGCAACAATTCACCTAGTCTAGCATAATGTCCAATTAACGCATAAACAGGTCCGAACACGTCTTACTAAGTCATTGGGTGTATCCCGGGGTTCCTAACATGTTCCTAGGTGTCAAATCGTGTTCCGGGATGTCAAAACGCGTTCACGACAGCAGTACATGCGATTAGGAAGGTTACACGCGAGTAGGCAGTAGCCTATAGGCGATTAGGGGCCTAATCGCCTGATGTATCAGGCGAGTAGGGTCCCAATCGCCCCAAAGTCTGCATAATCGCCCTTAGCTCAGGCGATTAGGATGTCTAATCGCCTGCAGCTGCTGTACAACGAGTTTTCGCGCGTTAAACCCTTTAAATCAGATCCGAAACATGCAACAACACCCAATATCAAACCTAAATCATTTACCAACCCATTTCAAGCAAAAACCCCCAACATATCACTGATCTAGCATGTTCTATGCAATTATTTCCTAAAATGGCAAAGTACTAGGTTTCTTCTACCAACCTTATCTTTCCTTAAATGGAAATAATCAGATTTCAAACTCTACAACATGCAACTCATAAAATCTCTGATCTAACATCTTCCTAGTGTGAATCCTAACAACATTGCATCAACAATCACACCATAATCATCCTAAATCCTCAAGAACATACAAATGGGTCAAAATATGCATTTTCTTCAAAACACCATAATAATGGCTAAGATTCTAAGACAACCTTCCTAATGACCTCTACATATCATAAGTACAATCATATCTTGAAAACATTCATGTTAAAATCACCAATAAGACCAACATATGCATGTAAACTTCACATATAACAAGCATTAAGGTGTAAACTTGGTTTAAGACTCTCTTGAAAGGTTTTTAAAGACACATTTGGTAAAACAAGGTCTGGAACTTTAGGGGAACTCAAAATAACAACTTTACAAAGGTTAGGGATGAAGAACACACCTTGGGTTTTGCTAAAGAAAGGTGTGTAAGCTTGGGGATGGTGATTTTTGTAGCAAAATGAGTTCCAGAGGTGTTCTAAGGTGTGTGGGCGACTTGGGAGCAGCTAGGGTTGTTCTAGAGGTGTTTGGGGAGTTAAGGGTTCTATTTATAGGTGTTTTGACCCGAGCCCTGCTGTATACGCGATTAGGGACCCAGATCAGGCGAGTAGGGGCCTAATCGCCTCTATGTACACGCGATTAGCCACCTACTCGCGAGTAGGGGCCCTAATCGCCACTATTCACGCGATTGGCCACCTACTCGCCCCATTCCCTTTGTACTCGTGTACTGTTCACGCGATTAGGAGTCCCCCCAGGCTCCTAATCGCCTATAAGGTGCTGGAATGGGTTTTTGGCGCGTTAAACACTATTTTAACATATTTAAACACGTATTCACATACCGATAAGTCACATAATGATTCTAAACATATAATGCATGATATCCAACACGTTTACATCCGTTCACCAATTCCCGGGACTCGAGACTCGTGTGTGCGTTAGACCCGGCGATTCCACGAATCGCCGATCCTAGTACCCATAGTTATGGACCGACTCCCGATGATTCCCAGAACCATCATACCGACTCGACTGACCCCGTTAAGGACGTAATATGCATGACTCGCTAAGGTAGACTTACTAGTTTAGTCAACGTTACTAACCTGAGTTTGCCGGGTGTCACATTATGTATCATGGAAAAGCAAAACTGTTGGTCAAAGGTAAGAGGTATAAAGAAGCCTTAAAGTTTTATCTATGGAGATATTAGTTTTGAGTTTTGATATCTTTATGTATTTGTATTTAGTAAGTATTATATTGTACCATATCATCGGACTCGCAAAATGAAATGATGCATCCGAATTCTATGACGAAGAGCATGTAGAGGCGTCGGTTGGTTAGGTTCTATATATCATTGTGTTATGTCATTTGTGTTATGATTAATTCTATTTTTTGTGAATTTACAGGCTCTCGGTTCATTAATGTCATCAATTTACTTTAGGTCTTGGTTCATAACACAAAATACCTAACAGTTTAGCGCTTGAAAATGGCATTGTTGACGCCGGCTTTGGGCAGTAGCGGTTTAGTCTCAGTGGTTGCCACCACTCTTGCGGCAAGCCAATTTACCAGCAACGTTAGTAAGATTCTCTGCCTTCACTTCTGTTGCCTAACTTTTTTTAACATTGCTGGTGTTGAAATATCTGGTGTATATAGGGTCATAATTAATGTATAAAGATTGTTTTGAGAACACCATGACACTTGAGAAATCAAAGCAGATTGCATTATTTTACTTGATGTTGTATTGTTATCTGCATTATACAACATACAGAACTTATTTGCAGATTGAATCCATTCATTATTTGGATTTTTAATACCTTATACATTTTATTTGTTAAAATTACTCATAATGTCAGTCATGTGTAGTTTAGTATAGTCTTCTGGTTGTATGGTTTTGGTTAAATAACCCATGTTAGATTTCTATTCATTGTTTCAGGTAGACAACAGGAAGCGGGGATTACATTTTTTGTAACTTAGTGTTTTTTAGCTATACTATGAGATATTGTGGTATTGTTCGAGTATTTTTTTGTTTATCTTATTGTGGTTTGAAAATCGTATTTTAATAAATTTGTTTTTAGAGAAGCTATGCTTTTGTCGGGATTTGTTTGTTGTGTTTAGGTACTATCACAAATAATTGCTTTTAGAGGACCTATGGTTATGTTGGAATTTGTTTGTTGTGTTTAGGTACTATCACAAACCTGTTACTACAAAATGAATTCGAGTATTATTTTCTCGGCTATGATTTTCGCAACATTCTCACCTCCCCGCAACACAGGGGGCTTAATGCTAGCTTGGCATGGTTTTTTGCCCCGCCGCAACGCGCGGGGGGCTTAATTCTAGTTTAAACTAAAATAAACTAGTATCAATTTCTTCCAAATCTGACTAAGAAATGAATTTCATCATCTAATCATATAGTAGACCGAATCTAATATCTATGTATGTAACATGTTTTTTTTTTTACCCAAAATCAAATCAACAATACGTACCACCAAATAAAAAATCAATGATCATATATATCCTTATATTTGAATGATTAATTTCGTAAAAAAAGAACATGATAATCCTACACGATAAAATTAATGATACCATAGATGCTCGAATCGTGATACATGAGTTGCATAAACTAAAAAAAAAAATCAAATTATTCCACTTTTTAAAAATAAAAATGCTTTAATCAGACAAAAATAAAACACCACGAAAGTGTACTCTCGTCAGGCACAAAAATAATGGCACCAGATATCATGTGTACAAAATCCATTACGCGCGTCACACGCTAACTTACGCCATTGGCCCATTGTCCCTCACATAATATTTTATGTTCCCCAAATTACCCCTCAACACTTCTATCCGTACATATTCCTTCCAACCGTTTTGTGTCTATTTATTTTCACTCTCATCATTTGAGTCTTTTTCTATTTTATTCCGTTTTAACATTCAGTCAACAATGAGACGATCAGGAGGCGCTGTATGGCTTAAGACGGTGGTCGCCGTGGTGGCTACGGCGGCGTTGTTAACCGGTGTTACGTGTAGAAGCCCGGTCCGTCACCTTGTCGGTGGTAAGGAGAGATGGAAACCAAATTATAACTACACTGATTGGTCACGTCATCAGGTGTTCTACGTTGGCGACTGGCTTTGTAAACACCTCTCTCTCTCTCTCTCTATATATATATATATATATATCTATGTTTTCTTCGTTGATAATATGTTTATTTTCAATTTCAATAAATTAACACAACATAAAACGTTTTATAGTAGAATGACATGCAAACGGACAACAGTTGCGCCACAACCCTTTTTGAAAGTGGGATTTGTAGCATTTTTTCGGATATTTAATTTCTTGACCCCTAATACTCAAAACTTTGATTTTAGTAGGATTGGTTTTACTATCCAAAAGAGGTTGCAACGCTTCTTGTTGTTACCCATTTACCTGTCACTTTATTGTAATCGTCCTATCAAATTATATTTTAATTTTTTATACATTGCATCTAATAAATTCTATATTTATTATTATTATTATTATTATTATTATTATTATTATTATTATTATTATTATTACTCCCTCCGTCCCATTAGAAATGTCTTGGTTTGAAAAACACAAAGTTTTAGGCATATTAAATGATTGTTTTTTTTTTTGCTTGTCATATGACAATAATACCCTTGTCATATGTGGGTCCATCATATTCTTTGTTTATTTTAATTGTGTTTTTAAGGGTAAATTTGGAAATTAGCTAATAATTTTTTAAAGTGGACATATGAAATGGGACAAATAAAAAAGGGAATGTGGACACTTCGAATGGGACGGAGAGAGTATTATTATTATTATTATTATTATTATTATTATTATTATTATTATTATTATTATTTTTGTAAAACATTATCTAGATCCTCAATATCTTCATTTATTTCCATTTGTTCAGTTTTTTTTTTTTGGATGAAAAATTAATATTCTCAAAATTGGAAATATTATGAATTTTTTTGTTTTTGAAAATTTGTGCAGATTTCATGTACGACAGGCATTTGTTTAATGTGTTGGAGGTGAATGAAACAAGCTACATAAACTGTACTGACCAGGGATTTATATTCAACATCAGTAGAGGTGCTGGACGTGATGTGTTTGAGCTAACTCAACCTAAGCCATATTATTTCCTTTCAAGTGGTGGTTATTGCTACAATGGGATGAAGGTGGCTGTAAATGTGGTTGAATTTGTTCCTGCTCCTCAACCTTCTCCGGCGTTAATAAGTGGTTGCTATATGATAACCGCGATCAATCTGTTCATGTTATCAGTTGTGGTTGTGGTATGGGCGGTTTTCGTTTAAGATGGGTGAAGAAATAGAGTACTGGTTTGGTTACTAGTTGATTATTATGATAGTTGCAAATTATAATTAAGAAAATATTGGATTTTGGTAGCATCAATCAATATATTGATGTTTGATATATTTTACTATTGTGTATGGATTGGTGAGATTGGTTATGTTACTTGATATTTTGAAAGTATATTAATTGTTGTGAACTTGTGTTAACGTGTGTTATTGGCATTTTAATTTCTATCTACTATTGATATTTGAATGAAATGTTTTAGTATCTTACTATTAAGATAACAATTGTACTTAATTGATTATATATGGGTAAAAAATAGGAAAAATTATTGTGTAACAAAATCAGACCTTTCACACGAAACAGTTATCACTAGAGTCATGAGTCACATCTCCTTCTATTTTTGAAAATCCCGATATATAGGTGGTCCTCATGACCATCAGGTGTCAACAAAAAAAAAATACAAATGGAATCTGAAAAGGGTGGCGACGCAGATTGTTGTCCGCCTTCCTACTATCCTGATACAATTTGTAATGTTTTTTATTTGAAAATAAATGACTTTTCATCAATCTGAAAGAAGAAAATTAATATAAATCATAAAAAACTATGAAAAATTATATAAACAACAATAATATTATAAAACTATATAAAGATGTTTGGTATAAAAATATCACGCTAGCTATCTACATGATTTTGGGTGTAACATGTCCAACGGAAAAAAAAACGACTTTAGTATTAAAACCTCATGGGAGAATGGCATTAAGTACTATTTTTAGTTTTTAATTAAATAATAATAAGAATAAGCCGCTAGATAATCAATGGCATGAATTTTCGGTTTCCAACCTTCCATGAAAGTTGTCCATGCACGTTATGTATGGTGTATGAGGTGGAGAATAAAATATTTTCCATCCCCTTTATTCATTATAGACAGGGCCGGCCCTAGGGGTGGGCGAGCCGCACCCCCGGCCGAGGCCCGGTTTTCCGAGGGGCCAAAGATTTATATATACAGTTTATATATATGCAATGGCGGATCGAACTTCATTAGGGCGGGGGTCTTGACGCCCCCTAATTTTATCTTTCGTAGCAGAGGTGGAGGGTTTATCTGAATTTATCATGGTCTTTGTGAATACTTACAGTTAGAGGAAGCTGAAGACAAAAGAATGAAGAGAGGTAGGTGAAGAATGAGGAATACGCATAACAGTAGATAGTATAATGAGTTAGGGTATTTTGGTAATTTAGTTAAAAAAAAGTCTCTAACCTAAGTGTAAAGCAAGACAAAGTTCTGTTGTCAAATTAATAATTACTCAAAGTAACTGGTGTTTAATTTTGATTATTATTTTAGTTGATTTATTATTATACTTTAGTAAAAAAAAAACTATTATATGTATATACAGTGGCCCAGCTTTGTTGGGGCGGGCGGGGGCGGCCGACCTCCCCGAGTTTTCGCGCAGAAGTTCCGATTGTATAGTATTCGTACAGAAAATTTTGAAAATATTGGGTTTCGACCCCCGAAACTGGTTTTCGACCCCCCGAATTCTAGTGACTTCCGACCCCGAACCTTCGGGTCAAGCTTCGCCACTATGTATATATCGACCCATCCAACTAAAAGTTTTTGGATACTGACACTATTTTGAAGTGCATAGTTTAGCTCATTAGCTTAAAAATGTTATTATCTCTATTTAGTTTTTTTTTATGTGTAAGAACTATAACTTTGATTTTTAATATTTTCGGCTTCCCACAATTTAAATGGTTACTTTTAACCGTTGTATATGCGTTTAAAAATATGAAAGCCAAAAACTTGATTGGTACTATTTAAAAATTTAGAACTATAAAAAGTATTTGGCTATTTATGATTTATCTAAAATCTTATAACATCTATTGGGCCCAAATCGACATGTAATTAATAACCAAATACCCAATAATCTAATTATCTAATCTAAATAATAATATCACAATATGAAACATAAAAATAATTATTGATATAATGTTAATCGTCGTCTAAAAAAATGCTAGGAGAGCTTTACAAATTCTCGGTTAGTTATTATGGTATATCATTCTAATACTATAGTCGTGGTATGTTTATTGCTATAGTGTTAATCGTCACATACAAATTTATTTATTTTATATAATTCGTTAGGGTCTTTCTTTTCGGCTCGGCCGAGGCACTTGAATTTTCAGGACCGGCTCTGATTATAGACCGTAATAGATTATGCATTTTTCACACATATATCTTTAAATATCTAATTATCAGTTATATTTCAAAACTTATGATTAATTTTCTTACTATCGGAAATACCATTTGATCAATATTTAAATGTTTGTTGTTGATGGTTTTCTGGTGCATTGAGAGATCTATGATCGTGGATGTCATTGGTTCTAGTCTCGTTTGGAGTAAAATTTTATTTGTTGAGCTAAAGATTTTATAACAATGGCTCTAGGGCGGTGGTTTTTCATGGAATGATAGTGGGCCGCTTCACCAATTCTTTTCATGTTTGCGGGGGTGAACAACCTTTTGTCATTGGGTTTAATGGTGTGATCGAGCTTTGTTGGTTATTAAAAATATATATTTTAAATAAATAATCTAAATAAGAATTAGATGGTAATAAATTTTGTTTGAGAAACACTAATTTAATTTCACATGAGTCGGATGGGTTAGATTAAAAAAAAAAGTGTTTTTAAAAAGAATTTGATTTTTCTTTTCACCTTTCATTCACATGTCTAATGGCTAAGCATTACTGCTTTAACCAAGTGTATGCCACACTTCATCCAAAAAAGTGAAAGGATAAAGATAGAAAAAAATAAATAAAAAAAAAAAAAACAATTGCTCTGTTTTTTAATTTTTACAATGAATTCATACATGATTTGAACTGTTACAATGAATTCAGTTAAGGTTTTATGTTTCTTCAGGGTTGCCTTAGTTGGGGATTCCACCTTGAAGGCCCTGATCGATAAACACCCCATCACCGAACCCCCTAAATTGTCTAATGCCTTACCAACTGAGGATGCCCTTTAGGTTGATTCTGATTGTGTGTTAGGGAGTATTAAATCCTTCCCTAAAGGGACTTCGTGTGGGAGGGACGGCCTCAGAGCCCAACATATTTTAGATGCCCTTTGTGGACAAGGGGCCTTGCCACCCTCTGATTTACTTTTGGTGATCACTGAAATGGTTAACATTTTGTTAGGGGGGCTTTGCCCAAAAGTTCATGCGGAGTTTATCGCATCTGCCCCTTAACTCCATTGCTCAAGCCCGATAACGGAATTAGACCTATTGCTATTGGGGCCATTTGGAGAAGGTTAGTCTCTAAAGTCGCAATGCGTAAGGTTGGGAAAAAGATGGTGGCATACTTAGGTGATTATCAATTTGGGGTAGGGGTCCCCAACGGGGCAGAGGCTATTCTTCACAGCGCGAATAGATTTTTAAATGCGTTCCATGATGACGGATCCCTGGCCATGCTCACGGTCGACTTTTCGAAAGCCTTCAACTTGGTTGACAGGACGATTCTCTTGCGTGAAGTGAGTGTCCGATGCCCATCCATCTACCCTTGGGTTCAGTTCATATATGCCCAACCTGGTAGGCTTTATGTGGGGGATTCTTGTATTGGGGCCTCCACTGGGGTCCAACAGGGAGACCCATTGGGGCCGCTTCTTTTCGCTCTTGTTCTACACCCGTTGGTCCGTCGGCTAGAAGAGTGTTGCTCCCTCCCGTTTCATGCCTGGTACCTCGATGATGGCACTATTATAGGTGAGGCCAGGGAAGTGGCTAAGGCTTTTGATATTATCCGAGCTGAAGGGCCGAATCTAGGGCTTACGCTTAATATTAAGAAATGTGAAATTTTTTTGGCTATCGTGCAATGGGGAAAAAGTGAAGCCTGGTTTATTTCCTAGGGATATCGGGAGACTAGAAGGAGGTGTGAAGCTCCTGGGTGGTGCGGTTAGTCGGGACGGGGGATATATTAGATCCTTGGGTGCTAAAAGGGCCCGCCGGGCAGTGGATCTGATGGTTTCTCTGCAGAAATTGGGGGACCCCCAAAGGGAACTTTTGCTGCTCCGTTCTTGTATGGGTGTTGCTAAACTGTTGTTCGGCCTTCAGACATGTCAACCAGACTTTGCTGATGAGGCCGTATCCATTTTCGACAAAGGGCTTCGTGAAGCGGTCGAAGATATTGTAGTTTGTGGGGGGCGTTCTTTGGGGATCTTCAATGGCGGTTAGTGTCTCTATTGATACGGTCGGGAGGTCTTGGCCTGTGTTCGGCAGAGGACGTGTCTGCGTATGCTTTTGTGGCCTCTAGAGTGCAGTCCTGGGGTCTGCAAGACCACATCTTACGAAACAGTAGGATTGTGGGGATGGACCTGGATTATGAGCTTGCCTTGGACATCGTTCGCAGCTCTCAACCTGATTTAGATTTGGGTGGTTTTATTGATAAAGACACCGCCCCTAACAAACCTCAAAAGTTCTTGGCGAATGCGTTTAACTGTAAAACCCTTCAGACTATGGGAGAGAAGTTTGCCATGACTTCGCGTCAGAAAGCGGTGTTTGAATACCTCAAAGTAGCGCATGCTCAAGATTTCTTGGTTGTCCTTCCTATTAGGGGGCTCGGGCAACACATGTCAGCTGTTGAATACTGGGTTATCCTTAAATACAGGCTCATGATTCCCATGTTCCCAGTTGATGAGCTGTGTTCGGTTTGCAAAAAAGCATGTTTAGATAAATTTGGGGAACATGCCCTTCATTGTAAGGAGCTGCCCGGATTTAAATACAGACATGATCTGGTCAGGGATGTTTTATGGGACGTCTTGCGAAGGGCAGGGATTTCGACTAGGAAAGAAGCCCCGGTTAACTTTTTGACGGACCCTCTAGAAGGGCGGTCTACCCTAAGGCCAACAGATGTCCTCGTGTTCGGGTGGGCACAAGGCAAACATGCGTGTGTTGATCTCACAGGGGTGTCTCCGTTGGTGGGACTTCGAGATTCGGGGTTTGTGGCAGGGCAAGCAGCCTTGAGAGCTGTGACATCCGTCACATTTATTAATAATAATAATAATAATAATAATAATAATAATAAAAAAAATTCAAATTTTATTACATATATATATATATACACTTTTGTTTTTATTTTTCTAACCACACTTAAACCCATAACATAACCCAATTACTCCTCCTTTTTGTGTGTTGCTGAGCCCACTTGAAGCCCAGAATGATACTGAGCCCAAGGACAGGCCCAACAGCCACCTTGGTCCAGCCCACTCTCCCTTATATGTTTACAACAAAAAAAATAAATAAAACCCTGCTCTAGCCGGGTATCGAACCTGAGACATGCGAGACCCAACCACGCGTGCACAACCACTGAGCCATAGCTCGTTTCTTGATCTAAACCCAAACCTCTTTATATTTATCCCTTCGGAAACGCTGTCTTCTTCCCTCCTCTGCTTCTGTTACGCGACTTGGACCAGCTTTCCTTCAAAACTTACCTTTCAAATCAAGCTTAAACATGGCAATTGACTTGTATTATGGATTAAACAGCACATTTCGCGTATGATACATGGCAACCCGGTCAAACATTCAAATCTTATACAATTATCGCGTCAAAAGCTTTAAACGAGTCAAACGATTACCAAATCAACAACCAGACCCCATCCCTATAAATTGAACAGCTCCAAACCTTCACAACTCGCCACTCAATCTCTCTCAACTCTCAATTTCTTTTAACTAACCTCTGTTCTTGGATTTCAATTCGTTTCTTTGACCCGAGCCTTGAACGATCAATTCGAGTACACGACGTGTTTGTAAGTCTAATTTATTATATGGGTTTTAATGATCGGCCAACACTCAGTGTTTACCCCATGATTAATTGGGTTAACATTGTGTGATTCGAACGATTGAATAATCTAGGGCTTGTTCTTATGAAATTGGGGAAGAACACGATTTTTATATGATATATATATTAAACGAATTAAAACAAAACACAACCACTGGTCTGGACCAAGTGGTTGTGTCTGGTGCTTTGTAACCTGGACCACACAGGTTCAATTCCCACCATATGCATTTTTTTTTTTTTTGGCTTTAAATTTTGAAGGTTTAAATTACACAATTATTTACTTTAATTATTTAAAATACTTATAAGCCTTCAAAAAATTCCCAAAATTTTACATAATGATGTTCAAGCCCTGAATATTATTATTCAGATTTTTATATCAAGAAATTTATTTATTTAATATTTATAATAATTAAATCAAGTTTATTCTATTTTATTTATAAAAATCCATTAAAATATCAAAACGATCTTATAAATTTCCACAAAAATTATCCTAAGTTTTTATAACAATAAACTTTTCTGAAATGATTTTTATTTCAGAAAAACCTTTTATTTAATATTTTTAATCAATTTTTGTTAGTTTTAATCATAATTAAATCATAATAAATCCAATTTTTAATATTTTTGCACCAAAATTTTATATAAATTATTTCTAACTACCTAGAACTGAAATACAATTTTTAAGACAGAAATTCTTTGATTTTAATATTTTTAGATATTAAAGTCGTA
This sequence comes from Ambrosia x helenae, assembly GCA_030844895.1. Taxonomy (NCBI): domain Eukaryota; kingdom Viridiplantae; phylum Streptophyta; class Magnoliopsida; order Asterales; family Asteraceae; genus Ambrosia; species Ambrosia x helenae. The sequence continues at coordinate 6,936,020 of CM061226.1, read as the reverse complement.
TTTTGACAATTTGAAATAATTAGATTAAATATTCTATTTTCAAGAAAATAATTTTATAAAAATTATTTTCATACTCAAAACCTTATGTTATGATTATATTCAACTTAAGATTTTACAAAGAGACTTTTATTTATTTATTTATTAAATTTCATATATTTAATAAACAATTTATTTATTAATCAAATAAACGTTTATCCCCAATTCGAAACCCTAGAATTCCATGTATCCTAGAGTTATTCCTTACACATTATTAAATTCTTTAGGTTGATTTTTTTTTTGGAATATTTCCAACGCATATTTCGTTGTCCAGTTCCATTACAAGCTATTACGTAAACTGTGAGTACTTCCTATCCCCTTTTTGCTTTTATACATTTTTGGGGTGTTACATGTACACTATTACAAATTCAAATTCAACTTTACATTTTTACAATACAATTCTAGTACTATGTGCATTGCTTACAACGTGCTTTATGCTTAGACAATACATATGGAATACATTTGTACTTAGTGAAATCATTAACATGGTACAAGCCGACCTTAACATTGGATAGCGCTATTTGGATTGACAACCCGCCTAGATTGATTCTCACCCTTTTTCATCGGAGAATCCGTGGCCATTGTTAAGTTATCATCCATTTATTGGTTGAGTACACTACAGTTCATACAGTACATTATACAGTCACAGGGTTGATTTCGCTCATTTGTATGATACATAGTTTACATATTTGCACTGTAGCTTGCACTTGAATTGTATAACTTTTTTTAACCTACTATATATATATATCAAAACTAGGAATGCTCACCAACATTTCATATGTTGACCAAATCTATTTTGTACATGTTTCAGGTGCAGTTTGATCTAGTGCTTTAGCAAGGGACATATAGTGTTTTATTTTAATTCAGTTATTCCACCAGTTACATTTCATTTAAGACTTTGTATTTCCATTTCAATGTAAGACAGTTATTGGTTTATTCAATAATATTTACATTTTAGTACCATGTGCTTTTGAACAATCGTCACTACGTGGCACCTCGATGATTCCGCCATCGGTTGGGGTGTTACAGATTGGTATCAGAGCCATGGTTATAGGGAACTAGGTTACTAGATAAAATAGGCCTAGACTATAACCGAACTTCAACTTTCATGCATAATATTTCCTGAATTACCCTACCCCTAATTTCCCTCTACTTTCCTTCTTCTATCTTTCCCTTCTTCTCTCTCTCTATTCTTCTTATCTTTCATCATGGTGCATAGAGATGGAGTCCTACAGAGAGTGGAAAGTTTACATCATCATGGAACGGGAACAGTACCTTTTATGAAGACACTCTTAGATATAATATCTACTCTTATTGTTACTCCTTCGAAGTTGTTGAACTTTAATGAGTGTGATAAGGACACGTGCAATCTGGAAGGGTGGACGCCTGTACACTGGGTTTTCTGGCATAGGCAAGCATAGCGCATAAATCCATTTACGGACCTGTTATGCTTACCTGGGGATTCCTGGAGTGAGTGTCCACTTATAGGCTAAAGCATGTCTTCTTGATTACCATTGAGTTCAATTCCTTTGAAAAGTCAACGTTCTTGTTGGGCTTTACAGCTAGACAAGGGCACTCCAAGCATCTTATGCAAGTTTTACAATAATACTCTCTCATTTCATATACAATATCCTATATATCATGATTTTCATATATTGCTTACAAGTTCATACTTTCATAATCATTTGTACAGTTATACACTCACATTTTCTAATCTCATGATTATTCATTGACTACCTCATAGATGTCTGCTCGCCGTATGCTCCGTGATGCCAGCCAACGCCCTGTTCGTGCTTCTGGACGACGTTCTGATCGTCGCCTCGCATCTTTAGTCGCCGAACAAATTGCTGCAGTGATCCCAAACCTTGTCAGTGAGATAACCCAAAATAGTAACAGTGCCAACACAGGGAGTACGACTCAATTTCGGTGCACTTTCAAACACTTTAACTCCTGTAACCCCACAAAATTCACTGGTGAGGAGGGTGCTACTGGCCTCCTCCAATGGTTTGAAAGCATGGAGAGTACTTTTGTGAACAGTGAATGTCCTGATGAACTCCGCGTTCGCTATGCTACTAGTGTCCTTCAAAAGGGAGCGCTAACCTGGTGGAATGGCGAAAAACGCAATCGAGGGGCTGATGTTGCTTTATCTTTATCTTGGGCTGAGGTTAAGGAACTCATGATCGCCAAATTTTGCCCTAGGAACGAAATCAGGAAACTGGAGGAAGAGTTCCATGGACTGAAACAAGACAGTGGTGAGAATCTTGCGTATAATACCCGATATCACGAACTTAGCATACTGGTTCCACACATGGTCACTCCAGTCTCTCGAGCAATCGAAAAATATATCGAGGGATTACCTGACCTGATTCAAGACGTTGTCATTGGAGGCAAAGCCACTACGGTAGAAGAAGCCATCCAACTTGCAGCCACATTAACAGACAAACACGTAAGGAAAGGAAACTTGGCTAGGAAGGGCACCAAGACACCTACTGAGAAAACCACCAATGTTGTTGAACAACCTAAGATTGTTTTAGCAAAGGTCGCCACTACTGCTTCGAACTCTAAGAAACGAATGGGCGATAATCAGAACCATGCTGTTGTTGATCCGGTGGCTCAGCCTCCTATCAAGAAAGCCTACACGGGAATCCATCCTCAATGCAACACCTGCAAATATCATCACCCTGCAAATCTTCCATGCCGTCAATGCACTAGATGTGGGAGGTTTGGACACCTTGTTACCACTTGTCGAGTAATGGTTGGGACACAGAGTAATCATCAAACAGCTGCCCAGGGACCACTACAGATTACTAACGGTCGGGCATGTTATCATTGTAGAGACCCTAATCACATGCTACCTCAATGTCCCAAATTGAACAATGTAAACCTGGTGGCACATGGACGAGCTTTCAATATCAATACCAACGAAACAACTGATCAGGATGACGTTAATCCCACTGGTTAAGCCATGGATGAAATCTCCCCAAGACTCGAGAATCCAATACTTGTATTTCCATTTTCATAATCCTATTTTCATTTTGTACCCAATTTGTCACACTCATTGGCATACAACATCTAGAAATTTCCTTGCATACTATCGTGTATTAACACAGATTGGAAATTTATCATATTGATTACATTTATCATACAAGACTCTACCTTACATTTATTTGGAACGTTTGGACTTGATACTTGATCTTACAGATGCTTTTCTAAGAAAACATCATTGGTTATTACATGAAACTAGATTTTTCCCTTAATTTGACTACGCATTGAACATCTAATTATTCATGATACTCGTAAACATTTAATTATTCATGATAACACTTACACTTAATGGTTGTAGTACTTACAAACTTGCTTGCATAAACATGCTATCAATTTGCAATCTATGTGAATAATAATTGTTGCACCTAATAGAAGTCATCATGCCTTTTTCAACAGTCGGGAGAGGCCCTACAACCTGCTCCATGACTGGTGGAGGCTATCGAACATACTCAACGATTGGTAGAGGTCACTATGCCTTTCAAACAGTCGGGAGAGGCCCTACAACCTACTCCACGGCTGGTGGAGGCTATCAAACCTGCTCAACAATCGGTGGGGTCATAGAAGGACGCAAAACTTTAATGTAAGGTAAATTGATGATTCCGGTCCGGAACGTAATCATGAATTTACAGGTACATTAGGGTAGTGTGAAATTCTATTAGAGTTTTTGGAAAGGCGTCCAGTACGTTTTCAAGGTATCAAAGGTGTGGTGGGTTAGCTGCGGTACACCCTGTATACAAGCACTAATGATGCATTGAAAGTGAGACTGGAAGTCGGACCAGGAACAAACTCTAGTTACTTGGTAGTTCATCAACTCATACATCTATTTTAGGATTCCTAAAACTTGAAATTAGTATTTTACTAGATTCTTATTTTCTTTACTATTCGAGACGAGCCTAATCCAATCCTTAACTCACACCTATCAAACCTCATATCCAAATCATTCGAATTTTCCAAACCACAGTTATCTTAATTTCTACCCAAGCATCTATAACCCTATGTTTCTGATAACTTCGGGACGAAGTTTCTAAAAGTAGGGGATGCTGTGACATCCGTCACTTTTATTATTAATAATAATAATAATAATAATAATAATAATAATAAAAATTCAGATTTTATTACATATATATATATACACTTTTGTTTTTATTTTTCTAACCACACTTAAACCCATAACATAACCCAATTACTCCTCCTTTTTGTGTGTTGCTGAGCCCACTTGAAGCCCAGAATGATACTGAGCCCAAGGACAGGCCCAACAGCCACCTTGGTCCAGCCCACTCTCCCTTATATGTTTACAACAAAAAAAATAAATAAAACCCTGCTCTAGCCGGGTATCGAACCTGAGACATGCGAGACCCAACCACGCGTGCACAACCACTGAGCCATAGCTCGTTTCTTGATCTAAACCCAAACCTCTTTATATTTATCCCTTCGGAAACGCTGTCTTCTTCCCTCCTCTGCTTCTGTTACGCGACTTGGACCAGCTTTCCTTCAAAACTTACCTTTCAAATCAAGCTTAAACATGGCAATTGACTTGTATTATGGATTAAACAGCACATTTCGCGTATGATACATGGCAACCCGGTCAAACATTCAAATCTTATACAATTATCGCGTCAAAAGCTTTAAACGAGTCAAACGATTACCAAATCAACAACCAGACCCCATCCCTATAAATTGAACAGCTCCAAACCTTCACAACTCGCCACTCAATCTCTCTCAACTCTCAATTTCTTTTAACTAACCTCTGTTCTTGGATTTCAATTCGTTTCTTTGACCCGAGCCTTGAACGATCAATTCGAGTACACGACGTGTTTGTAAGTCTAATTTATTATATGGGTTTTAATGATCGGCCAACACTCAGTGTTTACCCCATGATTAATTGGGTTAACATTGTGTGATTCGAACGATTGAATAATCTAGGGCTTGTTCTTATGAAATTGGGGAAGAACACGATTTTTATATGATATATATATTAAACGAATTAAAACAAAACACAACCACTGGTCTGGACCAAGTGGTTGTGTCTGGTGCTTTGTAACCTGGACCACACAGGTTCAATTCCCACCATATGCATTTTTTTTTTTTGGCTTTAAATTTTGAAGGTTTAAATTACACAATTATTTACTTTAATTATTTAAAATACTTATAAGCCTTCAAAAAATTCCCAAAATTTTACATAATGATGTTCAAGCCCTGAATATTATTATTCAGATTTTTATATCAAGAAATTTATTTATTTAATATTTATAATAATTAAATCAAGTTTATTCTATTTTATTTATAAAAATCCATTAAAATATCAAAACGATCTTATAAATTTCCACAAAAATTATCCTAAGTTTTTATAACAATAAACTTTTCTGAAATGATTTTTATTTCAGAAAAACCTTTTATTTAATATTTTTAATCAATTTTTGTTAGTTTTAATCATAATTAAATCATAATAAATCCAATTTTTAATATTTTTGCACCAAAATTTTATATAAATTATTTCTAACTACCTAGAACTGAAATACAATTTTTAAGACAGAAATTCTTTGATTTTAATATTTTTAGATATTAAAGTCGTATTTTGACAATTTGAAATAATTAGATTAAATATTCTATTTTCAAGAAAATAATTTTATAAAAATTATTTTCATACTCAAAACCTTATGTTATGATTATATTCAACTTAAGATTTTACAAAGAGACTTTTATTTATTTATTTATTAAATTTCATATATTTAATAAACAATTTATTTATTAATCAAATAAACGTTTATCCCCAATTCGAAACCCTAGAATTCCATGTATCCTAGAGTTATTCCTTACACATTATTAAATTCTTTAGGTTGATTTTTTTTTTGGAATATTTCCAACGCATATTTCGTTGTCCAGTTCCATTACAAGCTATTACGTAAACTGTGAGTACTTCCTATCCCCTTTTTGCTTTTATACATTTTTGGGGTGTTACATGTACACTATTACAAATTCAAATTCAACTTTACATTTTTACAATACAATTCTAGTACTATGTGCATTGCTTACAACGTGCTTTATGCTTAGACAATACATATGGAATACATTTGTACTTAGTGAAATCATTAACATGGTACAAGCCGACCTTAACATTGGATAGCGCTATTTGGATTGACAACCCGCCTAGATTGATTCTCCCCCTTTTTCATCGGAGAATCCGTGGCCATTGTTAAGTTATCATCCATTTATTGGTTGAGTACACTACAGTTCATACAGTACATTATACAGTCACAGGGTTGATTTCGCTCATTTGTATGATACATAGTTTACATATTTGCACTGTAGCTTGCACTTAAATTGTATAACTTTTTTTAACCTACTATATATATATCAAAACTAGGAATGCTCACCAACATTTCATATGTTGACCAAATCTATTTTGTACATGTTTCAGGTGCAGTTTGATCTAGTGCTTTAGCAAGGGACATATAGTGTTTTATTTTAATTCAGTTATTCCACCAGTTACATTTCATTTAAGACTTTGTATTTCCATTTCAATGTAAGACAGTTATTGGTTTATTCAATAATATTTACATTTTAGTACCATGTGCTTTTGAACAATCGTCACTACGTGGCACCTCGATGATTCCGCCATCGGTTGGGGTGTTACAAGAGCAGAATCCCAGAAAGTTGTCAAACATGAAGTTGCATGCCTAGAGAACCAACACGTTTTTGTGCCATTTGCTTTTGACACATTTGAAGGTTTAGCCCCCGAGGCAATCCGGTTATTAAAAAGAGTTCAAAAGGTGGTGCAGAGTAACTCTCCAGCGACGAAGGACCTAAGTTTTATTTTTAATAGAGTAGGTTTTTCTATTCAAAAGGGGGTAGCGGCGCAACTTGTTGCCCGCTTACCCGCCTCCCACTTGTAAGAGTTATTGGTTAGGAAATATATAAATATTATTTAAATAAAAAAAATTAGTGAATTAGTGAGAATTATCTTAAATATATCTAGATAGGATGACTATTATTAAAAACTAGCAAGAAACCCGCGCATTGCCGTCGCGGTAACAATTTATAATGCGGTATTAAATTCTATTGTTTTACCCACCTTAAATTGAGACTGAAATTAAAGAATACAGTTTTGTTGATTATTGTACAGCCACCCTAGAATTAAAAATGTTGATTAAAATTATTTTTATTTACAACCACATCAAACCTTACAATTATAATTAGAAATATTGATTAGCCCACTAATTTTAAGTCAAAGCAAACATCGTAAAAGGCTAAAGTTTAAAATGTAAAAATAGATATAGTCGTACTTTGTCTCTAACATGCCGAGTGAGTGGGCTTGATATATAATGTAAAACAAAAGGGGTTGAACAGTTAAAAGTCAACCAAAATGTATTTTAGTGTAAAATTAACTAAAAGAAAAAAAGTCATATAATATAAGCATTTTCAACAAGTGTTTACAACCTTTTAAATTACTTAAACTCATATTATACATAATAAACATTTTACTAATTAATGTGAAATAATAAATGAGGAGTTATGATAAAAATGTACATGTTAGTTTTGCAAATAGGAGTAGTATTTTGAGAATTTTCATGACATTTTGAGTGTGAAACAAGAAACTTTTCATATGTCATCTTAAAAAACATATAAAATTATATGACTTGTTAGAGTCTCTCCACCAAACGTTGCCACTATTTGCTGTTAATGGTAAGACAATCAACGTTTACATCTTGTTGTTGTTTGGGTCCCTCCACCAAACCGCAATTGATCCTTGACATTTACATCTTGTCTTTTCACTTCCTATCTAATAGAAAGGGAGTTTGATGGGAGTTTGGGGAAAGGACTTAGACGACAACAAGATGTAAACATTACGGAATCAACGAGTAAGAAAATTAGAATAAGGGGCTCAACCCTATAACCACCTAATCCGCCCTACAACCACAGGGATTCGAATTGCAGTTTACTCATAATGTATAGTCAAAACATAAAGACGTTAGAACACGCTACCTGAATTTTCTAGATAAGGTATGAGAATATGTAACTTTTAGCAAAATTAATAAATGTATTTGTCATCTCACTTTTCCCTCTCTATCTTTTCAATAATAAGCAAGTTAATATTGGTTCATCAATCCCTCTTTATCTCTCTTTATATACACATATGTATATATATATATATAGAGAGAGAAGAATGAGTGTCCTAACAAAATGTCCCCAAAATAATAATGTGTAGTTCTAAAGCTATAATATTTCAATTAACTATTTACCATGTCTTTATAGGGGGTGAGGGGGGCACCACCCGTGAAGCATCTGGGTACCCCTTCATCACACAAATCAAAGCCCGTCACCTGGACTACCCGCAAACCCCTTTCACCGACGGCACCACCCATGAAGCATCCGAGTACCCCTACATCTCTCTCTCCTTCATCTATCTATCTCTCCTTTACATTCTAATATACTCTAATATACTCTATAAACATCGTTTTAATCATGGTCGACACCTAAGAGTGGATGTGAGCCTTAGGGTATGTTTGGTAAGGAGCTTTTAAGAGCTTTTAGGAGCTTCAAGCTTCAAGCTTTTAAGAAAAAGCTCCTACTTAATAAAAAGCATTGTTTGGTTGAAGGGGCTGGAAGCTTTTAGGTTAGAGAAAAAACTCTATAGTGAAAAGCTACTAGTAGTAGCTTTTAAGAAAAAGCTCTACTAGCTACAAGCTTTTAGTTAATAAATGACACAAATACCCATTCTATTTTAAAAATAAAATAAAAACCTTCTTTACAATCTTTTGATTATGACCATTTTGGTCATTTTATACATTTTATTAAAAGCTCCAGCTGCTCTGCCAAACACCAAACTATATTTAAAAAGCTTCCAGCTAACAGCTTCCAGCTACCTGCTTCCAGTTACCCGCTACCAGCTTGCAACTTCCAGCTACCAGCCTCCAGCTAGTTTTGCCAAACATACCCTTAATGACTCAATATTACTCTGGACCGACTCAAATGGTAATGATGGTAAATTTATTGTTGTCCAATGTTGAAAAATGATCCAATGTTGAGAAATGGTATAATGTAATGCACTTGTACCTTGAGATCTTTTGGACAACTTTCTTATAGGAGCACGCATAGACCGACTAAGACCAACCAACTTAGATACTATTCATTCTATTTCAAAATTAACATATATAGATAAACCGACTAAAGACCACCCAACTTAGACAATGTTTATTCCGTTCCAAAATTAATATATAGGTAAATTAATATACAGGTAAATTAAAAGTTGCGAGTTGAGTGTTAAGTTTGACATGATCATAACAATACGAAAACATTTTTTAAGTGTTAAATTGAAGTTTTACCAAGGAGTCATACATTACTTGTTATGTGTGACTTTAACTTTGATGGGATATGGGTCTGAATCCGGCTTTGTGCAAAACTCAAGCCCATATCCATAACTACAAATAGCCAAATGAAGACCAACATGTCGCCGGCATGGCGCCAGCATAACGCCTGCAAGTGCGGGCAGGACAACTCGTAATAACTGTACAAAGTGATAGCGACCTGCAACCCAATCAGAGCCCGCGTGTCAGTGTACCAGGTGTCCACCCCACTAACTGTGATGGCAGAGGGGATAAGAGGTACATACAATAGGGACAACTGGCAAATCACACTCTAAGGACCTACGCATCCTTAAACTTTCACTAATGGTTGTGACAGAGCTGACATCAAAGACGATCCAATAATAATGCATGACCAATCAGGGACCGCACGCATGCTCCCACTTGGTGGACGCTAGCAGGCAAGGGTAGAGGGGACAAAAGGGATATTCCTTAAGGATGACAGCTGGCTTATTCCTTCATCTTTGTTCGGCTATAAATTTCCCTTCACCTCTAAGGTATAACTCATACACTCTCGCTCCCTCTGACTCTATACCTGCTTTGCTTGAATACTCTTATTCATCCAAACTTATACTTTTTCTCACGCTGGATTGGTGGGTTACAAGGAGAACCCCCTCCCCCAGCTCCCCTCTTTGTAACGAGTCTCACGTTGTTTGCTAGTTTCGTTGGAGCTCATAATGGTTTGAATCTTTCTCCCCCTGTTGAATACTTGGCTATACCTCCGGGTTTAGTCTAGTGTTTTTTCATTGACGCCATCCATGGGATGTAGAAAACAATACATCAACACTAAATGCAATTAGTTTGTATAAGTCTTGTGTTTGAGACGTCGCTTCTAGATATATTAAACAATATATTTTTAACGACTTAAATTGTATTAAATCTGCCTATAGTGAGGTTCAAACCGTTTATTTCGTGCGAAAAGAGTGATTCATTTGCTAGGTTGATCCGAATGTTCGGGCCTTTTTCAGCCAAAAAAAAAAAAGAATAAAAAAACGACCCAAAAAATAAAACCCTCATAAAACCTGGAAGAAAAAAAAAAGAAAAAAAAAACCTATAAACAGATTTGAGAGTGTGGATAAGATTCTTGAATATAATTGTATGGAAATGCTTCCACCTTCAAAGCTACATTAATCCAAGACTCCAATTTTATCACTACATTTTATCACAATTTACATCGATACACTCCAATGGCAGCTTTCTATCAAGTTGGATGTTTTTGCATAAACCCCAATTCATTCCATCCAAAATCCATAAACCCCAAATCCTATTATCATCCCCAACACATTTCCCTCAAACCCCCATTATTATTATCATCATTATCCAACGCAACCTCCTCTTCTTCTTCTTCCTCAGCATCACCCACTTCATCTAACAAACCCCAACCCACCACCGACGAAGCCATGACCGTTGACAACCTTAAACTCTTCATCAGACTCAATCTAGGCAACTGGACCGGTTCTTTTCATGTCTGTACCCATCTTCTGTTATGGCTTTATTGTTTTATATGTTTTTCTGCTGTTAATTGATGTGGGTCTTTTTTATTTTATTTTATTTTTTGTTTTTGGAGCAGCAATTTAATCCAAAGGGGAAGTTGATGCATAAGGTGGATACAAGGTTATCAGCTGGATCTTATGGTGAAAAAGATTTGATTAGTTTGATTCAAACGTAAGCCTTTTGTTTTATTGTTTTTGTTTCTTTAATTTACATGAATATGGGGCTGCAAACAAACCGGACGAACACGAATAAGGTCCTGTTATTGTTCGTTTATTAAGGAATTAATGTGTTCACCAACTGTTTATGAACATTTACCGAGCGAGATTTTTGTTCGAGATCGTTCGAGAAATGAATGTGTTTGTGTTCGTTTGTTAATTTTAGGTACTGGACAAAAGCGAACGCAAACAAACACAAATGAACGAACGTGGTCTGTTCATGTTCATGTTTGTTTGTTTAACTAAACGAACGAACACAAACAGACTTCCCGCCGAACGGTTCACAAACTGTTTGTTGAGTGTTTGATTTGTTTGCAACATTGCATGAATATATGATTGCTATACATTTGGTGTGAAATTCAGGCTGTATATTAAACAAGGTTCTTTGGGATATTCGGGTTCTGGAGGTGATGAGGAAGACGAATGGGCGGAGTACAAGATTAAAGAAACGAACATGTTCACTGCAGATAAGTATCAGCAGGTGAGCTTTTGTGTGATGTGTTATGTGGTTAGGAATGGTGGAGAGTTTGGATTTATTGTGTAGCTAAATGTATATTGTAATTAGTGTACAGATTGGATTCTTTCCGCAAGAGAAAGCGTTTGCGTTGAGGTATCAGACGGCTGGTATGTTAGAGACGGTGTTGAGGCAAGGCGTGTTGGGTGAAGACGACATTGGCGAGGAATCGCCAAAGTGAGTAATTTACTGTAATCTCTGCACTTTTGGGTTTGTTTAACGCAAGCGATATTGTGTTATTATGCACATACTGTATAATAAGTAGAGGTTTTATAAGTTAAACAAGAAATCGTAGCTATGCGTGAAAAAATCGAATCTTTGTGTTGGTCAATTGGGTCTTTCTTTGTAATGTTTTATATTAGGTTAGGGGCGGTTTATCGTTTGATCATTGTTACTTGTACTATTGTTATACATGCAGAAACCTAAAGCTTCCTTCGAAATTTCCTTCTATTGTATGCGAGTGTTGTCTTTATTCGCTAGCGAAAGATTTGAGAGCTAGAGCATTCCATATAATGGATCCAAAAGGTTTTGTTGAAATGTTTATCCTCTTTCTAGAAGAAAAAGGCGTTGGAATTGTTACAGCTCCCTTCCTTGATGAATCTAAGGTATGCTTATAGTTTTATAATTATCGAACGCGTGTAATTTCATCATCTAGTTTGTCGCTTATATTGATTTTGTTCTTTATAGGAAGATGGAAGCCGGATCAGTCCCCACCTTGGCACGTGGAAAGGTCACTCTGTAACAAAGCGTAGCGGTGTTTATGGTGCAACAGAATCTGAAGCTGCGACAGTGACATCACTCGGTTTTAATGACGAGGGTCAACTAATCCAGGTTTGCCCCTATGATAGCCATTTGATATGATTGACCATAGATATCATAGAATGTGACTAGGAGAATCACAGCGCAACCTGTAATTTGATAGCGCGTGTTTTCAGACTTTTCAACGATCTGTATGAAATATGATAGCGTGTTTGATATTGGTAATGCAAACAGGATCAAACTTCAACATACAAGGGAAAAAACGCAACCTCAAATGTGCGATGGACAGGCACCATATCAGATAACGTGGTCACCTATGAAGGCGGTTACCAGATGACGTTACTACCTGGAGGTATATACATGGGGTGCCCGTGTGATGTGGGAAAGCATGTGGCTGAAACCAAGTCTTTCCATTTGGAATTCTGTTGGATAGATTCGCCTACAAAAAGGCAGAGACTGGTTCGCACTTATGACGTCGATGGCTTAGCCGTCTCAACAACTTACTTTCTCGAGACCAAAGTATGAGTACTTGTAATATTGTTTCACGTATTACACCTTTAGCTATTTATTTTTTTAAAAGGTAAATGTTGTTTGATGCTAGCAACAATTGTCTTAAAATAAAATTTCAAATTTACTGATTTTGTTGTTTGGTGTTTACTGTTTACCCATAGAAATTTATGCATGAGTATTTATCCATGATATTTCACTTTTCCTTTTCCTACAATTGTAGGTAATATTTTTTTACCTGAATATTACACAATGAGTACCATTTCAGGGGTAATAAACACCAATTTCACCATGTATGGATTATTTATTACCCGACTGAGATTGTTGCTTTAACCAATAGAATAGAAAGTAAAACAAGATGTGTGTAAATGTGAGGAAAACCCCAGAAAGTTTAAAAAGAAAGAAAGATGTATGTGAACTAGGCTGCCAAACGAACTAAACTTTCAGCGAACAGTACACGAACCGTTTGGCGGGAAGTTCGTTTGTGTTCGTTCGTTTAATAAATGAACGGACACGAACAAAAAAATTAGAACGAACATGAACAAAGGCCGCATACTGCATACGTTCGTTTATGTTCGTGAACGTTTGGTAACATGTTCGTGAACGTTCGATAACGTGTTCGTTTATGTTCGATAGTTTAATAGGGTTTTTAATTTTTATAATGATTTTACATTCTTTAACTTTTATTTATTTTACCCAATAAATAAATAATTTATGTTAGTTAAGTATATGGGTATATGAGATCAACAAACTCTACTTTTAGTATAATCATTAAATAGATCCATCCATAGTGGTGGAGTGGTGGAGAGGCCTTATGTTCACTTAGGTGATCAAGGGTTCAATTCCCACTTCCAACATTATGGTTTGGTATCCGGGTGAAGATTGAATACGGGTGGCGCCGGTTCGAATCTGACGGGCGGCGAGGTTTTACCGAGTTCTATAACACTGTCGTGCCTTCGGGCGGGTGGGGCTCGGGTTTCCGCGCATCGGGAGAAGGCGGGGGCTGCTGGAGGTCGAGTAGTCGATTCTTGGGCACGGCGCCCCGCAAGGGTGGTTGCCACACAGTTGTTCGCCGATAAAAAAAAAAAGTATAATCATTAAATAAGTAATTAATGAAGACTTCCAAGTTTAAGATGCGAGTTTAGCTTTTTTTTAGACACTACTTTATTATGTTTACCAATATTATGTTAAGTACTAAGTATGTTTATATAAGTTGGTAATATTTTGGGTGGATCTAGTTAATTTATTAATGCATGTGAATTCGATCTTATTCGGAAGTTAATATAAGTCCCTTTGTGTTTGTTTCCGTTCATGAACACTTGTTTGTGTTCATTAATGCCTGTTTTTGTTCGTGTGCGTTCATGAACAAAAGTAACAAACACAAACACGAGTGTTTTCTTAACAAACGAACACGGACATAAAATGTCATTCAGTAAGTGTTCATGAACTGTTCGTGAACACGTAATTTCCTTAACAAACGAACACGAACAACGCAAACAATGCGTTGTTCGTGTTCGTTCGGTTCGTTTACAGCCCTAATGTGAACGTGAGTAGAATAACTTAACAAACTGAGAAACCAATGGTTAAGTTATGATGTCACTGATAACAGATTTTATGGTTAGCGGCGAAGCTTGAAGATCAAATCGGCGGGGTCGGACTTAATTTTTTTTCGTATCGATAAGAGCCAGAAGATCAATTGGTGGGGGCCAGACTCAATCTATATAAATTACCTACGAAAATCGCGAACTTCCACCATTTAGCCAAATTAACCAAAGTAAAACTAAATCGACACTAAAATCTATTTATTTGTATTTTGGGAATTTGATTTTAATAACCTAAACTATTCGAAATTAGCCGTTGGCACCCCAAACTAAAAAATTGACCATGTATAACCTGTAATATTAACCTATTGAAGTCTGGTACCCAATTTTGGTTAAGTCACTAACCCAGTTAGATTGAGGGTGCCACGTCAACATGCATCATCATATTGTGGGTGCCACGTTAGATTGGAGAGATTAGAGGTGTCATGTCAGCCAAAACACTAACTGAATTAGTGACTTAACCCAAATTGGGTGTCAGAATCCAACAAGTTAATAGTACATGTTATATATGGCCAATTTTTTAGTTAGGGGTACCAACAACAAATTTCGAATAATTTAGGTTATTAAAATCCAATTCCACTTATATTTTCAATGTCTAAAATAATTGTAAAATCTATTTCTAGTAGGTGTTTTAGCTTCGTTTAGGTTGGGACCCGCCCCCTCCCCGTGGAGTCGCCAACGCCATGTCCCGACCTCGTACCCCATGGCCTAATTAGAAAGAAAAGTATAATGTATTTAAGTTGTTAAGTAAAATTTTGAATGTTTCTAGGAGGATGGTGGCGGCGCTGCCTACTCTTGGTGAGTTGTGGTACAACCATGTATTATTATTAAATATTAATTAAATATTAATATTAATGGCTGCCTAGCCCCCGCCCCATATGAGTCAAAATGGTTCTTCCACGATTTTCATTTTTCTCTATCGAAACAATCTGCTTTTAGGAAGAAGAAAAAAAAAGAGTAACTATTGCTAAAATAAATTTTATGTTCGAGCCTAATATTGTCATTATTAAACAATATACTCAGGGGCGGACCTAGCATAGAGTTAGGTGTCGCGTCTGTTGCTGCTAAACTTCGCACGCGTAGTGGAAAATTTGGTTTTTTTACGAAATTTGGAAAACGTTGCTACTAAAATGAGAAAATTGAAAAACGTTACTACTGAAAATCATTTCTAGATCCGCCACTGAATATACTCCTCCAACACTTAGGCCGTGTTTGGTAGCCTTTTAATGAGGCTCTGAACCATTCAGACTGTTTATTTCAAGAAAATGCTTTGAATTGAATGGTTAAGAGCTGAATCATTCAGGCTTGATGCATAGCTGAATCATTCAGCACTTAATCATTTAAAGTCTCTTAACCATTCAGACATGTTAATAATTCAGCACTTAATCAACCAAACAGCCACTTACTATTTGAATATGATAATAATCATTAAATAAGCCCCACCTCTTATGATGTGCTGGTGAAGTGTTGGGGTTTCAAAGAAAATGTTTAAAGTTCAAGCGATAAAATGTAAACTTGGTATTTAAATGATATGAATTTGAAGCTTGTTAAAAAAAACATTAAATAAAATAAATAAAATATCTAATTTTTTAAGGGACAGATTGGTGTGGGAGTGGGAACCTACAAAGGACAGACAACCTTTTCTCTAAGGAAATAATATAATACAAAGCCAAACTAACCCTGTCCTTTTTATGGCCATCGTATCACGTTATGGCTTTGTCTTATTGCTTTTTAACAATTTAAACTACACATTTTGATTCCAATTTTTGTAGAACCGTTGAGAACACAAACACAAATGACAAATATACGAATATACAAAGGGAAATCATAGTAGCGGTATTTCATTTAACTTCGCCACTGCCTAGCCACTCTACAATGGTCAGACTATGTTGTCTTAACCGGGTCCACGCTGACGCGAGAGTGGCCGACCCACAGGCGAGTCGAGGCTGCGCATAAGGGGCACTAAGGCTTCCACTCGGAAAATTTCCCGCCACCTGCCACTTGACAGATGTTGCACCCTCCACAAGAGGCAAACATCTCTGGAGTAAATGCACGGTAATAGAAAACCGGGGGGCCATCAGAATCGAACCTGACACCTACAAGTAGACTAGTTTCGACCATCACTTGGCAATACCCACATTTGCCTCCCATGGGATTCGAACCTAGCTCCTCCAAAGAGAAAGCCGGTTCTACCACCACGATATATCTTGTTACAATAATGATTAATATGACTGAAGTTAAATGAAATAATATGATCATTTAAGTATTATTTTCATTGATTATATGCATGTTTTGATAACCTTTATTGCAGGGTAAAGGATGCTGAAATATGATTAAGGTATTCTTAAATCAAAATAATATAATTAATGGTAATGGAATTGTCAAACCAAGCATGAGGGTGAATGGCATTTTAAAAATCACTACAAATTCGGAAGCAGCCACATGAATCCAAATTCATAATAATTTGAAGGCTATCTAAAGTTTGGTTCATTTAATGTTGGGTTGGCTATACAGATGCACTGTCTGGTTGATTTCCTTTTAACATTTTCGTTAATATTTAACGTCAATAGGTTATATATTATACTAAAAATTTTAACTCATGAGAAAAGTTTTCAAAACCTAGTAAAACGTTTTAATGTTTTATGAAA
Organism: Ambrosia x helenae; assembly: GCA_030844895.1. Taxonomy (NCBI): domain Eukaryota; kingdom Viridiplantae; phylum Streptophyta; class Magnoliopsida; order Asterales; family Asteraceae; genus Ambrosia; species Ambrosia x helenae. The sequence continues at coordinate 6,918,839 of CM061226.1, read as the reverse complement.
ATGTGAAAACTACTAATTTAAAGACTCTAAAAATGGAAATCTTTCTTCCTTAATCTAAGGTAAAATATACAAAATTAAATTTCTTAAGCAATCATTTTATTTTCTAAAACAACAATTTTATTTTATACCTTCACACGTCAAACTCGTGGCTTATAGTTGTATTTTGTGACATGAGTATGATTTTTAAAACATTTATCAGAAATTCCACGTCAAATATGAATTGGGGCTTGACATGGTTTTTATGTGAAAAATAAATAATGTCATGTAGGTGTATTTTTTTCACCATTCATACCACTAAAATATGTTATAAGAGGTGAAGAAGCAAATACCTGTATGGGTACGTACTCCAGCGATGATGAAGATGAACAAGAACACACATCGTCATCTCCGTCTTCAAGATCCAGATCTGCAACAAGAAAAAAGGAAAAGAAAGAGGGATGGAGGCGACTGCCAGGAGTTTCCTCCCATCACAGACACAAAAAATGTGATAGGCTCCAACCTGTTCCCTAGGGTTAGAGGTTAACCTCTTAAATAGGGAACTAATGGGCCACCATCACAGACCCTTAACTATATGGGCACATAGCCCATTGGCACCAAGCCCAGTTAGGGGGTTGCCTCCATAAAACCCTCAGCCCAGTAAGCTTAATACAAGCTATATTGTGATGGGCCTCGCTATTGGGTTAATAATAAATAATATATATTAGTATAAATAACGTCAGGTGTTGACCGGCTTGACTGAGCCGGGACATACCTCGTCATGTCCCCCCAGTCTAGTATCATGATTAAGATGATGGTGCTAGACTAGAAGAAACTCGTAGTCCTATAGTAGATATGGTCTCATCAAATAAGTTATGATGGAATCAGGTGGCGCACGGCAAATGTTTGGTTAATTAATCGTATATCTGTGTTTTTGATTTGTTCTTCGAGTACGCATAAGGGTAGCATGCTAAATCGCAGCGTTTTAAGGTTTGAAATGTGATGGCGGCTCTAAGATTGAATGTACTTGAGCGTGAGTATTCCAATGCACACAGTCTGGATAATATAGCACAGCTTGCGCATGTGATGTCTTTCGTGTTGTTCGATGCAATATAACTTGTGTACATTTGTCGTGTCTTGTATGTCATTTAATTTGTAAGTATTGCTTGCTTTGATTAGGGTTAACCCGTATCATACATGGTCATGCCCTCCAGTCTGGTGTGATGGTCGACATTGAGCATGACGCCAGACTAAAAATGTTGTCAAAGGAATGAAAAATTGGATTCATGTGAATCATGCCAAACATATTATGGAGTGACATCCAGCTCGGATTGCCCGGTTCATCAGAGAATTGTGAGATTAATCCGTACCACACCTCATTAATTGGTAGGAGTGTAAAAGTTACCTTTATGATAGCAACATAATGATGACAGCCCAAAACGACGTCCGACAGACTGATATATCCGAGTGTTATTCACCATGTAGGATGTAGCCTGAACTTTGTTTTGCCGGACCAATTATTCGTTATTATCAGATTTCTTTTTACCCTATCGTGAGGGGTGGTTTGTGGTAGCACGCAGGCTATGAACATTTGTGTAAGGTGCGTGATCCAAGTTGAGACCTAGTTCTGACATGTTGTCCAAAGTTTTGATTTGAGCTTTTTACTGTGGTGCATAGCGTAGCCAAATGTGGTGCACGGCCTAATAATGTTGTAACGCTCATGATGACGCGTTATGGCCTTGGGAGACGCGTATTCCGATTACCAGACGGCGTAAAGGACCTTGCTTGAGTATCAAAGTGTTTTGTAACATTCGTGTTATGAATGATCGCTTGCTGGCATATAAAGCGATTTTCAACACGGTTGACATTATTGAACATGTGCATGAGTTATCAAATGGCTTTACCTGCCGCACTTCATGGAGTGTTTATTTGACTGATAAAAACCATTTATTTATAAGGTCTTTGGCCCGAAGTTCTCTTGTTCTAGTATTCTCATGGAGTAAATGTACTCTGGTATTGACTAACAAAGTCTTTCATATGCATGTACCGTGAATGAACACTTTTTAAATGCAATAAAAACTTTTCTTATCACGCGTTAGCGTGTGGGGTGTTTGCTTCGTCATGTCATGGCGTGTGAAACATTTACTCAACACATGGAAATAGTTTATAGGAGTGTAGCGCGAATGAAGACTTTGTTGAAGTTATCCCGTGTTTCTCATGTCGCACTATTGCGTATGCTGTCCAAGAAAACAAACACTCCCTATGCCCTTTTATCGAAGCAAATAGCCATTTTGTAATGCAATCTCAAGAGAAGTAATCTGAACGCCATAATTGGTGTCTTATTTGTAATTCAAGAAATATGCAAGTATAATGGCGTGTGACGCGGTGACCAATAGATCGTTATGATTACATATTTGGGTGATCAACAGATCGAGTCTTCATGTGTATCACTTCTTGACCTGCGCGACATTCCCAGTACGCGGGATGGGGCTTCCATCTAAGTGCGTTGGGGAGGAAACGTCATTGCCCAGGTTCTCCACGATAAGGTAGGGTCCTTCCCAGTCAGGTTCCAACCTTCCTCGAGGTTGTGCCCTGCTGGCTTCGTTATCGTGTATGACGTATTCGTCTACCTTAAAAGAGTGTACCAGGATACGTTTATCATAGGATTTTCCCAAGATTGTTTTTCCTTGTATTTGGCATCATTGATGGCAATGATCTTATGCCGTGCCTCAAACACCCCAGATTTTCTCAGAGTAGCTGGTTGTTATTGATGTTAACAACCGACCGGTGGGATGTAGGAGGGTGATCGTGCGCATGCCTAGGATGAAATGTTGAAGGATGGTCCGCTTGAAGGCGATATAGCACAAGAGCGGATTAACAACGCGAATTAGGCATTAAATGATCCAAACTTACTCTCCGTCTAGGAGATTTTTGTTAAGGTAGATGGTGAGGGCATATCGGCGTTGAAGGAGATGTTAGCAGAATTTACTGATTAGGCCCAAGCGCCCCGTCAAGTGCCAAGTATAATGAAGCCCATTGCTTTATGTTTGTCTGCTCCCCCCTTGTTTTTGTATTTTCATTAAACACAAATGCTCCTGCATATATGTTTAATTTTTATAATGTTAAGGGATCGATATTGCCCAACTCAAGTGTAATTAAAGCTTGTCATTGCTATTTGATGTAAGCTCATTTTGTTTTTGTGGGCAACAGGTCAGTGATTTGACCATTGTCTTGTCGACTTAACAACCGTTGGCGATGGTAAACGTGGACGTGGCACCGCCTGTGGTAAGCGTGGTGCCTTAGGCGGTTACGCCGGTTATAAAAGCTTATGTTCCTGCCGAAGTGGCAGGAGTTGCCAATGTAGGCATAGTTGCGCATTACACCCCTGCAGAAGTGTGTGCTATGCTCGGTGATCCTTAGAGGTCGTTTAGAGCGTTTTGTATTTCCCTTGGTGTATATTTTTGTATATGTTTGGGACAAGTACTTGGTTTTTGAATCGTAGTGGTTTTTGTACATCTAAAGATAAAGATATCCACTTTTAGCGCTATAAATTTCAGTAGCATTGCAGATTTTTGTCCGCCGCTAGTAGTAAATTGTAACGGATATGTTTATCCGATTAGAATGCACTGTAATTGCAGTTGTGTATTTATTTGTGATCTCTTGTACTAAAGAGAATAAGTTAGTGACTGTAATGTAGTCGTTATTCGAATAGTCCAGCCAATGCGTTATTGCAGTGGTCTGGAAAGTGTGATACTGCAGTGGTCGTTTTATTAAAAACGTTAAAGATTCATGAATGCATACATGTTTTCTAATGGTGATCAACAGACCGGTTTCATTGTTACATGTAACATTTTTTTCAAATGCACAACATTCCATGTTCGCAAGATTGGCCTTCCGTCCAGGTGCGCCAATGTGTACGCGCATGTACTAAGGAGTTCCGCTATGAGATACGGGACTTCCCAGTTGGGTTTCCGCTTACCCTTGGGTTGTGCTTGGCTGTCTTCATTGTCGCGCCACACGTATATCCAAATATACATGTGGTATTTATCATATTGATTCACGTATAGCCTAGTTTGGGTGTGGCATACAACCGAATATAGATTTAGCGTATAGCCAATTACAGATGTGGCGTATACCCAGATAAGGATGTGGCACATAGCCAGCTAGTGACTTCACCCGTAGCAGAACCTGCGAATGTTCAGTGACGCACCGTTTTGTACATAGACGAACTTTACACGAGGACGTTTGGTCTGTCTGCACATCTAATACACAGGCTGAGAGTAGATGCTCAATTTAAGTAGTAGTCACGCTCTACCTTGCTAGTCCTCGAGTTCAATACTGCTAAAATATGTTAGTGGAGTTGAACATGAATGATAAGTAATCAAAAGCCATAGCTAAAGTACTTAAAAACCATGAAATTTCAAAGAACCTGTTGAACAAGGCGCAGGAAAACGTGAATCAACGGAACAATCTTTTGATCTCGCCTTTTGTTATGAGAAGATTGGACCCTTGTTTTCAAGTAGACCCATAGCCATGTTCCTGGATGAGCATTCGGTGTGTAAACTGATATTTCCAGGCCAAAATTCCTTGTCACGCAAACATGTTGCCCGGAGAAGGAGTCATTCGCCAAGAAGATGTATGTGTACATTGAAGCATATAGACGCATCAGCAAACACGTAGGGAGAAAAGTAAATCATCCGAAATGTGTGTAAGTTGTAATGCAAATCGACCGGTGAGTAAGTAGCAATATACTAGGACCGTCCGACAAGCACAATGCTATTAACCAATATTAGTTCATAGTATTTGAACACATAAAATGTTGAATAGATTTCCATAATCAAAATAAATATAAGAAAACATATTGCCTTATCTCGCGTAACGATGCTGGCCGTATCTGAATGCGGTATGTACCTCCTAGTGCATGAAAACGTAAGCTACAATGTAGCATTTAGTTCAAAGGTTGGCTTTGATTGGCCTGTTCCGCAAGTCCTTACTACAGTGGAATTGTGTTATCCCGCTTGTGGTTCAGTTTGCATATAAATAGATAAACCATGTACTGATGCATGTACGAAGTGCCACACGTCTTGAAAATAATGACGTGGCACATGGTCTAAGAATATTGGTGCGGCGTGCGACTGATAATAATACCTTCGTAGCCAATAATGTTATGCCACAGGTTTTGAAACCACTCGCAGCCAAACCTGCAAGAATTTGAATCATGGTGCGGGTGTATTATGAGGCATCCCACCTTGTGTTAGTATTTGTTTGTCTTAAAATAAGTTGACAAAATAATAAATGGCGGCAAATATAAAAAGGTTGTACCAAACTGATGTCTTTGAAGTAGGATCGTTTTGGCGTATTGATATATGAGAACCGTGTAAAATGGTGTTATATCATATGCTAGTCTCCCAGTTTGTTCTTGCTACATATGATGTTAGTAGCATCGAACTTATAAAATATGCGACTACACATTCTATACAATTATAATAACTGAGGCGGGCTAATATAAAACACCTTTAATAAGGGTATTGTGCGTCCCATTGCACATGGCCTAAAGATACCATTTAGATTATTTAAACGCAAGGCACTACTGACATCTTCATGTTATCATATATAAACTCAACTCTTGTTGTCACGATATATGCTTTGAAATAATCTATCGTGATAAGAGTTTGTGAGTGTTTGAGATATATCTTATTGATTAGAAACATCTCATGAGCTAAAGTAATTACTCAATCACATGAAAATTTATTAGTGATAGTATGAAACTAAAAGCACTCATCCAATTGACTTAAGTAAATTGCATGATTGTCATTGTAATGCACTATTTTGTAGACAAAATTAATATACGTCGTTGAAAACCAAAAAGTGGTACACTAGAGGAGATAAGAATTGCCTCAGACAACTATTTTTAAAATTATTTATTGTGGTCTTTAGGCCTAGAGTAAAGTCCTCTTGTCCAACCACACACATATTTAAAAGGAAAATGGGCACAAGTAGATGGTCACCACTGATCTATGATCGAGTATACCAATCATGCATCTGGTCATTCTTCTGCATGACCAGTTTTTACTCACGCGTGCAAGCCTTAGAGGCTAGGAGGAAACTTGCAGCCTTTACTAAGTTTTTAACATGCTAACCAGTTTTCATAGGCGTAATGGAAGAGGGATTGTGCTACGGCGGGGCTTGGTTCGCCGGAGGGAGATACGCATTGCGCGGAAGACATCCTACTTATTGGACTCATGTCCGTGGGGAAGGCCCGCCATAGCAGAAAGCATGCCAACCGGAGTTATGCCGACTACTAAGTCGCGCAGGCAAGCACAGTATCCGCGGATTGCGCGCCTAGGCATTGGCGGAGCATGTCCGCATGTGCAGGCGGAGCGACTACGCCCTGCTCGCGCAAGCGGCGGACCAAGTCGGGCACGCGCAGTAGAGCAACTGCGCAGGGTTGTGAAACCCAAATTATGCTCCGAATAAAATACAATTAAGTTTATATTATGTAATCATTGTAAGGATGAACGTTAAGAAGCATGAGATTTACCGGTGTCGATGTTCAAGCTTGTCTTTAAACTGCAAATGAACACATCTGAAGGTTTCCAGGAACAAAAATCAACGTAGGTTCCGGGTTCTCGATCACAACCTCTGTACATGACTAATATCGCCTATTCCAGCACGGCTTAACCATTCTCCCAAATACCACTACTTAAGAAACAATATAAATAATGAAGGTATAAAACTTATCCGTTTGTTTCGCAGGCTCCGATCAAGTTTTCCAAGGTTTAATACGAAAAAGTGCTGGTCCCGGGTCGTGGCAACGCCTCGAATTGACCTCGTCGGGCTATCATGATGCTCCGGCGATTAGGTTTCACCAGACTATAACAATGCTCCGCCGAGTAGGCTTTATCATGTATGTACCTTCGACATTAACATGATTATACGGAACAATAATAATAATAAGAAAAACCTCATTAAATGCCAAAAAGAAAACTTAGCTTGGATATATTGTGGAAAAGCCAAGCGTGACCGGATGAATTGGACATCAGATGTATAGATCTGGAGAAACCAGATGTAAATATCTCGTGGAGCACCGATAAGGCGGCTATAGATCTAGAAACATGTAAAAAACTCGAACGAAACTCAGATCCAGAAAGATGTAAAAAGCTCGAACGAAGGTCAGATCTGGAAACACGTAAACAACTCGAACGAAGCTCAGATATGGAAGTTTTTGATTTATGATCCATACGTGGAGTTCTAAATTCTAATAACGCTGATCTCAGTCTCTGAGGTTGCAAACCCCAAGAAACCAGAATGAGACCACCGATATTGCAGACCTTCAAGATTGAGAAGAACGAAGTGTGTATTATGTCGGTCCCACGGATGGCGCCAATGAAGAAGCAAATACCTGTATGGGTACGTACTCCAGCGATGATGAAGATGAACAAGAACACACATCGTCATCTCCGTCTTCAAGATCCAGATCTGCAACAAGAAAAAAGGAAAAGAAAGAGGGATGGAGGCGACTGCCAGGAGTTTCCTCCCATCACAGACACAAAAAATGTGATAGGCTCCAACCTGTTCCCTAGGGTTAGAGGTTAACCTCTTAAATAGGGAACTAATGGGCCACCATCACAGACCCTTAACTATATGGGCACATAGCCCATTGGCACCAAGCCCAGTTAGGGGGTTGCCTCCATAAAACCCTCAGCCCAGTAAGCTTAATACAAGCTATATTGTGATGGGCCTCGCTACCGCGTCAAGAGGTTTTCAAGGTGGCATGATGAAGATACCAAATAACAAAGTATAAAAGGAAGGATTGTAGTGCCGTTACCGACCAATTAGTATGAATCTGGGCAACACTCATGGTGGTTCGTGATGTGCTAGTTTTGGGAGCCATTTCAACGGAAATTTTATGGTTTGTTATTTGGTATCATATATTTCAGTGGCACCAATCTAATTTATAGGCGGAAGTTTGTACGAGTTTTCAAATTTTAAATCAAACCGCCAACAGTCAGAACCCTTGAGTTGCTCAGACTGTTAAAACGGCTGAGGCGACAACTCAGGATGACGTCACATCACGTGCCTTACCCATGCGGCGCTACACTCTAGGAAGATTTTTTCTTTTTGGCATTTACGTCATCATCACGGTGTCTTATAACTTGTCATTTTTAAAAGCCTAGTAATAACCAAGTCTGCTTATCACTAGACTTGGGGGGACATGACGAGGTAGGCCCAATCTAGATGGATCGGCCCAACACCACATGAACGCCCCATTACATTTGGGCTAGCCCAATGGCAGATATACACCGGACGAACCAACACGGTTGCACCCCGGATAATTGATAAGGCTTAACCTCTTTTCCGAAAATCAGGGAAAGAAGGTTCCAAAGAGAAGATAAAGCCTATCTCCATCTAAACCGGAGAGTCAGCTCCTGGAGATAGGCTCGAAGAGGCGGTTACGAGAAACGTAAGAAGGGCTATAAATAGAGGTCAGAGGTAACTAATAACATTCACAATCACAATAGCTTTGGCTTTACTCCCACCTAGAACCAATACTTATTCTCACGCCGGAGGGTGGTCACAGGAAACCCCCCTTTCCTGTGACGAGTCCTAACGGTGTTTTGTTTTGCAGGCACCCGGATTCATCTTGGGCTAATTATTCAGTGCCGGAACAGCATTCTTGTCTACTAGGAGAAGTATTTACTTCTTCATTGGCATGATGAACGAGTGCAAATGTGCACGTCTGCATGATATGCAACCCCACTTATAAAGGGATTAATTTGACGGTTAAGTTATCATTGGGAGTTGAAACAACCTGCCATAATGACACTGACGCACGCCGCCTGACACGTGGATGTGACGGTTAGGTTGCATAGCTGACGTCGGCAGTATGATTACAAGTATTAATGACGACAAGACGTTTCATTATGACCAACTGGAAGATCTCGGATTAACAATATTATATCTCGAGTATCAAATAAAACACAACATTTATTTAAATAAAACGTTCATACAAAACACCATACAGGATCAGTACACATATAACAAACTTCAACACGTTACAAAATGTTAAACTACTATTCATCATCTGAAGAACTAGCAGAAGAGCTGGCAAGCACGGGTTCAAGGATGGTCCGGACGTTGGACATGCCTTCGTCACCAGTCTGGACCTGTAGCTGTGCAAGCTCGTCCAAAGAGTCACTGCTAAGGGCTTCTAGGGCTTTGGAGGTCCGTTGTTCAACTCCCTTTTCATGATTAGTGGCATTCGGCAGCTTTCGCCCGAGAAGCCCGTGACGATGACCATGCCTCAAACCATCCTGGTACCCGGACTCCACGGCGGTCCGGTAAAAGTCATTCAATCTTTGCTGATACTGAGCTCCTCCACGAATATGGCTCCACGAAGCACGGAAACCCCTGGATATTAGCCAATCCCGGTCAGCTTCCAAAATATCCACCCGGGTGTGGGCAGCAGTCAACTGCTCGGTCAGACTGGCAGTGTTCTTGGCAGAGGTTTCAGCCTCGGACTTCAGAGCATTCAGTTGCTTCAGCATGGTGTCCCTCTCTTCTTCGGCCCTCCGAGCACGGGATTCGTAGCTTTCTATTTCAGAAGCCAGCCGGACATACCTTTCCTGCTCAGCTTTTGCCTTAGTAACGTTCTCTCGTTCTACCTGCAAGTCTTTCTCTAAGAGCTTTACCCGCTCCTCTAAACCCCGTACAAGTCGGACCTGTCCATCATGGGCACGAAGGATTTCAAGCTTCTCGTCATTATGAGTGTTAATTAGACGAGTCTTGTCCCGCTCATAGGTATCCCTGATGGATGACATCCCTGCGATCTCTTTCCGGCAATCTCCTAAGGACTGCATCAACGCTTCAGCTTCAACGGACAACTTGCTGTGAGACACATGCATGTCGTATAAATCACCTACATCTGAACGCCAACGGCGTAGCACCTCATACATGGAAGATACAGAATTTACGCAAGATCCAAGGGCATTCTCAGCCAGCTGGGCATTGTCCAGACCCTGGAGATAATACCGTTCGGCAGGAGGAATGGCATGGTCAACCCAATGCCTGATAACGTCTGGATCAATGAACCGGGTAGACTGAGCAACCTTCCACTTGTAACATCGCGGAATTTTCCACGAAGTTTAATATAAAAGCTCTTATTATTTTCGTTAAATAAAATCTTTTTATTTTTCTCACAACTAATATATATATATATATATATATATGTAATAATAATAATAATAATAATAATAATAAAAATAATAATCACACTATAACTAAACCACTTATAATCCAACCATCTTTGGAGCCCAAAGCCTCTTCCTTTCATTTAATGAACCTGAGCCCAACAAGAGACCCATCAGGCCCAGCCCAAACCACCCCTTCTCCTCACCTCTGTCTGATAAAAAAAAATATATATATAAAAAACCTCGTTGGAGCCGGGACTCGAACCCGAGTCTAGCCGGCCCAACCCCCCTTAACATACATCAGATGACCAGCTGAGCTACTCTTGTTACTTGTTTTAATTCCAATTCTCTTTATATAAATACTAAATTAAGCTCCCTTCCTCCTTCCATCTCTGCTCGCTGCAAGAACAGACCCACCCATCATTTCCTTAATTGAATCACCAATCACTATTAATTAGGAAGGATGTTGACTTGTTTCAAATAATAACCAATCACTCGGCCATTAACACATTGATTGCCAATCTAAATCCAATTATTTCGCAATCATCCATACCTTGGTCAAAAACTTCCTTTTGATCGAACTACGCGTGACAGTATAAATTCAGGCCTCGAATAGCACCTAAAGGGGCCGAAAAACACATAACCACACTGAGATTTCACTTCAATCACGCTACTACGTTTTTGGCATCCGGTTGACTTTTCGTTTGACTCGCTTAATCGAGCCTTACACATTCTGTAAGTTTATTATAATTACTCGTTTTCGTTTGTCTTGAATCAGGGATCCAAAGCCCTATAATCAATTTGTCCATCACAGTCAAATTGAATCAGTTTATGAGACTAGGGTTTTATTAGCTAATTTGGGGAAGAAGACTCTCAGACATTAGAGTTAAATAATTTTCGAAATAAAACAAAATAACAAAACTGATGTAGATCAGATGGTTGTCAATGCATCTGTTAAGTCTTGGGGCCGGGTCTGATGAGGGTTCGAGTCCCATCATCAGCATCATTTTTTTTAAAAGAAAACCACTTCCTCTTTGTATTTCTATATTAATTTTTTTTCTTTTTTTTGGTTTTAAAATATCAAAAATGACTTATAAATTCTAACAAATTTATTTTATGATATATAACTAACAAACTTTATTATACAACTTTTATTTTCAGAAAATTTATTTATTTAATATATATAATAAATAAATCAAGTTTATTCCTTTTTTTTATATAAAATTCTATAAAAATATCAAAACGATCTTTTAAATTTCCACAAAAATTATCCTAAGTTTGTACAATGATAAACTTTTCTGAAATGATTTTTAATTCTGAAAAATCATTTATTTAATATTTTTAATCAATTTTTGATAGTTTTAATCATAATTAAATCATAATAAATCCAATTTTTAATATTTTTGCACCAAAATTTTATACAAATTATTTCTGATCATTTAGAACAGAAATATGAATTTTAAACTAAAAATTATTTTATTTTAATATTTTTAAATATTAAAGTTAAGATTTTGACAATTTGTAATAAATAGATTTAATAATCTATTTTAAAGAAAATAATTTTTGTAAAAATTATTTTTATACTTTAAACACATTATTGTGACCATCTTAAATTTAAATTTCATAAAAAGATTTTTGGTTATTTATTTACTAAATTTCTCTCAATTGGCGAATATTTTTAATATTAATCAAACGAGCAATCATCCCCAATTCGAAGCCCTAGAAACTTATACATTTGTAGATTTGATAGACTTAGACATATTTATTACCTCATTTTAGGGTGATACTTGATACATTTGGTCAACACATTTCTCAACAGATATAACATTTTACCAAGGTGAGTTTTACATAGCCCCTTTTCTATTTATCACCATTTTTGGGGTGAAACATGTTTATAACATCATCATTGCAATTCAATCATCAATGTGTCTATGTGTTTTCTATGTTGCATTATGTCTTGAGCATGATTAGAGTAAGCACCATTCTAGCATAATCATTAACATTGATCAGCCGGCGGTATACATTGATAGATCTATTGGACTGACAATCCCACCCGGATACGTGCCTCCTACAAAGGTAGCGTGGGTGTTTGTTATCGTATAACATATTGGACCATGAGCGTATAGTATGTATCATTTTATAACAGTCATCAGGGTTGATTATGCACTCGATTTATTTCTAGTATGTTCTCACATATGGGCTAGATTGACATGACACATGAATTGCACATCATTTTTACTCAATTATCAAAAACCTATGTAATTCTCACCAACTTTTGTTGACCCAAAACATTTTCAACTTAACATGTTTCAGATTTTACTTGCTTGGAGATTTGAATTGATGCTTGAGGATATTTGCATAGTTTTATTCAATTTGATGTACAAATTCTTAGAACAATTGTATGTAACTTACTTAAATTATTTAATGAAATTTATTATTTACCATGAGCTACTGAACAATCATCAATACGTGACATCCCGATGTTTCCGCCATCGGTTGGGGTGTTATAGATTGGTATCAGAGCCATGGTTATAGGGAATTAGGTTATTAGAAAAATAATCTAGTCTATAACCATAGGATTTAACCAGTACTTGCTTCTCATACTTGCTATTCTCTATCTCCCTCCTACTTCTTATCCCTACTTTCATTCCTACAAGAAGGTTGCTCTCCATCAGTGGATCTACTCTTAGACTAATAGGACAAAATCCTCAGGTTTAACCTGAACTACCTTGAGATCTCGTCGAAGTTCTAGATTTTAATAACGAACACGTGCAATCTGGAAGGGTGAACGCCTGTATTCTGAGTCTTCTGTCTAGGCTGGCATTGCGCATATATCCCAATCAGACGAGGGACCCGGATGCCTACCTGGGAATTCTCGGGATGAGTGTTCACTTATAGGCTAAAGCATGTCTTCATATGTTATTAGAATCTGGAATCTTTGATAAGTCAACGTTTTCGTTTATTCGTTTTAATTAATGAATAAATGATTACATTCCTTATATCACCTCATTCATTTCATGCCACATTGAACCTTCATTGTGTCCCTTACGGATCATGTCTCCACGTCGTAGCACTCGCAATAACAGTGGTGAAAACCAAGAGGAAACAACCACGACACCAACCACAACAACAACAAAAACAACAAAGGTGTTGATGCCCGACTGGCTGCGATTATCCACAACCCTGCTTAGGTTACTACTCCTAATCGTCCTGGTAAATACAACTATGGTCAATGCTATGAATGTGGAAACCCAAATCACTACCGTAACCGATGCCCTAAACTAAACCGAGACCAAGACCCTCCAGCTACTTAACAGCAAGTCCCACCATTTAAATGTTGTTTGCTTTTAATTCTATGTAATGACGCTTTTGATTCAAGTAATAAATTCAAGTATTATCATAACATCTGTGTGCATGCTTGTTTGAATGTAAACTAATTGCTATATCTATGATCATACTTGCTTACTTGTACAACAGTTAGTTGACTACCAAACAACCTACTTAACGATTGGTAGAGGTCATCATGTCTTTCCAACAGTCGGGAGAGGCCCTACCACCTGCTCAACGACTGGTGGAGACGATCAGACTGCTCAACAATCGATAGAGTCATAAAAGGACGCAAAACCCTATTGTAAGGTAAATTGGGGATTACGGTCCGGAACGTAATCGTGAATTTACAGGTACATTAAGGTAGTGTGAAATTCTATCAAGGTTATAAACTCTAGTTGTCTGGTAGTTCATCAACCCACACAAAACACGAGACAGTTTATTTTATTCATGTCATGCTATAACCCAAATCACAATTATTTTCATTTCTACCCAATCACCTTCAACCCTGTGCTTTTCAATAAACTTCGGGACGAAGTTCCTAAAAGTAGGGGAGACTGTAACATCGCGGAATTTTCCACGAAGTTTAATATAAAAGCTCTTATTATTTTCGTTAAATAAAATCTTTTTATTTTTCTCACAACTAATATATATATATATATATATATATGTAATAATAATAATAATAATAATAATAAAAATAATAATCACACTATAACTAAACCACTTATAATCCAACCATCTTTGGAGCCCAAAGCCTCTTCCTTTCATTTAATGAACCTGAGCCCAACAAGAGACCCATCAGGCCCAGCCCAAACCACCCCTTCTCCTCACCTCTGTCTGTTAAAAAAAAATATATATATAAAAAACCTCGTTGGAGCCGGGACTCGAACCCGAGTCTAGCCGGCCCAACCCCCCTTAACATACATCAGATGACCAGCTGAGCTACTCTTGTTACTTGTTTTAATTCCAATTCTCTTTATATAAATACTAAATTAAGCTCCCTTCCTCCTTCCATCTCTGCTCGCTGCAAGAACAGACCCACCCATCATTTCCTTAATTGAATCACCAATCACTATTAATTAGGAAGGATGTTGACTTGTTTCAAATAATAACCAATCACTCGGCCATTAACACATTGATTGCCAATCTAAATCCAATTATTTCGCAATCATCCATACCTTGGTCAAAAACTTCCTTTTGATCGAACTACGCGTGACAGTATAAATTCAGGCCTCGAATAGCACCTAAAGGGGCCGAAAAACACATAACCACACTGAGATTTCACTTTCAATCACGCTACTACGTTTTTGGCATCCGGTTGACTTTTCGTTTGACTCGCTTAATCGAGCCTTACACATTCTGTAAGTTTATTTTAATTACTCGTTTTCGTTTGTCTTGAATCAGGGATCCAAAGCCCTATAATCAATTTGTCCATCACAGTCAAATTGAATCAGTTTATGAGACTAGGGTTTTATTAGCTAATTTGGGGAAGAAGACTCTCAGACATTAGAGTTAAATAATTTTCGAAATAAAACAAAATAACAAAACTGATGTAGATCAGATGGTTGTCAATGCATCTGTTAAGTCTTGGGGCCGGGTCTGATGAGGGTTCGAGTCCCATCATCAGCATCATTTTTTTTAAAAGAAAACCACTTCCTCTTTGTATTTCTATATTAATTTTTTTTCTTTTTTTTGGTTTTAAAATATCAAAAATGACTTATAAATTCTAACAAATTTATTTTATGATATATAACTAACAAACTTTATTATACAACTTTTATTTTCAGAAAATTTATTTATTTAATATATATAATAAATAAATCAAGTTTATTCCTTTTTTTTATATAAAATTCTATAAAAATATCAAAACGATCTTTTAAATTTCCACAAAAATTATCCTAAGTTTGTACAATGATAAACTTTTCTGAAATGATTTTTAATTCTGAAAAATCATTTATTTAATATTTTTAATCAATTTTTGATAGTTTTAATCATAATTAAATCATAATAAATCCAATTTTTAATATTTTTGCACCAAAATTTTATACAAATTATTTCTGATCATTTAGAACAGAAATATGAATTTTAAACTAAAAATTATTTAATTTTAATATTTTTAAATATTAATGTTAAGATTTTGACAATTTGTAATAAATAGATTTAATAATCTATTTTAAAGAAAATAATTTTTGTAAAAATTATTTTTATACTTTAAACACATTATTGTGACCATCTTAAATTTAAATTTCATAAAAAGATTTTTGGTTATTTATTTACTAAATTTCTCTCAATTGGCGAATATTTTTAATATTAATCAAACGAGCAATCATCCCCAATTCGAAGCCCTAGAAACTTATACATTTGTAGATTTGATAGACTTAGACATATTTATTACCTCATTTTAGGGTGATACTTGATACATTTGGTCAACACATTTCTCAACAGATATAACATTTTACCAAGGTGAGTTTTACATAGCCCCTTTTCTATTTATCACCATTTTTGGGGTGAAACATGTTTATAACATCATCATTGCAATTCAATCATCAATGTGTCTATGTGTTTTCTATGTTGCATTATGTCTTGAGCATGATTAGAGTAAGCACCATTCTAGCATAATCATTAACATTGATCAGCCGGCGGTATACATTGATAGATCTATTGGACTGACAATCCCACCCGGATACGTGCCTCCTACAAAGGTAGCGTGGGTGTTTGTTATCGTATAACATATTGGACCATGAGCGTATGGTATGTATCATTTTATAACAGTCATCAGGGTTGATTATGCACTCGATTTATTTCTAGTATGTTCTCACATATGGGCTAGATTGACATGACACATGAATTGCACATCATTTTTACTCAATTATCAAAAACCTATGTAATTCTCACCAACTTTTGTTGACCCAAAACATTTTCAACTTAACATGTTTCAGGTTCTACTTGCTTGGAGATTTGAATTGATGCTTGAGGATATTTGCATAGTTTTATTCAATTTGATGTACAAATTCTTAGAACAATTGTATGTAACTTACTTAAATTATTTAATGAAATTTATTATTTACCATGAGCTACTGAACAATCATCAATACGTGACATCCCGATGTTTCCGCCATCGGTTGGGGTGTTACACCACTTAGGGGTATACTTTGTATCCAGCAAAGAGGGATTCCAATTAATACCGGGAGCATAGGCATGCGAAGGCATCTGAGTCGATTCAATGGGGTCCACACTGAACGGCGTTTGCCCGGACCTCACACCACCAGGGAAAGCAATAGGATGGTGTTGTACATCGTGTAGCAGCTCGGTAAAACTGACCCGGGACATATCCCTAAGAGCTTTGACACTAGAGCTTCCAAGGTGCAATCTCGTCTGGGCATCAGGAGGCATGGCAGTGTTAATAAAAGATGACATAGTGCTTGAAAAAGCCGCTGCTGATGACGTGGTCATCATGGCTGTACTGGCTGGGGCTGGCAGCGTGCTTGAAGAGGCAACCGCCGTATGAGTGGCAATCGCGGTAGCTGTCCCACGGATGGCGCCAATGAAGAAGCAAATACCTGTATGGGTACGTACTCCAGCGATGATGAAGATGAACAAGAACACACATCGTCATCTCCGTCTTCAAGATCCAGATCTGCAACAAGAAAAAAGGAAAAGAAAGAGGGATGGAGGCGACTGCCAGGAGTTTCCTCCCATCACAGACACAAAAAATGTGATAGGCTCCAACCTGTTCCCTAGGGTTAGAGGTTAACCTCTTAAATAGGGAACTAATGGGCCACCATCACAGACCCTTAACTATATGGGCACATAGCCCATTGACACCAAGCCCAGTTAGGGGGTTGCCTCCATAAAACCCTCAGCCCAGTAAGCTTAATACAAGCTATATTGTGATGGGCCTCGCTATTGGGTTAATAATAAATAATATATATTAGTATAAATAACGTCAGGTGTTGACCGGCTTGACCGAGCCGGGACATACCTCGTCAAGAGGCTTTATGTGAAATACGATATTAGGTTTGCTAAAACTTAATTATAAAATACGTATGAGATGAAAGTTGAAGGATTAAAGTGAAAGACTAATTTAGATTAGTTATTTGATTTATCTAGTAACTAGATTATACTCCGGGAACATCCTGAGATTGAGAAATATAATATGACATATCAATTTTACATATGAAATAGAATGATGCGCTTTACTGTTACATGCATGAAAGCTTCGGGTAACACCTAAACAAAAACAATTAACAATGTATTTCCAATGTTAACATCTAACCTTAAACAATGTATAATTCTAATATTAATACCTAACCTACAACAATGTACAACTCCAATGCTAACACATGTTGAAAATAGAATTCATATTTGTGTTTTTTTTTCTTGTATGTACAAAATTTTTTTCTCCGTTTTTATATAGCACTATGGTATTCGTCGGAAATATAATAAAATGTTCGTGAATTTGGTGTAATTTTTTTCTTTAAAAAATCTCGTATATAAAAGATATTAACGTTTAAAAATTATGGGAGGAAACATTAGAGAGAAAAATCCAATTTTGTTTTTAAATATTTTTTTTCCCTAAAATCAATTAAGACCATATGACACACTCAAGGGGGAGGATGCCCTATTTGAATGCCATATAGGATTTATTGCTTTCAATTATATAATAGATGTTAAGATTAGTTTTTTTCTTAATGCTTAAAATTATCCAGTTGGTTTAATTAGTAGGGATAATGGTGTGTGGTTAGTATTAGATTATAATTGTTAGTAGGATTAGTATAGTTAATTTAGTATAAATAGGAGTCTAGGCAATAGCGAATCATTATGAGGGCCAAGGGTCTTCCCCCCCCCCCCATGTTTTTTGGCTCAGTGGTGGAAGATTGCGATTTCCATAGTTAAATTGAGTCTGGCCCCCACCAATAGGAAAAAATTAGGTTTTAAAGATTTTCGACCCCACCACTATTTTTTCGAGATTTTCGATCCCACCACTATTTTAATTGTTTGGGCCAACAAGGTAAATCTAAATTATTAGTTTATATATTAACTGATAATAATTTTTTTTTTTTTTTTATAAAACCATCCCCACTTACGACCACCATTTGCACCGAGCCCTTGCCCCTTATGGCACCCACCCGTTGCGGTTTGTGCCCATCTTGCAGTTAATGTGGCGTCATTAGAGCTATTCAAATTGCTCAACGCTCGCCGCTCGCTTAGAATTTTCTCAGAAAATGCTCACTCGATTTTATGTTCGGTTGTAAACGAGCCGATCGGCTCGGTTCGGTTTGTAAACGAGCCAAGCACAAGCAAAGGTCTGCTCAGATCGGTTTGTATCGATATAATTTTTATTAATTTATCATATAATAATTATATATATACATTAATATCAATATATGCATATATACAATTATATATATAGTTACTGGCTCAGACAACCCAATGATAACTTAACACTAAGTTTAATTGTAAAATCCTATGTCGTGAAAAGACATGCTTGACTTCCTATTCTCATTTGTTGTCCGCCATCAATCGTCTCCTGCTATTAACCTATGCTACAATGCGACAATTGTTCTCTGTAGTAGGGCTGGCAAATCGTGTCTTAACAGGTTTAACAGGTCTTTGACGACGCGAACAAATCAAGTTCTAAACATGAACACGACTCGTTTACCTCATTTATATCTCATGTTCATAACACAATTTTATGTTTTATTTACCCAAAAAGGGAAATGAAGGATCTTTTCCTCATAATTCTAAGTATATAAAAAAAGTAAAAAATCACATGGTGTACTTTTCAGTTAACAGGTATTGTCGTGTCTTATACATGTTACCCATTGCCAGCCCTACTCTGTAGTATGCTCATCGCCTCACCGACCTCAACCTGAGCCTCATTCTCGGACAACTGGACCTCAGACATAGTGTCATCCTCGGATGGTCGAACCTCAATCATCACTAGGAAGTGAGAACATTAAAGGAAATATCCCAAATTTATGGTTGTCCGAAAAACTCGCCGCTCGAAAAAATGTGCTATCGAAAAATGCTTGTTCAGCTTCTGGCTAGGTTGAAAACGAGCCGGCTTAATTTGGTTTGTAAATGAGCCAAACACAAATAAAGATCCGCTTAGTTTGACTTGGCTCGTGAACAACCTGGACACCGGTTGCCTTTCAAATATAGCCTAATAACATACGACACATATAAAAGATAAGGAAGAAACATGTGAAGAGATATTTAAAAGATAATAACATTTGAGTAGTCTTAAGTACATTTAATGCTGAAAGAGAAATTCTCAATCATAGCATAGTTTATAATTTTATCCTTGAGGTATTCTTTAATTGCAGATGAAGTCCGCTAACTAGTAGCCTAAAATATGCTCAAAGAATCACTTTGTGAAATCAACAAGTTAACTGAAGGATACTAAGAGAAGTTTACTGATATCATCAGTTCATCCAAATCATGAAGAACTCGTTAGAAATGGTTAACGAGCAGGGTGTGACGGATACAAAAATTTTTTATACGGGGGGCACAATACGGATCGGCTAAAATTGAGCTGGCTAGCAAGAATTTCACTTGAAGCTCGATTTTTTCCTTTTTATGTTAAGAGTTTCTAGATTAAAAATAAATATGAATTAATATACACAAACAAAACAATCAACACACTTAAATAAAACAATTAAGACTATAAATCTATAACTCTGTCTCTATAAGTATATAAAATGGTAAAATATAGATACATTGTTTAACTTTATGTGTAGACATCATCAAAGAGAAATGAAGGATTACAATCAACAATTCACAAATCTAAAATTCAGGTATATAGGAATCATTAAATCAAAACAAAATAACTTGGATGTGAAAACCTAAAACAACAATACAAAAACAACCGTTTAAAATAGAGTTGCCAGATGCACTAGGCATTAGTAGGCACTTGGGCTTAAAGGATTAAACTCATTAAAGTTGATATTCCATACATTCAATGGTTTAAAAGATAATTACGTGTGGGCCAACGTCAATTTCAAACATAAGGCGGTAGGCATTGGCCTTGAGGTATTAAACTTATTGAAGGCAGTAGACATTGGGCTTGAGGTAGGGACGGTGGGCACATGCCCACCATGCTAGACAAGTATATCCGCCTCTGGCAGGGTCTATAGACGACCATCCGACGCTTAAGCTAGTCTTAAGTTCCCAACATTGATGACATGTAGAGGGGTTTGAGGAAGAGGGACAACCTACCATAAATTGTTATTATTATTTTAAAGGCAACGTATTATTACCATGTGGCAAGAAAGCTAGCAAAGAAGTAACATGGTGCGTTTCAATTTATATGGTTCACAAATTCCTAACCATATTTAAAGGCTCAAGTACATGAATAAACCGGATTAAGGCATAACATTTACCAATTTTTGACATCTTCCTCAGTTGTAGACACCCACTACGTCTCCCCATCGATTACAATACTCCTTCAAACCGTATTCAACAATACTAACTAGAAAAGTAGTCACATAAACCATGAGCGATACATTTATAAGATCCTCTCTATTTGGGTTTGTTCCAGCGTGAGATCCCTTGTCGAAAAAACGTCCATGTGTATTGTGTACATAATCTCCAAATTTGGACGTTCGTCTAGCAACAATCTCCTGACTTTTGTTGCACCAAACACGTTAAAAAAAACTCAAGAATCCATCTAATAGGGCTATCTGTTTGGTTGATTAAGTGCTGAATCATTAAAATGGTCTGAATGGTTAAGAGCTGAATCATTCAACATCCCTTATTAGCTTAATGGTTCAGCACTTAATCATTCCATTCAGATGCTAAAACAAACAGTCTGAATGCTAAATGATTCAGACCTGAATAGGTAAGAGACAGATTAAGAGACTACCAAACAACCCCTAACATGAATTGAGGTTAGGCTATTGTGTTTTGCTCCATCTACAAACAAATGGTATTTTACATTCATTTCTTTCTTTCTAAATTGTTGTAAACTGAAAGTGGAAGTTAAAGAATAGTCGAAGGACCATGTATGTAAATCACCATAATAATAATAATCCTATAATAAGATGAACATCGAGATGTGGACACACACACCTACACTCTCTGTTAAACTGCCGTCTGCCTATCTATCTGTACTGCTGTACACAGTATCTAACCGTAGATTGGAGCAACTACATACATACCTAATCATTCAATAATAATCACACCCACCAAATCATCTGCAACACGTATATAACATCCAAACCCATCACAAACAACCACTCTAAATAACAAACACAATAACTTAAACTGGCGGCTACAATAATGACACAAACACACAGTAGCAGTTCACCACCACCACAACAACAACGAGTTCCACCTATAATCACACTACCACCACAACCATCATTCCAAACCCTATTCACTAACGGGCCTGGGCCAGTGTTCAGCCCAGGCCCAATGACCCTAGTGTCCAGTTTCTTTTCCGATCACTACCCTGAAGCTATGGCTGATTCACAATCTTTTTCTGAGCTGCTTGCAGGTGCTAATGCTATGGCTTCTGAAATCCCATCTGGGTCTGAAGAAACTGAATCTGTAAAGAAATTTGGTGGTGGGTTTAAGGAGAATAGGCCCATGGAGTTGGTGATTGGTCAATCATCATCAGCATCTGTGTTTCCTTCTGTGTTTAGTCCTTCTGGGTTCCTTAATTCTCCTGGGCTTTTCTCACCTTTGCAGGTATTCTTTGTTTTGTTGCATTTGTGTTTGAGTGTTTAGTGTTGTGATTTGATTTGATTTGATTGATGAATTTAGTGATTCTATGATTGATTGATTTGTTTGATTTGGAGTTGAAGTTTGATGATTTTTTAAAGAAAATGATAATCTTTTGATGTCAAAGTAGCTGAATTTTAAATTTGACTTAATTAATTTGTTTGATTTGGACTTAAAAGTATATAATTTTATTCATGAAAATGGTAACGTTCGGGCGGTGGTTTCCTCTGGAATTGGTAACTGTCCGGGTGGGTGGCCTTTTGCCTATGGGTGTACCCGGGTGTTTGTTGGTCGTTAAAAAAAAAAAAAAAAAAAAAAAAAGATTTCATTTGCAATGTCAGATTTGACTTGATTTGGATTTAATTTGATATTTTTTCCAAGAAAACGGTAGCTTTTGACTTTTGATGTCAATTAAGCTACTTTCAACTTCAAATTTGATTCAGTTTGTTGGATTTGGACTTTAATTTTGATATTTTTACCCAATAATATGGCAACCTTTTGACTTTTGATGTCAATTAAGTAAATTTTCAACTTTAAGTTTGAATTGGACTTAAAAAGTTTGATAATTTCTCCAAGAGAATGATAACCTTTGACTTTTGATATCAAATTAGCCAATTTTAACTTCAAGTTTGACTTAAATCTGAACTTTTTGCCGAGTCAATTCGTAAGTTTGACTATCTTGAATTCGAGCAGAGTCCATTTGGGATGTCTCACCAGCAGGCGTTGGCTCAAGTTACCGCTCAGGCTGCATTTTCTCAATCGTACTTTAATCATATTCAACCAGAAAATAAGCCTTCTGAAACGGAGCTGACAAAGGAACAACCGCAGATGGTCAACACAGTCAACACACAATCGGATCTTGAGGATTCCCAAATTGGATCACCAGATGATTTGTCAGTGTCACAATCTGACGTTACTGAATCTCAACAAACGAATGCTGTAGATACTAATGATGGCTACAACTGGAGGAAGTATGGTCAAAAACAGGTCAAAGCAAGCGAGCATCCACGAAGCTACTATAAATGCACGTATGCTAACTGCACGGTGAAGAAGAAGGTTGGGCAATCACTTGATGGTCATATAACTGATATTGTGTATAAAGGTCAGCACAATCATGACCCACCTCCGCCTAAGCGCGCTAAAGAGGGCGCTGATGTAAACAAACCGAACAATTCTCAGTTGGAAACACGCGTTGTAGAAAAACCGGTATTTGATAAAGGATCTAGCCATCTGATGAGATTTGATCAAGGATGTAATCAGTTAATTGATCACGGATTTAATCAGTTGACGAAAATTGATGAGCCAGATGATGAACCAAATCCAAAAAGAAGGTATATTGAATATATAATTATATATGTTAAACATGTGCATTAATATGTATATTTTGCTAAAAAACTTCGAGATTTCGCACGTTGTTGACGATTTTTTTTTTTTTTTTTTTTTTTTTTTTTTTTTTTTTTTTGCACATGGATTGAAGAAATACGGAAGTTGGGCATGTGGACTCGGCTCTGTCTAACAAGATGGTACCAGAACCGAAAATTGTAGTTCAGACAAGAAGCGAGGTTGATCTTTTAAATGACGGGTTCAAGTGGCGAAAATATGGGCAGAAAGTGGTCAAGGGGAATACGAATCCAAGGTGATTATTGTTATTACATGTCTTGCTGACAGGTGAAACATATAAAATGGTTGCATTTGCTTACATGAAGTTTTGAAATGCGCAGGAGTTATTATAAATGCACATCTGCAGGATGCAATGTGAGAAAGCATGTAGAAAGGTCTCCATCAGACCCGAAATCCGTAATAACAACATATGAAGGGAAACATAATCACGATATTCCAGTATCTAAGCACCGAGGGTACTTTAGCAATAACAGTGCTACAAAAGCGTCACAGCGCAAAGACGCCAAAGTAGAAAACAGCGAAAGACCGGTTCTTTTACAAATGAAAGAAGAGGCAATAGCCGCGTAAATGTTATGAATGTGGTAATGTAAAAGATGCATCTTAAAGTAGTTTATATTGTTGGAAACAGAATAGTAGATTTCAGATCATAAGTCTGGTTTTGCTTATACTTGATGGTTTATTAAATAAGTGTTTGTACAAATGGTCGTGTCGCTTGATCGCGGGCCTTTCACTATGTTGTTGTACACGGAGATTTGTATGTAGTTTATGTGTCTTACAGTTGTAAGGGTAGACGAAGTGTTGTTGTCATTGTAGTTTTTGGTAGGGCAGATTTTGGAATGTTGTATGGTATAGTTATGGTTTTCTGTAACATGGGTCAACTCATGTATGTTTATGTGGAAGCCCATATTGGAATTGAAAGGGCCCATGTCGATGTCGGGTCTGAAGCCCAAGTTACGGCCGAGAGGAACAACAAACGATTCTCTAATGTGATTCACAACGTTTACTATGAAATGCAACCTTAAACCTCAAAGCACCTAAAAATAATAATAATAATAATAATAATAATAATAATAATAATAATAATAATAATAATAATCATAAATTAACTCACTCTCATCAAATGACTTGTTGTATTTTGACTTCTTTTTTAAGGATCAACATATTGTACCGAATATCGAACCGCTACCGATCCCGTACCCGTATCGAAGGTGTTCGGTATCGGTACTCACATTTAGAGGTTTTCGGTTTCGGTAGTTTCGGTATCGGTATGGTATCGGAATTTTAAGGTAAAATACCAATACCAATGTCGTACCATACTGTATGTTTTCGGTATCGGTATTGGATCTTGGGAGTTTTCGGGATCGGTATTTTCGGGATCAGTATCAGTTGGTACTGATACCGACACCAAATTTCGTTTTTATGATTTCCAAATCCATGTTAAACTCGCGTTGATATTGTAACAAACCAAACCAAACCGATACCGATCATATTTCCCTCTCCTAACCCAAAACCCTACCACTAGATTGTTTTTTTTTTTTTTGGAAGGCTAATTTCATTAAAAGGAACGACCCGACCCGAAACTCTCCAAGATAGAGACTAACGGGACACGGGAGAGATTACATCAAGGAAAAAGAGAAATTACACCAATTTTTCCATTCAATGGAACCATTCTTAAACCTACACGTAAACCACAAATACGCCAAAGACTTGACATCCGCAACCAATTGGCCGATGGTGCTATCCGATCCGTTAAATATCTTGTCGTTCCTAGCCTTCCAGAGACGCCAACAAGCGATGATGAGAATACCATTCAAGACCTCCTTCTTTTTTACGGTGCACGGAAAATTCTCCAAACAATGAAGCACATCATTAAGCGAGAACACAAAAAACTTCGGAATATGGCACCATGAAGCAATAGCGTCCCACAATCCCATCGCGAAGATACACCCGGAAAATAAATGATCTACCGTCTCCTCAACATCACCACATAAACCGCAAAGATTATCTTCAACATACACATTACGGTGAAGGAGAGCATCTTTGGTTGGTATCCGGTTCATACTCGCGCGCCACATAAAAACGTTACATTTTCTCAGGATCCATTTGCACCATTGATAAACCGGATTAATAGTAACATCACCATTCCCTTTCAGCCATTGCCTAGCATCTTTGACAGAAAAACCTTCACCTACATCATTCCTCCATATCCATCGGTCCTCAACATCATTAAGCATAACATTCGAGATATCCCGATGACATTGGACAAGCTCTTGAGTCTCTAGCTCGGAACTCGAGTATTTAACCCAACGCCAACCAATCACCTGATTACCAGCCCCTTCTAGCAAACGTTCCGCGATGGTACAATGTTTGTTTTGATCCAACCTAAACAACCTTGTATATTTAAACTTTAGCGGCACTGTGTCTAACCAAGGATCCAACCAGAACTTAAGTTGCGTCCCGTCACCCACCACCCCTCTAATAAGAGTCATAAAACCTATACTGTTCACATGAAGCTTATGACCCACCTTTACAAGCCTGGACCAAGCGCCGGCAAACCGCGAATTGCATTGAATCGATTCCCATCTTCTAGAAGAACCATGAATAGCGTCTATGACCTTCCTCCAAAGCGCATCATTAGACAACCGGTAGCGCATCAATACCACTAGATTGTAAAACCATTCGAATAGTAGTAAAATATTTAATGTGAACTAAGTCAATGAACATGAATGATTAGTTCGGTGACCAATATAACCAAAAATGGACCACCTAATGATTAACCATCACCAAACCCATAAAACTTTCCCACACTTTACCGTTAATATGAGGCAAACGGTTGTTGATTTCACACTCTTTTTTTAAACCTTATTCTGTTACAGAGCACACCAAAAACATATATAATAATAATAATCATCATCATCAATCATCATCTCTTTGGACCCACATTTGTCTCACTCTTTCACTCATCTTTTCTTCTTAATTTCATTTTATTTCCGCATATTTCGCAACAATCACATGCCAATTACACTAAATTTCAAATTTTTAGTGATTGATTGCAACTAACAGAGGTTTTTACATAAGGGTTTTGTTTCTTTAAGGCTTTTAAACAATTCTTTATCCAAATTATCCATAAAGTTTGCCACTTTGTTTGATGAATTGTGTGTGAGTGTAATGGGTTGTGTTAATTCAAAGCAAGTAGTTAAGTTTTATGATTCTTTAGGTTCTTCTTCACTCAAGAATCTTGATCTTGATCATAATGGTAGTCATGTTATTAAGTCATTGAAGAATGTGAAGAAGGGGATACAATATTGTGTTAATGATGATAATGTTGATGATGATGATGATAAGATGAGTAGGGGTGAAGATAATAATCATGTTATTATTGATAATGGGGATTTAAGTTTTAATCTAGTTGATATGAAAGGTGGAAGATTTAAGGAAGCAGAACATGTTGCTGCTGGATGGCCGTCTTGGCTTAGCGCGGTTGCTGGTGAAGCGATTGATGGTTGGCTACCTTTGAAGTCCGAAAGCTTCGAAAGATTGGAAAAGGTATAATGTTGAATTGCTTATGATCTAAAGATGTTAGAATCTTGACATAAATTATCATGTTTGTTACATATAGTTTGATTTTGTAAGAATGTCATATGATTATAATCCTTATATGAACATGAGTGTTATTCATCATTTGTAGAAAATTTATGGTCCAAAATGCCTTGGGGTGAGGTAATCACAAATGTGTAAAGTTGTGTTTGGATTCGCATCCAAACACCATCTAACGGTTAGGCGAATATAGATTTATCTCATGAAAAATAAGGTTTGTTATAGCAACGCTTTTCGTGCATTATTTTCCTCCTAAATTATCAGAAAACCAGAATCATAATCAGTTTTTTTCAAGCGCTCTAAACCGATCATCACAAATTCAAGTCGCAGTAATATTTAATTTATAGGTTTGTGTAGAATGGACACTTTATGGAACTGAGTCTTTTGGTTGTTTTTGTTATGTTAGATTGGTCAAGGTTCATACAGCAGCGTCTACAAAGCACGTCACGCCAAAAGTGGTAGATTTTTTGCACTAAAAAAGGTGCGGTTTCAAAATTTGAAGCCTGACAGCGTAAAGTTCATGGCTCGAGAAATCACAATCCTCCGTAAGCTCAACCACCCAAACATCATGAAACTAGAGGGGCTAATAACATCCAAATTATCATGTAACATATACTTTGTTTTTGAATATATGGAACATGATCTCTCTGGGTTACTGTCATGCCCCGACATCAAGTTCAGTGACGCCCAGGTTTGTAACGTCTAACTAATAAGAAAAATAAATGTAACAGAGATTAAAGGCGGCCAAATGAAGTTGTTTTTAGTGCAGATTAAATGCTATATGAGGCAATTATTGAAAGGTATCGAACATTGTCATTCGCTTGGAGTTCTACATCGAGACATTAAAACAGCAAATATATTGGTGAATAATGAAGGAATTTTGAAGATTGCTGATTTTGGTCTAGCGAAATTCCATGGTCCTGAGTGCACTGAATCATTGACTAGTCATGTAGTGACTTTGTGGTATCGGCCTCCTGAACTTCTTCTAGGATGCACAGAGTATGGGACGTACGTTGACCTTTGGAGTGTTGGGTGTGTTTTTGCTGAACTTTGTTTTGGCAGACCGATTCTCAAGGGCCGAACTGAGGTGAGAACATACAGAAACTGTAATCTGTACATATCGGTTTTGATTGACCCGAACATTCCTGAATCGACCCATTCATAATTAAATGGATTGAAATTTCCACCTCTAATACATAAAGTTTTTTTTTTTTTTTTTTTTTTTTTTTTTGGGGGGGGGGGGGGGGGGGGTTATTTAACATTTTTGTTCCCTTATCTTGTTTTAATCTCGCAGACTTGGTGTAAACACATCTGTTTCAGGTGGAACAATTGCACAAAATATTGCAGCTTTGCGGAACTCCGCCTGATGGCTATTGGAACAAGTCGAAACTTCCTCTTGCAACCATGTTTAAACCGCATCATGCTTACCAAAGCACTCTTCGGGAAACATATAAACATCTCCCAGAAACTGCAGTCGACCTTATCCACACATTACTTTCAGTAGAACCTTGCAAGCGTGGGACCGCTACATCTGCCCTCAAGTCTGAGGTATCTTTCTACAACAATTTCATTGCCCAAAATCAAGAGTTGACTGTTCTAATCTAACCAGATTGTGTTAACAACAGTATTTCCATACGAAGCCTTATGCGTGTGATCCCTCTAGCTTGCCTAAGTACCCACCTAACAAAGAGTTTAACGCACAGGTCCATGAGGAAACAACATGCGGGTGAGTAACTAATTGTTCTTTTAGTAAAGTAGATCGGTCGGGCAGGTTGTGTAAATGGATCATACTGGTTTCAGGGTAAAAACGGCAAAATGTTAAAATGGGTCGGCGTGGCAACACTTTTCTCTCCATTTTATTGGAAAGCTTCATTAGTATTTAACATGTTATACGTGATTTTTAAACCGTTTACTTAAAATTATAATCCATTTTTTTTATATATCAAAGCATTTTAGAAGGTCCTATACACTCAAGTATGATTTTGCTGTAGAATTTTTCAGTTTGACCTTTTTTTCTTGGCATTTTTTAATTTTTTTTCTGTGATTATTGGGTCAACGGTTTTATGGTTGTGTTGATTGGAGCTAGTAACATGATTTAACAAAGCTCTTATTTCAGAAAGAAGTCAGGTGGAACATCAACAAGAATCCACAAAACATGTCAACAACAAACTTCTTTTTGTAAAGCGGTCCCTACAGACGCCCCTCGTATTGCAAGACGAAACAACGGTGGTGGTTCATATTCAAAAGCATCACTTGACACAGTGTTGGGACTTTCACAAACTACACAAGAGTCTAAATCTGTGCACTCCCCACTCAAGCCACAGCTTCAAACGGTGGCTTTCGGTGGGCAAGAAGAAGGCGGAAATATGGTTCCTGTTCGACCCTAAGTGACGGTGCAATGGTGGTGCGTGCAGCCACCCAACAAATGCCAGACAATGGAGAAGCTACAAGCATTGTTTGCAGTGGATTTAGAAATTGTAGGCTGCAAAGTCTTAATCAGTCTGTTTCTTTTGATTCATCGAAAGTACACAACTCTCAGGATTTACAGAATGTAAGTTTCCCATATTACTTTTCAAATTCGCAAACTAACTGAGTTGACTCGAGAAGTCAAAAATAGTTGTTTCGTTGTGTAGTTGATCGCTTTATCGTATAACGTTGAATATTGTCTATTTTTATACATGACCAGGATGATGAAGAAACCTTTTTTGATAGTCGTTCCCACTGCTGACTCGGTCACAAAATTTCGGGGTTCAAGAACTCTTAAATCACAATATTTATCGAGGTACATACAATCCCATTAGTTTGATCGTCGTTTAAATTTTTAGTTATTTACAAACATTTTTTTTTTCTTTTAAACTTATAATCCAGAAGAGCACCAAAATTTGTACACAATAAAAGTCAACTGTCAACTCTTTTGCTAGACATCTACAAAAGTCAAACTAAAAAAATAGTTCCAAGCAGTGTTCAATGATGATGAAAATGATCCTGCGTTTACAAAACCAGTCACGAAACATCAATGATTAAATAAAAACTACAACAGTGTTGACTCAAAAATTGACATAAAAATCGCTTATTTTCTTCACCGCGTTTTAAAGAATCCCAGGAGTGATTTATAACTGGCCAAGAACAAATATGAAGGAGTCATGAGGATGAAGTTTCATGGACTGCCAGCCACTAATGTTGGTATTTGACCACGGTTAACAAAGTCGATTTTGTTTAATCTCAAGCAGCAAAGAATTTTCTCTGGCAACTCTTCTGGCTTCTGAGCCTGCGAGGTAGTCCAAATCATTTTTGTTATTTTTTGTAAAAAATGTATAGTGTTGCTAGTTTAGTTTACAGCTTACCTGAATTGTTAGGCCTAGATTCATTATCCCGTCTTTAAGGCGTTCCCGAAATGCATCTAATCCCTTTCTTGCTATGTAACTAAACCGATGTATGTCCAGGTCAATTTCAAAGTAATTTGATCCCTGTGTTTGGATACGTGAAACTGTTAGGTTAGGAGCGGTTTTACTTGATTAATCTTAATCTTGAGTTTGAGAACATATGGTACCCGAAAGAATTTGTGTTGAGGGCGTGAAAGGACAGGTTTTTCGTTGTAAGCGTGCAAAAGCTTTCTCTCGGTGCTGTTAGAAACAAGGTCATCCGGGTTGACCACACCCACCACTATCTTCAACCGTTCTCTGAAAGCTACCATCGTTTCTTTTCTGAATGCCTTCACCTTTTCCATGTCATCCTCCATTAAACTCTGCACATGTCGTCACTATATACTCATTCTAGAGTATGAAAGAGCCAAAAGTAACCATACATCTTACTTACCTTAATGCTCTGTTGAAAATGCGCAGAGGTGTCTTTCTCGTACGTTTCCGACAGTTTGAAATATAAGACGAGGCTTACACCTTCACCGTCACTGTCACTAAGGAACATCTGAGCAGCATAACTAGGCAACTATAGGAAACACAAAATTAGGCCTTTCATTAACTATAGCTGTATTGTATCAAACCGCCGCTAAAAAAGATAACCTGAATATTGATAATGAGGAGAGGTGGTAGTTTGCCATCGCCGTTTAACCTAGGAAGCTCAAGGTATTTAGCAATGTGGTCGATCTTTTTCGGGCATACAAATAGATCTACACCGAATGGAGTGTAAGGGCAATAACTTGGAGCAGGTTTTTTTGACTTGTCTCTGCAAATTATGGAAATTTATCAGGTTATAGTTACACCAATATACCCTGCTAACCTATAGGATCATGTAAAACGCAACTTGCGCTATGCATGTGGCCTTCAAGGGGGTAAAGGCAAAAAGCCAGTAGAAGTTGCATTCGACGTTGAGATCTCGGCTAGTGGGAGTCAGATACTTACACCCCTTGAAGGTTGTTATATATGCATGTTACATGGGAACACAGTACAATTTAGGCATGGTTTAAAAAAACGGGTGAGGCGTGCGCCTCGAGGCGCGCCTTGAGGCAAGGCGCTGAGAAAACGTCTCTGAGGCAGCGCCTCATGAGGTTATTTTGTACATGTGCCTCGAATGGCCAAGGTGCTAAGAAAACTTGCGCCTCGGGTGCGCCTCATGGGGCTGTGTGTGTTTTTCATATGTGATTTTGATGTTTTAGACTTTCTATGTCAATTATTTTATTTTTTATGTGTGTTTTTGATGTTTTAGAATTTCTTTGTCAATTATTTTGTTGTTTATAAGGTATATAATTTTTATATTTATTTTTTAATCCCGCCTCGGTTCGCCTCGAGGCTTACGCCTTGTGAGGCGAAGGGAAAACGCCACGAGGCTCGATTATGTTCTTTTAAACTTTGAATTTAGGTGATGGGGCCCTGAGGATTGGGTTTCACATTCAGATATAAGAACCGATTGTAGCTTTTGGGCCAATGTTTTAAAAACCGGTTTTATACCATACCGGGTTGGGCTTAGAAATGGTTCAACCGGCCGGTATGAACCGGTTTTTAAAACATTGTTTTGGACTCAACCTGTCCTGAAAGGACCAGGCTTAGCCCGAGACTGATAATGCATTAAAATGACCCGGTATTTTTAAGGATAGTGAATTTGATGAAATACTCGAAATAATTTTCGCTTCTGAGAGTGAAATTGGATGGGTCAATAGCAGACCAACATCCAGGAGTCGGCTTCTCGTCTGTACAACATGGAATCAAGAATCCTGCCCGTGGACGGTAAAAGAACTTTTCTGTAGCACCTGCATTGCATTTCATTTCATTTCATTTCATTCAACGCGATTTCTTGAAACGAAACCATAAAAGTAAAACTTAGTGTTTTTATACATACGGATGCCAATGGGATCTGTTCTTTTTACTGCAAGCTTAATCACAGTAGGTTTTCCTGTCATATTCTGTGAGCCTGAGTTTGATGTGTTAGTGATATTATCATGGAAACTAGCAGAATGAAACAGTTGCGGATTCAAGATCTGGGCTTGGTTTATATCATCTATATCACAGTTATAGCTGCTGTAACTACGTCCTAACTTGTTTGTTGGGCTGGAATCACCGTCGTATCCCTGAGAACCGAATATGGAAAACTGGTCGATTTGCTCAAGTCTGACTTTAGGCGGTCTGTTCTCTTTGTTTACATTCAGTTCGTCCAAGAAAAATATTGACATGTCATCGTCTCGGTTTGGATCATCGTCTTTAACCATTGAAATAAATTTAGTGAAGTTAGCAACTCAACTGAACAATACTAGATTTTAAGAAGTCTTGGTTTACCTCCATTGACGCTAGTAAAGTCGTCATCTGATTCCGAATCTTCAATGCTGCTGGCAGAATCAAACCATGGTTCGTCTTCTGCAGGAGCAGGACAATGCTCATATATAACTTATGAATCTTTAACTAACAAAAACAACTTTTGAGAAGATGGGTCAAATATGTTGAACATTTCAAAAGTCAACCAAAGTATAAAACTTGTTAGATCATTTTATTCTGAAAGTTGGATTATTGTGTTTTTGTAAAACTATTGTGGGTCAACATGGCATGACCCGCTTCTTTCGCCACCAGCCAAACTACGTTATAATAAGTTTATTTAAAAAAAAAGTTACTGCACCATCAGAAGACTCTGAGTCATAACAAGGGACGGTTGGGTCAATAACTGCAACCGAGTCTCCTCCTGCATTGGCGTCCTTCTTCTTCTTCTTATTCCTCTTCATTTTATTGGGCCTAGGTATCTTTTTACTACGAAGACGCAGTGATTTCCTTGGTTTTATTGTTCTAACATGGGTTGAACTACAACCGCCCATTTTTCTCTTTTCGTTCTTGATAACGTATCAGGCAAGTCCCTGTTACAAACAACTAGAAATCGTTTGATCTTGAAAACTCGCCATCTAATGTGTGTGATTTGATTTAGTTTAATGCAGACAAACTTACCTTAGCCAGCTGCAAGATATTCCAACAATGCAATAAATCTGCAAATATAAAGATCAATCACAAACATGATTATTTCAATTTTGATGCAATAATATTCAACCTGTATTGGGCCATCCTATTAGCAGGACCTTATTATAAACAAAAACTTACATGTAAATATAGATACAGATACAGATACGGATATAGATAGAAAAACCTGTAATTATCAAGAGGCCAACAAACTTTCGATCTCCTCTCTCGCTGTTGCTAGATCAGTCTTGACAAATTAAAGGAACCCGCCAACGGAGGAGAGGGAGGGGGGGTCCGACTGATCTTGTCCGATAGGGGTTCAACCAAATTAATCTATATATTGATATTTTGTTTCTGAAACCAAATAACAAGTTTGAAATGATTGTTTGAAATGAAAACCTCTGCTTTTTTCCTACAAAAACGTAAAAAAAAAAAACAGAAACAAAATTCTCACCTCTCATTTTCTTAGATCATCTAAGTTAGATGTTATGCTTGCTTGCTCATTAATATGACATTCTATTTTTTTATTTATTTATTTTAGTTTTATTTGGTTAATGCATCATATGCATGCATTCTTTTCATACAAAATAAAGTGATAGCAAACCATTCTTATGGGAATACTTATTGTTGAGGAAATGTCAACTCACTTGAAGCACACAATAGGTAGCATTCCTCTTCATCAACAAAGTTGTGTTTAATATAAACAGTTTATATTCTTCAACATACTTGTATATTTCATATATAATATAATGTAATGTAATGACCTACCTCTTATGTTCCCTTACAAAATTATCTTTCCATTTTACTTAAATTGGCAAACAAAATCCGAACTCGATGGGAAACTCGGACTACAAAACATTAGGGACATGTATAGGATATTGTGACAATTGCACTTTTTACTTTATCTAAAGACACCATTTTAGTCCCTCATTTAAAAAAAAAAACGACTCAAATCCAAACATATCCGGCTACCATAGCTGGAATCTTGTACTCATCCATTATTTTTGTGTTCACATTAGTAGATTTTAGTTTATAAATACCCATTTTCATCATAATCAAAATTGCACCACTTCTAACTATTCTTATCGCAAAGGAAGAGTATATGTGTGTTTAATTGTGATAAGAATAGCTAGAAATGGTGCAATTTCGATTATGATGAAAATGAGTATCTATAAACTAAAATCTACTAATGTGAACACAAAAATAATGGACGAGTACAAGATTCCAGCTATGGTAGCTGGATATGTTTGGATTTAAGTCGTTTTTTTTTTAAAATTTTTTAAATGAGAGACTAAATGTAAGAGAGCTTCAAAGCTTGTCTTTCTTATTGAGTAATCGTATACTTATAATACACGAGTGATACAAGATACATGGAATGTCAATCAACAATAAATGATGAGATAAGATTGACAGCTAATCATGTGCTAGTGATTGAATACATATGAATGCTATTTTGACCAATAATAATAGAGTAAATATATACTATATTTACGATTGCTAACAGGCCCCACAGTTTGAGCCGTAGCCAGACGAAGGCACAAACTGGATCTAAAACGTGTGAACACTTGTTTGGAGAGCCCTTTGGTGAAGATGTCAACATATTGATAGTCTGCAGGGACATGAAGGACACGAATGTCCCCAACGTGTACCTTCTCACGGACGAAATGTATATCTAGCTCAACATGCTTCGTACGCTGATGTTGAACTGGGTTTTGAGATAGATATACCGCAGAGATGTTATCACAGTAGACTCATCTTGTCCGATAGGGGTTCAACCAAATTAATCTATATATTGATATTTTGTTTCTGAAAACCAATAACAAGTTTGAAATGAAAACCTCTCCTTTTTTCCTACAAAAACGTTGGAAAAAAAAAACAGAAACAAGATTCCCACCTCTCATTTTCTTAGATGTTATGCTTGCTCATTAATATGACATACTAATTTTTTTTTTTTTTTTAGTTTTATTTGGTTAATGCATCATATGCATGCATTCTTTTCATACAAAATAAAGTGATAGCAAACCATTCTTATGGGAACTAGATAGATCCCTGCGCGCGCTTTGCTGCGCGTTTCCGGGCATTGACGGTGTCGGTCACCGTATTGTTTAGGTACAACATAGCATCGCAAAACACAATTTTGATCACTTTCTTTGCTCTTTCGTTATAGCCCCGGCCTACCTATACTCATTTAAAAAAAATAATTATGTTTTTTTTGTCACTGACTTTGATTTAATATTTAAAAAACAAAAAACACTTGTTAAAATGAAAAAATAAACAAAGTAGAAACCATAAGTGTTTATTGTTTAACAAAGCTGTAAAAAAATAAATAAATAAAATAAAGTCCTCCCCCAAGGTTCAACAATGGGACCTTGAACAACCAAAGCTCACCACAAACCACTCCACCACCAACACAATTATGCTTTGAAATGAAACCATAATTGTTTAGTTTAACAAAGTTGCAAAAAAAAAAAGGCCTCCCCCAAGGTTTGACCTTAGGACCTTGAACAACCAAAGCTCAACACAAGCCACTCTACCATCAACACACTTAAGTTTTGAAATGAAACCATAAGTGTTTATTGTTTAACAAAGTTGCAAAAAAAAAAAAAAAAAAAAAAAAAAAAAAAAAAAAATTAAAGGCCTCCCCCAAGGTTCAAACTTGGGACCTCTCACAACCAAAGCTCACCACAAACCACTGCACCATCAACAAACTTTCTGTTTTATCTTTGAAACCATATATATTTAATGTTTAATAAAGTTGTAAAAAAAAAAAAAAAAGGCCTCCCCAAGGTTCAACTTTGAGACCTCTAACAACCAAAGCTCATCACAAACCACTTCACCACCAACACACTTTATGTTTTATCTTTGAAACCATATTTATTTATTGCTTAATAAAGTTCTAAAAAAAATATAGGCCATCACCCCTCTCAACCAATGAGAGGGGTGATGGCACTATTCACTTCACGTTCTAATAATACATATATAATACTTTATTGTTGAGGAAATGACATCTCACTTGAAGCACACAATAGGTGGCATTCCTCTTCATCAACAAAGTTGTGTTTAGTATAAACAGTTTATATTCTTCAACAAACTTGTATATTTCTTATATAATGTAATCAATGACGTACGTTTTACGGTCCCTTACAAAATTATCTTTCCATTTTACTTAAATTTCTTCTTTTTCATTAAGGTGGTGTCTACTTTTTTCAATATCTAGAAACACAATATTTCTAACTTCTTTGCAGGGTGAACAGAAAACCAAAACCGAAAAACCCAATTTAACCAAACTGAAAATAACCAAACCGCATAAAAAGATAGAAAAACCGACCCAAAAAAAAACGAACCGAAATTAGCGGTTTGATTTCGGTTTTGCATTTTATAAAAACAAAAAAAGATTAATTTTCAAAGTATATCTATTACATTGAATTAGGAATTATTAGTTTGATTCTTGAAAATAATTAATTTTCAAAGTATTACAAAATAAATGTCTTAATAAAAACATTGGATAAACATGAAAGTCGTTTAAAATGTTCGTTTTGTGTGAACAATATTAACATAAATATAAACATCTAAGAAAGATTCTTAAATCTTAGATTATTTAGATTATGAGTTATATTTTTATGTTTTATGAAATTATGTTTCAAAACAAAAAAGACCGAAAAAACTGAACCGAACCGTAACCAAAACCGGAAAACCAAAACCGAACGGTTTTCAAAAATCAAACGCTACAGTTACGGTTATGGTTTTACCAAAAAACCGAACCGGACCATGCACACCCCTACTTCTTTATGCATTTTGCACCGTAAAACAACAGAGATGGCAAAGGAAATTAGAACTCGATGGGAAACTCGGACTCCGAAACATCAGGGACACGTACAGTATATACGTATGAGATTAGCTATAAGAAGTTTTGTAGGTATGCTATTAGGTGGTACGAGAACGGATTCCCCGTAACATATATACATGATTACCCGTTTACCTGAAACTATATACTCATTTATTCGAACTATATATAGCTAAAACATATACCCTAGAATTTTTAACTTTTATGTTTAGTTTCACTTAACCCTTGCTTTTTTACGACGAATTTCAACTTTAGCGGTGCTTAATCACACCCTCATTCCGGGGAGCCCACTGCCCTACTCCGGCCAGACTATGCTGTCTTAACTGGGTCCACACTGGTATCATAGTTTGACCTGTTGTACACTGGAAAAACTCCAAAGAGACCAACCCTACACAAGAGGAGGGCATGCAAGTTGCTCCTCATGGGCCCCTACTCTCATGGGTAAACCCAAGATGCATCGACCATGTTGTCATGGCATCACATGAAAATTCTAGTAGGTTCATCACATGAAAATTCAACTTCTTTGCTTATATACTATGGCGGACTAGGATATTTTTCATATGGAACGCGAAAATTTTAGGGGTCTTATGTCTATCACTAAGTAATATCTTTTTTCGGTTTGGGTTGGGTCATAAAAGAAATAACCAAATTAAATTTAATGTAGTCAACATAAGTACATAATAAATCATCACGGGGGGGGGGGGGGGTTTGAACGCGTATATAATACTAAAAACTTTTTTTTAAGACGGGCGCCCGCCCTTCTTGGAAAAGCAGCAGATCCGCCCTGCTTTTAAACTCTTTTGATATTATTTATTTGTATGCTACGAATATTCCTTATTCCTTGAGATTCATCATCATGATACTTACAATTTTTATATTATTTCAAATATTTTACGGTGATGATAATATGTATGTAATTTATTATATTTTATGTGATTGTTGATTTTTTAAACATAGGTTCATCAACAATTTTTTTTTTTACAACACTAATGAGTATACCCAATCTCTAACGAGTAATATCTAGACAAATACCCGACAAGTATTGACTCAAGTATGGGGCATTGTTTTGCGATTGATTATGAGACCGGGATTAGCCATGTCATTGCCATCCCTAATTGAGTCACATTTTTACAATCGAGCATGATAATGAGATTATTACTACATGTTCCTAACATGTCCCATTGTCATCCTTGAAAACCATATGCTTTATGTTTTATTAAAATTGCTAAATATTATTATTGTAACTTTTTAAAAGGTTCAAGTTATTGCATACGCATATAAAAATTTGAGCACAATATTAGCTTTTTAAGTGTTGGACGCACCACTATATAAAACTAAAACATACATTTTATTTACTTAATTTTAAATTAATGAATACATTTGGTTGGACTATGTCTAATTTGATTACTTAATTCATACCTCTGGCAATGAAATAAATGTACAAACTACATTACATTTTTAACAAACAAACACACTCTCAATTCTGCAATGTTATGGCTCTTTTCTCACTGTTAAAATGATTAGAAAGTGTCATGAATGCTTAAGCTCGAGTCGTAGCTAATGGAAGGAAGATCAAGAGAGCTCCACAGCGATATTTCTCCATCCATAACATCACTTGCCTTGTTATTTTCTACAATCACCTTTTTGGCTTCTTCGTTTGCTCGACTTTGCATTTCGGACCCAAATTTTCGCTTTAAGCACTCGGGTATACCATGGAAAGCGTAAAGAGAAGCCGAAAACTTGCGCTCGTATTTCATCCTCTTCATTGCTTCGCTTATTGTCAATGGCTCTTCTTCTTCTTCCCTTGGTTCTAACTCAATTTCTTGAGCTATATCAAATGGAGAGAAGTAGCAAGCAGATCCAACTTCATCAATAAACTTGAAATCGATCGTTTCTTCTTCTTCTTCGTCTTCTTTTATCACACTCTCTTCACTTGAACTCGGTACTACTTGTTCATCACAACGATTCACATGAACGGGTACAGAAGATGACTCACAGCTCGTGTTGCAGTAAAGATCAGACCCATCAAGATCCTTGAGAAAGTCAGTAAAGCACATATCTGGGAACTCGGCCAAATCATCTCTGAATTTCTCCGGCTGGGCCACCTCATCATGATGA
Source organism: Ambrosia x helenae (assembly GCA_030844895.1). Classification (NCBI taxonomy): domain Eukaryota; kingdom Viridiplantae; phylum Streptophyta; class Magnoliopsida; order Asterales; family Asteraceae; genus Ambrosia; species Ambrosia x helenae. The sequence continues at coordinate 6,879,267 of CM061226.1, read as the reverse complement.
TTAACTGTCACTGTCAGCATAGAAGAACTATGTGATGATGCAGTTGCTGCTAAAGACCTATTCCTAGCTTCAAGCCTACGAAGAAGAAGGCTTGTGACCTTAGACGGAAGGGCGGATGTGGTTGAAAACGGTTGAGAAGGCCAGAAATTCGTGCGAGTGTTGGCTCCACGAAGCAAGCAAGCGGCTTCATCATAGGCTCGAGCCGCTTCCTCAGCTGTATCAAAAGTGCCTAACCATACTCTAATCTTCTGTATGGTGTCCTTGATCTCTGCAACCCATCTGCCAGATGGCCGCTGCCGGACGCCCACAAATTTCTTCCGGGCTCGCAGGGGCCCACCTAGTGCTGCTTCAGTAAACATCCTATCCCAAGACATGTAGAATTCAGGACTCTGTTCTTGACCAGTGGCTAACTTTCTCTTCCTAGCCATACCTCTCACTAAAAGTGTAATTTGCTGATTTAAAGGTTTTCTATTTTTGAGATGGTTGTGTTAGTGATATGAATAAGCTAAATCATGATCTGTTTATATAGAGATGCAGTCATGCAGAAGGAGAAGAGCTTGTCAAAGTACTGGTAAGGAGGTGAAGAAGTCATAATGCAAATGTCACATCTCTATGTTTATTTTAATGATGTCTAAAAGGTATAATTTGGCTTCTTCCTCATGACCTATTCAAGGACTAGAATAATAGAGGATTCAGGTATACGACCCATATATTAATTAAGTTAACCCTTTAGAGATGAAGACTTCATATTTCTTGTTGTCACATCTCAGATTATACTAATAATTTGGACGCTTCTCGCCTACCTAATCAAGGACTAAATTATCAATTTCTTATAAATATTCATTCTAAGGAGTACGCCCCACTTACGGCGTGCGCATATAATATATATATGTGTGGCCCTCGGGGGGCAAAAGTAAAGTTGCACTAGTTTTAACGTTATTTTACTAATTTCGTGAAAATAACGTTAAAAACGACGGACGGTTAATCATGCATCATGTGGTGGCGTTGATAGCCAAAAGACAAAGGGGTACATTCACCGATCGGGTTTGTCCTGATTGCTTAGTGTTTTGTGCCTTATGTCCAAGGCTTGATACCAAACCACATCGAGCCGGGGGTCTCACTGGAAGCAGCCTCTTTATTCTTAGGGGTAGAGGTAAGGCTGTCTACATCTTACCCTCCTCAGACCCTACCTTAACTTTGCTATAGGTGGGATTAATTGAGTATGATGATAATATTCTAAGGAGTGTTTGACCCATCTAGATTGATTTGTAATTTTTTATGGTGCCACTTCGGCCTGACTAGTCATTCGTGTGACTAGTCATTCGTGTAGCAGTGAAGAAATGGGCATGTTGGACAAATAGAATAATGGGTCAAAACAATCTTAGGAAGGTTTAATCCATTAACACTTTTTGTTCAAACTTTACTAACCAAGTAACGTCTTAGATATGTTTAGAAGTACTGTTTATCCACTATAAGCTAACCCCTTTATGGCGTTCTTTCCTGCAATTGCTTAGATTAAACAGTGCTACGAGAGGCAATCAAGATGTGCCTGTGAAATGAGGTCTACTTTGATTAGCCTTAAAACTTCTAATCTGTGCAGATATATGATATATATGTACAGGTGTAGCATAGATAAAAATACAGACCAGACAGCTACAAGTAGAAACTCACCACAATCTGCTTAGGCGCTCGATCTATTGTTATCGTCATCGTTGATGGATAATCTAATGGTGTTCAAATCCAGGGGGCAGAATGGGTTAGTCCAACTAATGCTGACATCCACATCATCATCATACTCAGTGAATCCCGCAAATAGCAAAGCCAAGGTAGGGCCTGAAGAGGGTAAGATGTAGACAGCAAGGTTTGACCCTATATATTAGTTAAATTAAATTATTTAAGAGTGATCTATAATAAATATAGTTTTGTAAATTATGAAATGGCATTATCATACTGTAATTATAAAAACTAGTGAGATACCCGTCCGTTGGGACGGGTTTTCGAACAGGGATTAGAAAGCGTGAAAGTTTATTATTTCAGTTTTCATTGTGTTGACCAACAGTTTTGATGTGGTGAACAATTTAATAATAATTAATTCCCGTACATGTTAACTACAATTTTGTTTTAAGTTGGCGTAATTTAATATTTTGCTTCATTGTGTATATTCCGGAAAATTTCAAGAAAATAAAACATATTTTTTTTTGGTCAACTAAAGTATTGCCGGGTACTATGTACGCGGCCCCCAATGGCAAAAAGGGGCCCCAGACGGCCTCTAGTCCGTATGGACAGAGCCCTTCGGCCCACCCGTCTCCTGTTCCAGGGAAAACCTGGCCCACAAACCCGTCCAAAAGCACGACGGTAGTGAACCGGTGAAACCTGGAGGGATCAGGAGTCGAACACATGACCACAAGGGTCAAGGGTCTCTCCATCACTTCACAACCACCTGCCCCACCACAAAGGTGGGGGTATCCATCACATGCCTCCCGTGGGAATCGAACCCGGCTTCCCCAAAGAGAGAACCGGCTCTTTTACCACTAGGCCACATGATCAGGATATAACAACTTATTCAACTGGGATTAGAAAGCGTGAAAGTTTATTAATTCATGTATATGATATCTCAAATTTAGTTATATAGCTGGCGCATACATGATTCATTACTAATGTTGATATAGTATTGAGGAAAAGATGAATCCATTAGATTAATTAAAGAAAAGTAAACAAAAAGTAGCAACACATAATTTTATAAGTAGTACATTTCACTGGAAATAAAATGCACGCATAACATAACGAAATAACTTAACAAACAGTAACATGAACGAAGTTAAAGAAAACAATTGACAGAACTACATATTGGGTGACACAAGAGTTTTTTGTGAATACCGCGGCTGGCAAACGGGGATACCGTAAGAAAGAAAAGCAACAATCTTCCCCATTCAAAGTTATGTCTAATTCATTAGCACCTCTATCATCCACAATAAGAAACTTGCCGGTACTAATAACGTATGTAATGGTGCGCAATAAAAAAACGGGTAGGATAGGAGGGAAAACCCACACTTTTGTCCAACTTTCACCATCCATACTCCACAAATCCACCGACCAAAAAGGGAATCCATGAGTAACAAATACATGAAGCTCGTTATGTATAATCAACAAATTACCATGATTGTATGCATTAATTAGTTATCATAGTTTGTAAAGAATATCTTTAAAAACTATTGGCACTTAAACAAAGTATATTAGCATTTAATGTATCAACATATAGTCATATCTATCAATTAAAAAACAAAAACAAATACATATAAACAACCATATAACCTTTCAATGGTATAAGCTGTAGTGTTCTATACTGCCCCTCCACATTTGAATGCTACTCAAGCATCCATCCAACCTTAAGAGATTCAAGAGTCTATTAACCATTGATGACAAAAATATCTAGAAGCAATGAACGTGCAACTTTTCAATATATAAATGTTTCATGCATAAATAAGAACAACAAATAATCCGCAGAAATTGACCTTAAGTCCAGTGCTTCAAGCACCGCTTCAGCAAGATGGTAGGGGCAAAACTCATATGGATGAAAGTATTAGGAAACCTCTTTATTATTGGTACGCCAAAAGTAGGACAAGCCTTCAAAATTTAAAAACATTTAAACATTTACAGATACTCAAAAGATAATCCAATTTGCAAATTTTGAAGAATAGTTTTGGTTTCATAAAAAGCTAGAAACCTCTTTTTAGATCATATTGCTTAATAGCATATCCTTTGGAAGTATCGTGAGCTCGCTCAAGAATAAAATATATGATCTTACCCCAACATTGTTATTCTCCTTGAGTTTATGAACTCCATAGTCCACTGTATGAAAAAAATAAATTAGCATAAGTACATCAGTAGATTGCATCATTTGGTGCATTTACTATACATAGAACCACGATTACAAACTAACCAACAATCACTCATGAAGTTCAACAATAAAATAGGGTACCTAAATCCACTCTTACACTAAAATGAATTTTTGTTATCATTTACTCCTGCCTATCACACTGTTTTGCCCATCAGGAGTTAGAGTTGGGTTCTAATGAGGTTGTTGCATAAAGCCATATAATCATGGGCATATAAAAGAGTCAAATAATCAAGGTCAACATACAGTGATGATTGTCAAAAGCAAAACTCGTACAAAAGTCATTTAATATAAAAGTTTCTGGTTCATTTTTATTGTCTTAAGTTGGAATTTCATCTTCATATTATTTCAAACATATGTTGCATACAGTGTTAAGGGTGTTTTGCATGGACCTCATATCATTGTATAAACATTTGCACTAAATGTGAGAAATTTATGTTAAGTGGCCACTTATAGTCAAAATTATGGTTAAATATCACCAAGTGTTATATGCTCTACAATATTCAAAATTATTGTTAAAGCTTAGCCAAAGTGGAGACGGGTCACATGGTTAAATATCACCGAGTGTTATATGCTCTACAATATTCTAATTTGCTTATAGTCAAAATTATTAGATTATTTTTGAAGTAGTTATGTTCAAATTTTCTTATAAGTATATATATTCATAATTTGTCTAAAGTCTATAAAATAGATAATAGTGTTTGTAAAACTTTTGACACAGTGAACCTTTCAGAAGGTCCTTACCATTTTCTTAGTAGTCATTTCTTCACCTTCATCACTTTAGCTCCGTCATGTTGGTTATGAGACAGGCCGGTTGGCGACGCCTAGTGATGGTGTACACCATTTTTTCTCACATTCATCATGCTAGGTTCCTATACCCTGATACCGCTAGTTGATACAAAATGCCAAAAAAAAAAGTGAATCAAGGTTATTATGAAAAAAAAAAAAAAAAGTTTGGAGCAACAGAGCTAAAGCAAAAAAATTAAAAAAATAGATACCCCTTGCATATAGAAGAATTAACATGCCATGTGAAAGTACTAACCTACCATAGAAAAAGCAACTAATTAATCATGTTAGGTTTCAAAAACAAAATATTCAAGAATAATACTATAAAGAATTCACAAGTCACAACATTCCAAGAACTCATCAGATGCATATTTCCATGCTCATCTTCATCATCATCTTCTAACCCATCTTCATCGTCTTTCATTGTTGTCACTGTTGATGGTTGCGGCATTTGGTACTTCCCATGGCACCTTAGGCTCCCGCTGCGAGATAAAACCAATTAAACAGATGGAGTTGTAAGAATGGGTCAAATTATAGTGGTCTTGAGAAAGAGAGGAAATATATTACTTGTTAGCCTTGGGTTCTTTTTTAATTTCCTCTTAACTGTCATCCAACATAAAACCAGCATTATAATTGATTGTCAATACTTAAACAACAATAACACATGACGATTAAAGATCAAACCAAAAGAAAAAAAAACCAACTTACATGTCTCAACTCTCAAGTCCACACCGTGAGATTTGATAGAAACTGATGTTGGGCGGTTATGAAACAATAAACAAACTGATAATATTGTGTAGAAAGTATTGGAGAGAATATAGGAAAGAAATAACTGAAACTAGAAATCGATACTTTAAATTCTAGTACATGATAGACTTATATACAATATGAAAAGGTGTGAGTATGAAACAACACAACCCTTTGACCCATAACTTCCTGATAACTACCCTTACAAACCGGTTCATGATAACCGTTTGTAACTTACACCTAATTAACACATGTGTGACTAAAACTATACATTTGTCACACTTATTGAATAAACATAATATAACTTAGGATAGTATGATTAAATCAAAGATTATTTTTCCAACAAGATTATCCCAAAGAACCACCCTGATCAGCTACAAAAACCCTTCACAGATAAGATTATGACTCTTTTCTTCTACTACAAATCAACATTTGAGAGTGATTTTAGGTATTTCTTACCAAATTGATGGGGAATGAATTCAAATGAGTATGCTTCCTGATACAAGTCTTCTTCTCCCTCGATTTTGTTCCTTGACAACCGAAAACCCACCAAGGAACTCAAAATTGGTGCCCTAGACTTTTGAGAGAAAGAAGAGATGAGGTTAAATGATTCTAAAGTAGAGAAGAGTAATCAAAAGACAAAAAATTACAAATTGATTTCATCAATCTCATAGAAGGACCCATGGATATGATAAAATTGTTGCTTAATTCGACTAGTTGTAATCCATACACAATTCGAGCAGGTTAGGAGCGACATCTATTCCATTATTGGCATCGTCATCGTTCAACTCGCCATGATATTTCTCCGGTAATCAAATTCAGCCGGATCCAAAGACATTGAACGAAATGAAAGATAATAATCGACTACACATAATAAAATCATGGAGGATAAGGGATGGGGCTGCAAAACTACTCTCAAGATGATAGGGGTAAACCCACGTTTTTCCAGGATAATAGGGGGGAGTTGGGCCTATTTTTTAGGACTTGAAAAACTGCCGAATGTAAAAGATAACCGCCAAATTTTAAGAATAACCGTCAAATTATTACGGTCAGAATTTAACCTCACAATTAACCGCCTCTTTTCAACGCTCCAGATCATCCCAAAAACGGTTAGATTCTTTAAAAGTGGCAGTTACATACATGGTGAACAATATAATAATAATAAGTAAAAAATTAAGATAAATATATTATGTAAGAGTTTGGATTTGATGTTTTATTAGGAGCAAATGGCAATTACAAGTCAAATGCCATTCTGATTCCTCCACGTGGCATATCATAGCGTAGTGGTTACCCTCAATCTAACTTATATTTAATAGGTATTAAAACTACATGGTTGTATATTCAACTCTTAAAAGGACTATACAGGAAAATCTGGGCATATGCCATCTTCTATAACTACCTCAAAGGGATCATATATATATTTTTTTTTTTCAATTGTCACATCTCAAGATTATTTTAATAATCGGGTCTAAAAAGTTATAATTTGGACGCTTCTCCCCTACCTAATCATGGACTAAATACCCCTATTCTAAAGAGTGTTTGACCCATCTGGATTGGTTAGTAGTTTTTTTATGGTGCCTCTTCGGCCAGACTAGTCTTTCGTGTAGCGGTGAAGAAATGGGTGTGTTGGACGACTTAAATGACGGGTCAAAACAATGTTAGTATGGATTGAAACGGGTCCATCGGTTGGTTTTATCTACACACACTTTTTGTTCATTTTCACTAACTACTTAATGTGTTAGATATGATTAGTTAAAACTATAATTTATCTATCATAAACCCTTCTGGATGTTCTGGCCTACAAGGGTTGAGAAGGGAAATAGTTTTCTGTTGTATAAACAGTTTACAGTGCCACGAGAAGCAACCAACGAGATGAGCACGTGGGATTAAGTTTACTTGATTAGCATTATAACGTGTAAACTGTGCAGATATATATATGTGCATGTATATCATAGATGAAAATATGGACCAGACTGCTACAAGTAGAACCTCAAAGCAATCTACTTAGGAGCTCAATCTATTATTATTGTAACCATTGATGGATAATCTAATAGTGTTCAAAGCCAGGGGACAAAATGCGCTAGTGACAACTAATGCTGACATCCACATCAATTAGATATTACAAACTGACACAATTAACAAAGATGAAAAACTTAAATAATGCAAGCAACATATATCACTATTGCTATATATTATCAATCCATTAAGATGGTTAGGTTTTGACTTTATATTAAATTATTTCACACAGATGAAATGATATAACATTGTAAATTAATATTATCATACTATAATTATAGGACAAGTAAAAAATAGATTTATGTTTAAACTGACATGTTAGGTCTCTCTCAATTTTGTGGGCTATACTTTGGTAAAAAAAATGTAAAATGCCACATGGAGTGATTACTTATTTTCTTAATGGGCATTAGGCTTAGGACACATTTATCATGAAGGGGTTTGAGTTTGATCTATTATTAGGAAGTAGGAACAAATGGCAATTACAAGTCAAAGGCCATTCTGATTCCTCCATGTGGCATATCATAGAGTAGTGGTTTGTTACCTTCAATCCAACTATATTTAATTGGTTTTAAAACTATATGGCTGTATATTCAACTCTTAAAAGGACTATGGAGGAGAATCTAGGCATATGACATCTTTTGTAACTACCTCAAACTCATCAAACTACGTATATTGAACTCATGAAAGGGTTCACTGACCTATTCAAGAGCTGGAATAACCGGTACGATGCAAGGTATAACTTTCACTGCACAAGGTACAAGTCTTGTGCAAGTCATAATTAACCGAGTGTACAAGTCACAAGTTACAACAAGGTGTTAGTGAAAATTTTAGTAAGCAGAAATTGAGACTAAAACAACTGAAACACAGCAAAATTTTTCAAAGAATATATACAGTGGGTAACAATGAGAACAAGACAGTAATGGTTGTGAAGTAACATGGTATTTGAAGACTTAAAGAAAAGAAAAACTCTTGATGACATCATATTTAAATTACCATCTTCTGGAAATAACAAAACATGCATGTTTACCCATCACAAAGCAGACATTATTGTATCTTCAATGTGACATCTATTTTACATCTTTAGGCAACAAGAAAAACCTAAGTATTTCAGTCACATCAAACCAGGTTACGTCTCATTTTCATAACTATGATCAGAACAGTAACAGTACTGAAGGCAATGAGTAAAAGCACACATGTTTCATCCATCCATGCAGAAAGGTATATAGACTACTGGGCCAAATGTGATGATAGTACAGCACCACCACGTCTGTCGTCACAAAAGCAAGAAGTGGTGCATTGTGGCTATCGCGTATCAAAAGCGCACATATGCAGTGGTTAATTTCTCATGAAAATCAGACATAGCTTCATCACTTACCATGCACTGTATTAGGCAAGTTGAAAATTTGCGTCAAAATAATAACGCATGTTGAGATTGTGATAGTAGAAAGATGGGAAACAAAGTATTAAGCATCTTTATTCTTCAGTATTATGTTTATTTTGTCACTATTAGAACGATTAACAACGCTCATATCCTATAGTAAGGCAACTACCAAATGGAAGGAAGATCAAGGGAGCTCCAAAGAGACAAATCTTCATAACCCACCGAACCCACATCACTTGCCGTATTATTTTGTATTACCACAACCTCAACTTTTTTGGCTTCTTCATTTGCTCGACTTTGCATTTTGGGCCCAAATTTTCTCATTAAGCACTCGGGTATACCATGGAAAGCATAAAGAGAAGCCGAGAACTTGCGTTCGTATTTCATCCTTTTCATTGCTTCACTTATTGTCAATGGCTCTTCTTCATCTTCTTCCCTGGGTTCTAAATCAATTTCTTGAGCTATATCAAACGGAGAGAAGTTGCAGGAGGATCCAACTTCATCAATAAACTTGAAATCATTTGTTTCTTCCTCAACTTCTTGTATTACACTTCCGCCATTTGTATCTTCACTTGAACTCAGAGCTACTGCTTGATCATCACAATGATTCACATGAATGGGTACAGATGATTCAAAGCTCATGTTATCACTCATATCATTGATAGGTAAGCACCCATCAAGATCCTGAGAAAGTCAGTAAAACATGTATCTGCGAACGCTGCAATTCTATCTCCAAATTCCTCTGGCTTTGCCACTTCATCATGATGATTAACTGCCAGCATAGAAGTGGTTTGTGATGACGCAGCTGCTGCTAAAGACCTATTCCGGGCTTCAAGCCTATGAAGAAGAAGGCTTGTGACTTTGGAGGGAAGGGCAGATGTGGTTGAAAATGGTTGAGAATGCCAGAAATTCGTGCGAGTGTTGGCTCCACGTAGCAAGCAAGCAGCTTCATCATAGGCTCGAGCTGCTTCCTCAGCTGTGTCGTAGGTGCCCAACCATACTCTAATATTCTGTATGGTGTCCTTGATTTCTGCAACCCATCTGCCAGATGGTCGTTGTCGGACCCCAACAAATTTCTTCCTGGCTCGACAGGGCACACCAAGTGCTGCGCTTACCTCTGCTTCAGTTAACATTCCGCCCCAAGCCATGTTGAATTCAGGACCCTGTTCTTGACCAGCGACTAGCTTTCTCTTCCTAGCCATATCCCTCCCTAAAAGTGTAATTTGCAGATTTATAGAACCCAAAGGTGTTTTATTTTTGGGATGGTAGAGTTTGAGACATGAATAAGCTAAATCATGATGTGCTTATATAGAGCTTGTCAAAGTACTAGTAAGGTGAAGAAGTCATGATGCATGTCATATCTCTTTCTTTATTATAATCATGTCTAAAAGGTATAATTTGGACGGTTCCTCCTGACCTATTCAAGAACTAGAGAAGTCTAGGATTCAGGTATGGCACCCTTTGATATTAAATTAACCTTCTAGAGTTGAAGAGTTCATAGATTTTTTTAGTTGTCACATCTCAGATTATTCTAATAATTGGGTCTAAAAGATATAATATAAACGTGTGTCCCCTACCTAATCATGGACTAAAATACCCATTCTAAAAGGTGTTCAACCCATCTAAATTGGTTAGTAGTTTTTTATGGTACCTCTTCGGCCAGACTAGTCTTTTGTGTAGCGGTGAAGAAATGGACATGTTGGATGACTTTAATAACAGGTCAAAACGATGTTAGTATGGGTTGAAACAGGTCTGTCGGTTTAATCCACAAAACACTTTTTTTACATTTTCACCAACTAAGTAATGTTCAGATATGATTAGAAAAAATACAATTTATCTATCATAAGTTAACACCTTCTGGATGTTCTGTCCTGCAAGGGTTAGGAAGGGAAATAGTTTTTGATGTATAAACAGTGCCACAAGAGCCGACCAACGAGACGGGCAGAGGGATTAAATGTACTTTGACTAGCATTATAATACGTGATAACAGTATCAATGGTGGTTATGGTGGTGATGTAATGGTGATGGTGGTGGTGAGTCGTCGGAGACGAAGAGAAGAGGAAGAGAGAAACACAGAATAAGCTCAATTCATCGATGATTATTATTATCTCAATCATTCTATTTATTACATGAGCTAACTGCCAATCACAGACACAATTAACCGCTAACTAACGATTAACTAACTCTTTACACTTTAACCCTCTAACTATGACTTATTACAAAATAACCCTTGAATCTGTTAGACAACATTTATTTTCATTTCGCCCCCTGAACTATTATTCATTACACTTTACCACGTATCAATACTCCCCCCTTTTAAACAATTTTGACCCCAAAATTAAAGTCAAAATCAGGAAATCTAAGCTTCATTTCTTCCAAATCTTCCCAGGTGGCCTCTGTTAGTGGTAACTCTGACCAACGAATTAACACTTGAACACCCATCCTATTTCTTTTTCTCACAATCCGGCGATCCACCACAGCAGCTGGGTTATATTGAAAGCGAGGTTGAGTAGGAATAGGAATGATCCTTGAATGATCCCCTGCAGCTGGTTTCAATAAGGACACATGGAATGTGGGGTGTAACTGAGCTTCCTCAGGTAAGTCCAATCTATATGCTACTTTACCCACCTTCTCAATTATCATGAATGGTCCATAGTACTTAGGACTTAATTTGTGTTGCTTATCTTGCCTGAGTGAATTTTGAACATGAGATTGAAGCTTAAGAAATACCCAATCACCCACCTTGAACTCTCTTTCTGATCTGTGCTTATCAGCCTTCTGCTTCATTCTATTCTGTGCTTTGTGTAATGAGAGTTTAAGGTTCTGAATTAGAGCTTCCCTGTCACAGAATAAGTTGTCAACAGCCTCTATAGAACTGTCTCTGGGTATGTAGGGCACAAACAAGGGTGGAGGGTAGCCATAGAGAGCTTGAAAAGGTGTCATTTGGAGAGAAGAGTGAAAGCTAGTGTTATACCAATATTCAGCCAAGGGTAGCCATTTAAGCCAACTGGTTTTAGTACTCAGGGTCATGCTTCTAAGATAGGCCTCAATACATCTATTCACCACTTCTGTTTGGCCATCAGATTGAGGGTGATAGGCTGTAGACATTGCCAATTGGATACCCAACAATCTTGTAAACTCCTTCCAAAATCCACTTAGAAAAATAGGGTCCCTATCTGAAACAATAGACTGTGGCCAACCATGCAGTCTATAGACAGTATCTAAAAACACTTGGGCAACTGTTTCAGCAGAATAAGGGTGTCCCAAGGCCATAAAATGCCCATACTTGGTGAGTCTATCAATGACCACCAAAATAGTGTCTTTGCCATTGATTCTAGGAAACCCTCCCACAAAATCCATTGAGATATCTGTAAAAACAAATTGAGGAACAGGAAGAGGTTGTAGCAACCCAGGAGATGCCACATTTTCATGCCTAACTCTCTGACAGGTATCACACTTTCTTATGTAATCTCTTACATGTTTGTGCAGCCCCTTCCATTTAAACATGCCCTGAATCTTTTGCACAATAGTGTGAATACCAGAATGGCCTCCCATTGCAGAGTCATGACACATAGAGATTATATCATGCTGCAATTTGTCATATTTTCCCACTATAATCTTGCCTTTCTTTGTCAATAAAGTACCATCCCACTTGAAATGAGGAACAGACTTACCCTGTTTTAAGAGTTGAATTTTCTGATGCATCAAGGAATCAGTGGACCATGTAGATTGAATTCTCTTCAATAGGGTAGGGTCTACATTAGCTAAACAAGTAGCAAACAAAGAAGGACCCTGCACCCTGGACAAGGCATCAGCCACCTTGTTCTCCACTCCTTGCTTGTAGACTATTTCATAGTCATAGCCAAGTAGCTTTGACAACCAAGTATGCTGCAAAGGAGTTGTCAATTTCTGATCCATAAGATGTTTTAGACTCTTCTGATCAGTCTTAATTATAAAGTGGCCATTGCTTAGATAATGATGCCAATGCTTGACAGCAAAAAGAATTGCCAACAATTCTTTCTCATACACAGAGTAGACTTGCTGTCTAGGTGATAATGCTTTGCTTATAAAAGCAAGAGGATGGCCATCCTGCATTAAAACAGCCCCAATGCCTTTTGAAGAAGCATCAGTTTCCAAAACAAAAGTCTTTGAAAAATCAGGTAGGGTTAAAACAGGTGGTGAACATAGGGATTTTTTGAGCTGTTCAAAGGCTGCTGTAGCAGTGTCAGTCCATGTGAACCCATCCTTCTTCAAGAGATTAGTCAAGGGCTTTGCCATTACCCCATAAGCCCTGATAAACCTTCTGTAATAGCCAGAAAGACCCAGAAAACCTCTTAATTGCTTCACAGTTGTAGGGATTGGCCATTCTTGGATAGCTGCTATCTTTTTAGGATCAGTTGCTACTCCACCAGCTGAGATAATATGCCCTAAGTATTCTACAGAACCCCCACCAAAAGAGCACTTAGATTTCTTTGCATAGAGTTGCTGATCCCTCAAAATATCCAATACCTCCCTCAAATGAATCACATGTTGAGCCATATTAGTACTGTATACTAATATATCATCAAAAAATACCAAGACTGACTTCCTTAAAAGAGGCTTAAAGGTGTGGTTCATTAGAGATTGGAAGGTGGCTGGGGCATTAGTTAAGCCAAAAGGCATAACTAAAAACTCAAAATGCCCTTCATGAGTTCTAAAAGCAGTCTTGTGTACATCATCAGGATTCATTCTTATTTGATGATACCCTGACCTTAAATCCAACTTAGAGAAGACTGTTGCACCCCCTAACTCATCAAACAATTCCTCAATTAAGGGTATAGGAAAGCTATTTTTAATAGTGGCTTCATTAAGCTTCCTATAGTCAATACACATCCTCCATGACCCATCTTTCTTCTTAACTAATACCACAGGAGCTGCAAAAGGACTGTTACTGCCCCTAATGACACCAGTATCTAGTAATTCCTTAGTCATAGTCTCTATAACATCTTTCTGGGTGAGTTGATACCTATAAGGCTTTTGGTTAATAGCAACAGTTTCATCTTTCAATTGTATTCTATGATCATAGGCTCTAGTAGGAGGTAGTGTAGTAGGTACACTAAAAACATCCTCATACTCTTGCAACAATGGTTCCAGAAGTGCTTGGTTCTGAATGTCAGACACCACAGCCTCATGCTGGAACTGGCCCTCCCCTGTATCAGTACTAAGACTGAACATTTGGCCTTGAACTAGTTTGCTATCAGTGGCAAGCAACTGGTTCATCACTTCTAATGAACATAAGGACAGCCTATTAGTTTTACACCCCTTCAACTGATAAGTCTTATCTCCCACTTTAAACTGCATAGTCAGTTCCTTAAAATTCCATATTATATCACCTAAGGGTAACAGCCACTGAACCCCTAAGACAATATCATAGCTAGCCAAAGGAACTATAAACATGTCTGCCTTAAACCACAGACCTTGCATTTGCCATTCAAAATTCTTAACCACCTTAGTGCACATCAATGGTACACCATTGGCTACCCCAACTTTCATGGGACAAATTTCTTGAAGAATACAATTGAGTTTAAAAGCCAACTTTTCATCCATAAAGTTGTGTGTTGAGCCTGAATCAGTTAGAATATGTAAAATCTTGGTACCTAAATTGCCAACAACTTGCATGGTAGAAAAAGAAGGTACCCCTGTTAATGCATGGATTGAAATTAGTGGGTCAGTTCCTGTTGTATCAATTACAACATCTTGCTGTTGAGCTTCTTCTTGATCATCATCATTTCCCTCAATTTCCAGAACAAAAAGCTGTTTGTTGGGACACTTATGTGTTGAAGAGAACTTGTCAGTGCACCAAAAACATTCCCCCTTCAATCTCTTTTGTTCCATCTCTTTAGTGCTAAGGTTCAGTTTAGTTCTTGGGTTCAGTTTAGTGTTAGGGGTAGGTAACAAGGGTAGATGTTGAGTGTTAACAGGTGGTTTGAGGGTGGAAATTGGGTTAGGATTAGGATAGGATTTGGTTGTTTGGTTGTAAGGATATTTTGGTCTTATTGACATGGTTTTGTTGGCTGCATCTTGTTTTTTAGACATTTTATAGGCTTCTTTCATATTTTTGGGTTCAAACATTCTCACTGGGCCTGCTAGTTCAGGTTTCAACCCATTCAAAAATATGCTCACAGCATATTCCTCACAAATAGTCACCCTCAACAGATTTTCGTCAAACTTCTCACAGTATTCTTCTAAAGAGTCTGTTTGCTTGGTTGAAGTTAATATTCCCATGGCATCATTAAAAAGAGAGGTAGAAAACCTATCTATGATACTGTTGGAATACTCAGACCAAGAAACTTCAGCAATTGGCCGCACCAACTGTTTAACAAATGAAGAGTGCCATTTCATGGCCTTACCTTCCAAGTTAATGGCTGCGTACCTAACCTTGAAATTCTCAGGGGTTTCATCAACGTCAAAAAAGTGTTCGCATTTACAGATCCAGTCTTCAACCTCATTTCCATTGAATCTTGGAAATTCAATCTTCCCCAGTCTGAACAATCTATCCATTCTTGCATTTGTAACCCCATTAGCATCAAAAGTACTACCCGAATGACTTGGGGATTGACCATTGGATCCTGACTGATTTTGAGTCATTTTGGCTAACAATTGCCTCAATTCAAGCAATGATTGCTCTGTTTTTTCAGCAAATGCGTCAAATTTTAGTAAAGAGGTTGCATGATCTTTAATTGTCTTTTCTAACTCAGTTTGACTGCGAGTAGATGTCATTGTAATTGATTTTTCAGTGAATTATTATTATTATTATTATGAATTGATTGTAATGAAGAATTGTAAGTGGTACTACTATTATTATTATGTGTCGTAATCTGTTAATGAAATATGAATTTTTTTTGACTGAATCAGAATAATTGAACCACAAATTGATTCAATTAAGGAATAGAATGATCACAAATGATCAATTCAACGGATTAAGAAGGAACGTAGAACAATTCAAGAAAAGAAATGAAGAACAGAGTATTGATTACTCAGGAATGGAATTTGCTGATCAAAAGTTGTAATTGGCCGGAATTACGCTCCGAGGAGGATCGTAGTGCTCTAATACCAATTAATACGTGATAACAGTATCAATGGTGGTTATGGTGGTGATGTAATGGTGATGGTGGTGGTGAGTCGTCGGAGACGAAGAGAAGAGGAAGAGAGAAACACAGAATAAGCTCAATTCATCGATGATTATTATTATCTCAATCATTCTATTTATTACATGAGCTAACTGCCAATCACAGACACAATTAACCGCTAACTAACGATTAACTAACTCTTTACACTTTAACCCTCTAACTATGACTTATTACAAAATAACCCTTGAATCTGTTAGACAACATTTATTTTCATTTCGCCCCCTGAACTATTATTCATTACACTTTACCACGTATCACATTAGAACCTCTAATCTGTGCAGATATATACGTACACGTGTATCATAGATGAAAATATGGACCAGACCGCAATCTGCTAACTATTGTTATTGTAACCATTCATGGATAATCTAATAGTGTTCAAAGCAAGGGGACAAAATGCGCTAGTGGTAGCTAATGCCGACATCTACATCAATTTAATATTTATAAATTGACACAATTTAAAAACATGAAAACTTAAATGATGCAAGCAACATAGACTATTATAGCTATATACTATCAATTCATTAGATGGTTAGGTTTGACTATATTATCATGGATGAAATAATATAATTTGTAAATTGTAAAATTACATTATCATACTGTAATTATAGGATAAGTAAAAATATATAAGTTTATGCTTAAACTTCGAAATGATAGATCTCTCTCCTGATATTTTTGGGCTATACTTTGCTAAAATGCCACATGGAGTGATGAGTTTTTTTTTTTTTTTTTTTTTTTTTTTTTTTTTTCTTAATAGGCATTGGGATTAAGATATTTATATTATGAAGGGGTTTGGGTTTGTAGTTATATTAGGAAGTAGCAACAAATGGCAATTACAAGTCAAAGGCCATTCTTAACCCTCCATGTGGCCTCTCATGAACAGAACAGTGGTTATCCTCAGTCTGAATATATTTAATAGGTTTTAAAACTACATGGGTACTAAAAGGACTATACAGGAGAATCTGGGCATATGCCATCTTAGGTAACTGCCTCAAGCTACATATTTATATAGAAAATATTGATCCCACAAAAGGATTCAATGACCTACTGATTATCTGCAACAACTAGGTCAGATGCAAGGTGTAACTTTAAATGCACAAAGTACAAGTCACCGTAGCTTCATCATTCAGGATTTGATCATTGTAAATATGTGCAAAAAATAATTTATCAAGTGTACAAGTCACAAGGTACAGGAGGCGTTAGCATGAATTCTAGCAAGCGAAAATGAGACTAAACACCTGAAACAAAGCAAAACAAGTCGGTAATGGTTGTGAAGTAACATTCTAGGATGAATATTTACAAAGAAAATATGAACAAGTTAGTAACGCTTGTGAAGTCTTTGCTGGAAACTGTTCAAAGGCTTCAAGAAAAGAAAAGTGCTGGATAAGATATTATTCAAGTTGCTATTATCTGGAAATATCAAAACGAGCTTACCATCACAAATCAGACACTATTGTATTTTCAATATGACAAAGCTAGTTTACATCCTGAACAACAAAGAAAACCTAAAACGAGTATTTCAGTCACATCAAGCCAGGCTCGGTCTCATTTCTAAAACTATGATCAGAACAAAAAGAGTATTGGAAGCAATCTCATCAGTAAAGGCACGCGTATTCCATCCATCCATGCAGAAAAGTATACAGACGATCGAGCCAAATGTGATGATCGTACCAGGCCATCAGTTCTTCCGAGAAATGGAGAGGCTTTAAAGCTGGATCTTTATATGCAGTGGTTAGTTTCTCATGAAAATCACACATCACTTCATCGCTTGTCTTTTTTTTAATCATTCACTGTATTAAGCAAGTTGAAAATTTGGGTCCAAAATAATAATGAAGTTGAGGTTATGATAGTAGAACACTTAGAAACAAAGTATTAGGCATTTTCATTCTTTAGGATTATGTTTCTTTTCTCACTATTAGAAAGACTAACAAGTCTCATATACTATATAAACACTAAGTTCGAGTCTAACTAAAATAGCAAATTGTAGGAAGATCAAGGAGCTCCAAAGCGATAATTCTCCATCACTCACCGAACCCACATCACTTGCCTTATTATTTTCTACAATCACAACCTCAACTTTTTTGGCTTCTTCATTTGCTCGACTTTGAAATCTGGACCCAAATTTTCGCTTTAAGCACTCAGGTATACCATGGAAAGCATAAAGAGAAGCCGAGAATTTGCGTTCGTATTTCATCCTTTTCATTGCTTCACTTATTGTCAACGGCTCTTCTTCTTCTTCTTCCCTTGGTTCTTGATCGATTTCTTGAGCTATATCAAATGGAGTGAAGTTGCAAGAGGATTTAACTTCATCAGTAAACTTGAAATCAATCATTTCTTCTTCTTCATCATCTTCTATTATTACACTTCTGCCATTTGTATCTTCACTGGAACTCGGAGCTACTGCTTGATCATCACAATGATTATCATGAACGGGTATAGATGACCCATAGCTCATGTTGCAATAAAGATCACTTGGATCGTTGATAGGTAGGCACCCATCAAGATCCCTGAGAAAGTCAGCAAAGCACATATCTGAGAACTCTGCCATGTCATCTCTGGATTCTACCGGCTGTACCACCTCCTTATGATGATTAACCGTCGGCTTAGAAGTACTCTGTGATGATGCAGCTGCTGCTAAAGACCTATTCCTAGCTTCAAGCCTACGAAGAAGAAGGCTTGTGACTTTGGAGGGAAGGGCAGGTGTGGTTGAAAACGGTTGAGAAGGCCAGAAATTCGTGCGAGTGTTGGCTCCACGTAGCAAGCAAGCAGCTTCATCATAGGCTCGAGCCGCTTCCTCGGCCGTGTCAAAGGTGCCTAACCATACTCTAATCTTCTGTATGGTGTCCTTGATTTCTGCAACCCATCTGCCAGATGGCCGCTGGCGGACCCCGACAAACTTCTTCCGGGCTCGTCGGGGGCCACCTAGTGCTGCAGTCACCACTGCCTCTGTCAACATCCCGTCCCAGACCATGCTGAATTCAGGACTCTGTTCTTGACCAGTGGCTAGCTTTCTCTTCTAGCCATACCCCTCTCTTAAAATGTAATTTGTAGTTTTAAAAAAATTAGAAAGGTGTTTGATGTGTGGGAAATATAGCAAGGAGGTGAAAAAGTCATATGATGCATGTCACATCTCTTTGTTTATTTTAATGATGTTTAAAAGGTAAAATTTGGACACTTCTCCCTGACCTATTCAAGGACTAGAATAATTGAGGGTTCAGGTATACGACCGTTATCTATTAAGTAAACCCTTTAGATTTAAAGAGTTTGTAGTTCTTTTCAGTTGTCACAATCTTAGATTATTATAATAACTAGGCCTAAAAGGTAAAATTCGGACGCTTCTTCCTACCTAATCAAGGAGTATAATACTAATTAATATATAAATATTCTTTCCAAAGAGAGTTTGACACACCAAAATTGATTGGTTAGTACTTTTTTATAGTCCTTTGGCCTGACTAGTCCTTGACTCCTTGGTGTAGAGGTGGAATAATGGACGTACTGGACGACATGAATAACGGGCCAAAACAGATAAGACGCTAGTATGGGTGGAGCTGGTCAGTAGGGAAAAATGTGTGTTGGACAAGACTGTTACAAGTATAAACTCACCACAGTCTTCTTAGGCACTCAATCTATTGTTATTTTCACCCTTGATGAATAATCTAATAGTGTTCAAAGCAGAGGACAATGGGCTAGTGGCAACTAATGCTGACATCCACATCAATTCAATATTACAAATTGACACAATTAACAAATATGAAAACTTAAATAATGCAAGTAATACATATTGCACCTATATATTTATTATTTCATTGAGATGGTTAGGTTTGACTAAATATATGGTTATATTAAGTTTCTAACAAGTGATTAAAAAAGATAGTTT
The DNA here is from genome assembly GCA_030844895.1 of Ambrosia x helenae. NCBI lineage: Eukaryota > Viridiplantae > Streptophyta > Magnoliopsida > Asterales > Asteraceae > Ambrosia > Ambrosia x helenae. Next base: position 6,859,396 of record CM061226.1, on the reverse strand, counting down.
TGTAAATTTGTGATATAACATCATCATACTATAATTGCCACATGGAGTGCTGATTTATTTTCTTAATGAGCTTTGGCCTTAACATAAATATGTTATGAAGGGGTTTGTGTTAGTTGTTTTATTAGGAAAAATGGCACTTATAAGTCAAAAGGGCATTCGTATTCCTCCACGTGGCATTCCATGAAGAGCATTACCCTCAAATTGACTATTGACTATTGACTATATTTAATAGATTATAATTCTACATGGTTGTATATTCAACTCTACTAAAAGGGGGAGTATACAGGAGAATCTGGGCATATGCCATATTCTGTAACCACCTAAAACTCGTCAAACTACATATTTATATAGAAACTAGATTATACCCCGGGAGCGTCCCGGGTTGAGAAATTTAATATGATACATCAATTTTATATATGAAATATACTGATGTATAACTCTAATATTAATATCTAACATAAAACAATGTACAACTCCAATGCTAACACCTAACCTAAAAAATGTATAACTTTAATGTAACTCTAATATTAACACTTATCCTAAAGACTTAACAAATGTACAACTCTAACATACTAATATTGATACCTAACTTAAAACAACGTATAACTCTGTTAACCTATTCGGCTCTGGTTGAAAAAAATCGTATTTACCGATTTGAACATAATTAGTGACTTGCCTATACATGATTAATGATTTACCTAAACACTTTGTGTTTTTTTTACTGTATGAACAAAACCCCACAAAAAAATTTCTCCGTTTTTTATATAGCACTATGGTACTCGTTGGAAAGATAATAAAACGCTCGATAATTTGGTGTAATTTTTTTCTTTAAAAAAACTCGTATATTAAAGATATTAACGTTTAAAAATTATGGGAGGAAACATGAGGGTGAAAAATCCAAATTTGTTTTTAAATTCTTTTTTTCCTAAAATATCTCAATGCCACATGGGATGACACATGGCACACTCAAGGAAGAGAATACATCTTTGAATGCCATGTCATTAAAATGGCTTTGGTTTATTATATGTATTGATTGATTACAATAACTTATCAACATTTAGCTCACAAAAGAATTCACTGACCTTTTGAAGAATGAAATAACATCGTCTGATGCAAGGTATAACTTTCATTGTGCAAGTTACAAGTTACTGTAGCTTTACATTCAGAATTTGATCATTGTAAATTTGTGCAAGTCATAATTAATTAAGGGTACAAGTCGCAAGGTACAACGAGGTTGCAGGAACTTAGTAAGCAACAACTGAGACTAAGTAACTGAAACACAGCAAAAACATATGAAGAATATATACAGTGTCATTATAATAAGAACAAGTTAATAACGGTTGTGAAGTAACATTCTAGGAAATCAAGTTTCTGAAGAACATGCATCGAAAAAAGAATAATTGATGATATACAATGTCATAGTACATCAAACACATGATATTTGCTGGATGCTATTCGAGGCTTCAAGAAAAGAAAAGCGCTTGATGATATATTATTAAAATTACTTTCATCTGGAAATAACAAAACAAGTGTACCATCATAAACCTTACATTATTGAATCTTCAACATAACAAAGCTATTTTACATCCTAGACAACAAGAAAAACCTAAAAAGGGCATTTTTCAGTCACATCAAGCCAGGTCTGCTCTCATTTCTATAACTATGATCAGAGCAAGAAGAGTGCTGAAGGCAATTTAATCAGTAAAAGAGCACATATTCCATCCATCTATTCAGAAAGGTATATAGACAACTGGTACAAATTAGATGTTCGTACCAGCTCATGTGTCAAACTTGCATTATGATGCAAACAAATTTAACCTGTTGAAAAGGAATGGTCACGACTCAGAAGCAAGAAGTGGGGCATTGTAGCCATCAGTTCTTCCAGAGAAATGGATTGGCTTCAAAGCTGGATCTTGATATGCAGTGGCTAGTCTCTCATAAAAATCAGACATTGATTCGTTACTTCTGTCTTTCTTTATCATGCACTGTAAAACAAGTAGTATTTTTAGGGGACAATCATAATACGGGGGATGTGGCACACTCCCAAATTTTGTTTAATGTGGATCATAATGTTTTAACAAACCTCAGCAGGATATCCCTTGAAAACTGGTAGGAAGCGCTTCCGACAGAAGTTGTTAAACAAAAGAGTAATGATTGGGAGTGGAATAGTTAAACTGGAAGCCAAGGAAGTTTCTTCAGACCAAATATACCCACAGCAATCAGGTGCATCAATATCAAGGAAAACACCATTGAGTTGTGCACAATTGGCCAAAAGGTTCCACCAGTCTCAAATTTTGGTGAATAAACATTCAGTAACTGAAAAGAAACAAAATTAATAACACACTTATTAATGATCCAAACAGTCTAAAACACATCAGATCAAAATTTATGCAGCTCAAGATCGATGCCACTTGGCAATATAGCTTTTCACATTTAGGCCATAAATTAGAAAGCAAACACTTTTAGGCCACTAACAGTTAATGCCAGTCTGAAAGGCTCCCATTAAATGGATTCAGAGTCAGCTTGCCCAATAATGTTGGAAGTCACAGAAAAGAGTGCTTCCCTGATTAACAAGGGAAAAGAGTGGAATTTAAACCGTGTGGTGGAGGTTTGGTGGTGGGCTGGTTGTAAAAGGGGTATGATCTACAAATGGGAGGACTGTGCACATTGGGTAATGGGCCAAAACTAGGTTGGGTCAATATGGTCAATTTTGCAAGGAACGAGCTTCTCATCAAAGTTTTTTAGAACTTTATATAAATAATCAGAGTGTCAAGTATAATCACATATTATGTTATTTCAATGTTCTTTAAAGAAAATTGAGGAGGTTTAATGCATTTAAATTACACTTTGGCAACGACTCGTGTGAGACACACTCACCCATTTGAACAGTTTCAATATAGCTAATTCTTTTTTTTTCCCTATCTATTTGACGTGTTAGGTATAAACATAACCAGAGTTGACCTACTTATAATTGTTTCAAAACTTCCACATTTAGTATAAACAACAATAATTTTATGAATCCAACTAACCTGGTGACGATAAATGATGTATGCTAGACAGTAGTAAACCAGCAGAAACGGGAGAATTAAGGGCGACAAGAAAAAGTATGTAATGCCAAGAAGTCCAAATAAGAGAATGCTGGGGACCTCACTGCTGTAAGGGAGCGAAGGCACTTCAAACTTTTCATCAGCTTTGGTGAGAAAAATTCTTCCCATAAAATTGGAAACAAGGGGCATCAAACGCAAAAGTTCTGCAGCTGTACTAGTCCAGCCAGATGTCACAACATATGTTATGAAGAATGTAGCCTGTAAAAAAAGCATTCAAATATTAGCATTATCTTTTAATAGAGATCTCAAAATTAATAATATGATTACATGAGGGTATCTATTAATATGTGTATACCTGTCCTGGAACAGCAACAGCTAATATATTTGGTATTTCCTTAGGCTCCAGAAAGATATTAACCCGATATAAAACTGATCCTGATAAAGCGTTTGCAAAGAATATGTTCCATATGATAAACCAGAGCATCTTGTTACATGCACTTTTCTCTATCTGACTGTGCGCCACATACCCTTGAATAGAGGATAACATTATCATGACAGGTGGCACCAAATATAAAAACATCTTGAGAATCAAACTCGGAAGATACCCCGTGATGACCTGACTTATAAATGCTCTGCAAGTCATAGAGGTTAGGAAAGTAATTTCAGCATACAGATGAAAAACATTATTAGAATTAGTGATCTGACTGCTCAACACTCACATATCCAATACACCCTTCAGAAAAGGGAACCAGGTCTCCAATTGCTCCAAATGAGTGAGACTCTGCACTATGATAACAGGAATGAAGAACAAAATTGTGAGAATAACACACGCAAAAACCACCATGACATTCCCAATCCATCTGCTTATGAAAGATGGAGAAAAGAAAGGCCAGTATACATCCTCTGGTTCTGGGGCCCGCTCAGTAAGCCACTCTGTAGGATTTTCTCCTTGTTGAACGTGTAAAGCTACTGCAGTACCAAGCCGTGACTTAAAAGATACAAAAGCAGCAGGAACTTCCTATTGAAAATGATCAATCAAACACAACTTTATGTCAGAAGTAAGATTCACAAGCATAGCTTCAATTTAACATGAGATTCACATATATGATACACTCACCTTCCCACTAAGTAATGATTGTTGGGCTCTTGCATTATCTTCTAGATCTTCTAACTTCTTTTCGTAATAATCCACGAGATCAACTTTGGGCCTAAAAAGCCCAAGAAATCCAACACGCCCAAACCTTTGAGAAGTCTTTTGTGTTGACTTTAGATAAGCAAGCCTTCTATTCACCTCATCAGCATCACTCTAGAATGGCATTACAAGACAAATAGGAACTGGTGAATTAAATGGATCAAGCATGTTAACAACAGGATCATAAATTGACATTCTATAACTGGGAAGAGAAGATATGACAAGACCTATAGAGTCTTTCAGATATCGCATGGAAGTGGTTATAAGGGAGATTTTATTGGTAACAGATAGTGCTTAGGAACATATTTCTGAAAATCTAAACAGGGGATCCCTCAAGTAGTGCCACTGTGCCAGTGATGGCAAGGCAGACTATTGGTTTCAATTACAATGAAGACAAACTGGTGATTTTGGAATCAAACTTTTGTAAATAGAGATGTAAATCGTGGGGCATCCCAAATTGTTGCAAACTTGTGAATGGGGCATTTTATATAGCGGTCCATTGAATATGTAGACTGCAATTAAGAGAATTTATCTATACACCTAATTACGAACCACTCCACAAGCATTAATCAGAAAAGATATGTGAATATAAAAAGGATGAAGACCCATCAAAAACAATTGTGATAATTCAGTGTTAGATCATAGACCACAAAAAAAAAAAAAAAAAAAAAAAAAAAAATCTAATAGCTAGTGTTGAGGTCCAACGCTATGTAAAATTTGAAGTCAAACCTATGTTTTTTTAATATTTACTTAACATGCCTATATAACTTCAGGATTCTTTATTTTTATAAATATATGATAGTTGGATATCGACTATATGCCAAAAAAATCTAAGTTATATTTTCTTTGCAAATAAGGTATGCAACAACCACTTTATCTAAAGATGTGAGAACATCATGTTACTAGAGATGCCTCTTGAACCACACATGTAAGCTTCAAAAGGTCACTTACAATTAGCTTCTGAATCTTGGTAGTGTGATACACCATGTAATGTGACAAATATTGTGAAGGATAATATTCTGAGAAAAATTTCTCAACATTTGCAGTTAGGCTGTCTGTGGACGACTTTGGAATACCTCTAACCAATACAGTAAACTGATCTGGCTTAGGATCGGACGAGTAATAGTATGCAAGCCTTTTCATAGAAATATAATGATACTCCTGCAGATAGTGATAACTCGTCAGTAATACAATGGGAAAAAGTTGAGTATTTGTTGGTGAAAATATATTAATACAAACGCTTACCAGATAAAGAAGATAGCAGACAAATGCAGTGAATGCATATACTGCACCAAAGTGAACCCATAACCTTCAGCAACCACAGAAATATGCATCAAACAGAAAAAAATAGTTATCTAAGATTAACATACAAAACGAGAATACACAATAACAAATGGCTGAAATAGTAACTGTTCAAGAATCAAGATGGTAAACACTCACCATTTCGATCCATCATTGACATTTGAAATACTGAATGATTCCAGAGACTGGTTTGTCAGGTCAAAAAGATCAGTAAAATCAATAATTATCTGACTCCCCATATAATTAATTGGTAGAAGAGCACAAAGGCCAACTACCCCAGCAAAAGCAAATACTTTCAAGCTGCAATGAATAAGAACAATAGATTGGTTTCTTGTGTATGATAGGATAACAAAAATTCACAAGTTTTTACAGTCTGAAAGTTGATTACCTAAAGATAATAACGCGCATAAAGACAACACCATCTAAACCAGCACGCGCAAGGAGTTCTTCTTCCGAGGGATACCATGACCTGTTCACCCAACCGGCAGAAGGCAGTAACCTTTCCAAGTTGAAATTATCTCTCGGTGCAAGTTTTCCTTCAGCAACTAAACGTGGTGCATAAACGTCAGCATTACCAGGTTGTTTCCTCAATATGGAATACAGAGTGAGGAACAGAAAACATAAACCAAGATTTATCCCCACAGAAGTCAAAAGCGCCGAAAGAATCATCCTTTAGGATGCAGAAAACTGCAGCAGCTACTCAAAATTATATCTGATATATTTTTTAACAGTCTCAAAAAAAAGCCTGCTACATGAAAAATATCAAAATCAACTTCTAAAATATGGTCCAATAAAAGGTACAACCAACTCGAATGAACAAGATCACTGATAAATACACAAACAGTTAACACTATAAAGTAATAACAATTTCATCTTATCAAGCATGTTACTCTTATCAGCTAAAAATGCATTAACCCTATAATAAAATAAAAAACTGATGATGAAACCGTTTAACCGACAAGTACATAATACATACAGATTTTAAAAACTTGAAAAACAAATTGAAGTTACTAATCGAAAATATAATTAATCAATGTGCAGTTAAGTTACCTATAACACTACTTAATCAACACAGAACAATTACATGATTTGTAAATGGAGTAAGGAATCAGCTGAAACCCTAAGCCACCATAACCACACAGAGTACCATACTTATCAAAGGCGCTAGGCGCATAGGCACAAGAAAGCGAGTGTCTGAAATTAAAAAAAAAAACGAACAAAGAAAAAAAAGTAAAAATGAATTACGTATTAGAAAAATAATACTATTCTTCAAACAAAATAAACAAAACAAAAGCTATTATATAACATTTAATATCATCTAATTAGTATCAAAAGTGTTAAAATAAATTAGTGTATAAAGTAGTTTTCCTTAAATAAAGGTAGAAATCCGGCTGGAATCTTAGCCATAATTTAGAAAAAATGGCTTGAAACTCTCCGGAATTTAGGAATCTCACCAGGATGTGCGCCTAAACCATCACCTGGAGAATTAAAGCACAATTGCTTGACCTCTCCTGAAAAATGAGCCTAGGCGATGGTTTTTAACAACTATGCTAGGCACACAAGGCAAACTAATGATTACTGTACATCTAACTAAAAAAACAAAATAAAATATATAATTACGAAATACTAGCAATTAGGTTAGAACTTAAAACATGTAAATCATATCAGAACACCAAAAATGATCGTGCATCTTAACATTTTCGAAATAAAAAGAATTATTATTATTATTATTATTATTATTATTATTATTATTATTATTACCTGAATTAACGATAGTTGTAAGTACAACAATGCATACGGATTAAAAAAAAAATGATGAAGGAAGAGTAAGGTAGTATTGATAATTGAATAACAGTGCAAAAGAGATTAGAGATTAATAAGTGAATATGTATATATACACACAAAGTGAATGAGATAATGGCATGTGTTGATGATAACTTACAGGCGATGGATATGGATAGAGGAATTAAGTGAAGGAAGGAATCTATAATAATAATAATAAGCTTTAAATAAGCTTCGTCGGCAGAAGAAGCTACTTAATTTAACTGACGCATATTGGAATACGTGTTAGATGTAGAAAGCCTACCGGCTACGTTTGTTTACCGTTTCACGCCGTCAAGTTGTTAACACAGGATTCACTGTTTCCTTACCCTTAAACGGATTCCGTTAATTAAGATATGTATAAGATAAGGAAAAATTACAGAAATCGTCCTTTATGTTTGCATCGTTTTTCAGTGGATGTCATTTAACTTTAAAATTGATGAGAATCGTCCTTTATGTTGTAAAATCTTGCAGCTTTCGTCCTTTAGCACTAACCCAGTTAGTTTTCATGGTTATTTCTGACTAGATTGGACCCCACATAAGGGTAAATTGGTCTTTTCACCCACTAATCAAATATTAAATATATAAAACAATAAGAATTTTTAAAATTAAAATATCTTATAAAAACAAAAACCATTAACTCTCTTCTCTTTCTCTCCCAACTTCATGTCCCTCTATCCACCTTTCTTACATCACCAGCCACCACCCAACCTCCGATAACCACCACCACCCAACCTTCGGCAACCACCACAGCCCCATCTTTGACCTGCAGCCACGATCTTCACTCAAGAAACCCCCAAATCCAAAAATCCCAAAACCCAACCACAATCTTCACCCAAAAACATCGACACCCATCGTCCCTCTCTCCCTGCCTTTTTTTCCACCACCATCCGACCACCACCCCAACCTTAATAAACGATCTTTGACACAAAACAAAATTAACCTATGAAAATCAAAATACGATCTGTGACAAAACCTGAACCCTAAAAATTGAGAAACATTGAAAGGAGGTGAATCAGGGGGTAGCACCTGAAGCTGATCGTGTTTGTGAAGTTGTTAATATTGGTTTCGATTAATGCTTTCGGTGTTAGGGATTAAATGACGGTTGTTGAAGGAGGGTATAGGTTTGATTCAGATCTTGAAATGGGTTTGGGTGTTTGTAGTAGTTGTGGGTTTCAGTGGTGATGGTGGTTCACTTGGCGTCGCCAGTGGTTTCCTGTTGCTGTCAGTTGTGGTGGTTTGGTACAAACAGTCGTGATGATGTCGGTCGTGATGGTGGTTCGTTTGGTGTCAGCGGTGGTTTCCTGGTATTGTCGGTGGTTTTGGTGGTTGTTGCGAAGATGGTGGTGGTGCTCGTCGTTGCCGGAGGTTTGACCGGTGGTAGTCAAATGTTGGTGGTGGAGAAAAGGTAGAGAGGGGGAGTTGCAACAGAGAAAGAGAAGAGTTGTTGGTGGTGATAAAGATGATAGAGATGAGGGTAAAACTGTCATTTTACTCTCATGTGGGTCCACATGACCAAACTTAACAATAAAAACTAACCAAGTTAGGCCTAAAGGACGAGAACTGCAAGATTTTAAAACATAAAGGACGATTCTCGTCAATTTTGAAGTTAAAGGACATCTACTGAAAAACGATGCAAACATAAAGGACGATTTCTGTAATTTTTCCATAAGATAAAGAATAAAAAGTTTACGAGAAAATCATAAACCATTCAAGATTTTTTTTAAAACGCCAACAAAGTCGTCACGTGCTTCTGTATGAATCCCTTTATGACGAATTCAGGATACCCACGAGGCTAGGGTTGTGCAAAGGGTCCGAAACCAACCCGACCCGACTCGGACCCACCAGAACCGTATATCATTTTATTGTTGAAATTAGGAACCACGAACCGATCCTTAAAAGACTATGTGGTTCCGGGTTCTAAAGGTTCTGATGGGTCGGGTAAAGGGTCTGACCCTCTAGAACCTTTTAATGTAATAGCCACTTTTAAAGGATTACATATTCCTACTCTTTTACCATGCTCGTAAAAGAATTCCTCCATATGGTTCTAACAATAGCCCATGAGTTCATTTTTAAGTCACTTTTCGTTTCTCGACTTATGTTTTCGTAACAATTTTGTCATTCTCATCACTCGAAACATTATGTGAATCTGTTATGTATACATCGTAAATACACACACACACACATCAGAGCGACATACATAAATATTTACATCAATTTTGAATATAATATATATTATATAATATATCACATCTGTGCATATACATCAAGCCAAAATATTTCAAGAAAAATACATTGTTATTCTTATAAATAATCTATCTATACTAATAAAGGAGTAACTAGGGTGACACATGTCCCCCTCCTATAGCTCCTCATCAAGATTTAACACATGTCAATCCCATTTTCGTCCAACCCATACCCGAATTTAAAAAATGACCCGGATCCTTTATCAAAACCCACGCACAAAACAAAAACATCACACCTCTACAATCCTAATCGCCGCTCTCAATAAGAAAACCCTAACAAACCTCCTCTTCAATCGCCTCTTTCAAACCCATTCAATCTATCTAATTGCTTCAACATCCTTCTAAACATCCACCATCATTCAAACAACTATTCAGATTCCGATTGAATCCAAGGTATGCATCGGCCACCTATAACTTCATATCATTTTACATACAAATTATTCGCATTTATGCTTTAATCTGATTTTTTATTAGGTTTTGAGGCATTCACGTTCATGATTTAGGCGTTCAACTTCCTGGAAGATTTCGCGGTTGAAGGTATGTTTAATTTTTTTTTTTTAGGTTCAATCATTCATTGCCTTCATAGTTTTTCCAGTTTTTTACGGATATAATATATTAATATAATCTTTTTTGTGTTTTATCCGATTATTACATGGTTTCTTGATGTTTTGTTTATTTTTGTTTTTTTCCGATTATGATTCAATGGATTTTGCCCAAAGTGTTTTTTTCCAGTGTTTAGTTAGATCTATATGTCTATTCAGCCATTGAATAAATTCACATAGATCACGTTCGTAGGCTGTAAAATAAAGTCATTTCGTTTGTTATCCGGACTGCTAATACCTTTCATTTTTATCCTGCAATTATTTGATGTATGTGGCTATTCAGTCATTGAATAGCTTCACATAGATTATTGTTTATTAATACACTCTGTTCACAATTTTTGCAGGTAATCCATTTGTCTCTATACCTTTCTTCTGTTCAAAGTATATACGTTACTTTGAAAGTATGGCATATCGAAAGGGAAACCAATTCTTTGTCGTTGTACATGACCCTTCTTCCTTACAATTGGTAAGATATATTTTTTTTTTAATATTTACTTATTTTATGACTTTAACCTAAACTTTGATAATTGCATAGCCTTATTTAATTTACCAATTATGTGCAGCCCATTCCTAGATCAATGAACAACTTCTTTAGTGCAAACAATCTTTATAACACTAATGTTATCATTAGGACTAATGAAGGTCATGATTGGTCCGTTCGTGTCAAAGCGGTTGATGATTCTTTTTGTTTAACTAATGGATGGTCTCGGGTTGTTCGTGATTTATGCTACGGCATATTCTTTGCTGTTTTTGATTATATAGGCCATTATACATTTATGATGCGATACTACAATCATTGTCCCTCTAAACAATTATCAAATTCATTTTGCAAGATGATTGATCATGAAATAGTTGGTCCAATGGTATGTTTTCTTTTTTATTTATTATCTTTTAAAGTTTTCCCTTAACATAGATGTAACAATATTTTGATTTATGTTCAGGTGTTACCAATGTCATTTGCCGAAAGGCACTATGCTGTAGGTCTACCTTCTAATCCTGTTAAGCTATTTGTGACTAACAGTTATCAATGGGATGTAACCCTTAAAAAAATTGGTTCCAAGTACTGTTTTACTGTTGGATGGGCCAAATTTCTTGAGGATCTTCGTCTTGAAATTGGTGATTTTATTTGTTTTGAGTTTAATGATACTACACGTTTCAATATAATTACTTTTAGCAAGACTGGTCGGCAGATGCTTTTACATAAACTACTTACAGACGAGATATCATCTTCCCAAAACATATTGCCTACCCATTATTTGACATTCTATAACGAATCAGATTTTCTGACCTTTACTTCAACTATCACCGAAGAACTGGTACAGTTTATTTTTTCTTCGCAACGTCAATTTTATTATTCTAAAATTCTAATTTCATTTTACTTTTGTTGTAGATAATACCATATGAAGTTGCTCACATTGCTGGGTTAAATGAAACCTTAGAGGTTACAATTAAATTTGTCGATGGATTTTCATGGACAAGGCCCGTCATTATCAATTTCGACGGTACTTCTACCCGGTAATGTTTTATTTTTGTATACTTTTCTTCATTTTCAATTTATAAGTGTTTGTAATATATAAATTTTACTTTATTTTAATATTAATCTATAATTTGTTTACAAGGTTTATTGTTGATGGATGGCGTTACTTGATTCAAGCCGAAGAAGTTTCAATAGGCGATGCTTGTGTCTTCAATTGGTGTGCAATTAGTCGTAAGCTTTTAGTTCATAAGGTTCCTATACCAGAGGTAATAAACTAGAGTTTATTTTAAATACTTCTGTTATGTGCCTGTCATTGTTATTTCAAATAAAGTTTTAATAAAATATTTTGTTGTTGATGTTTTAATTTTTTATTATGTCTTTTATTTTAATTATAACTTTACATTTTTTTAACAAATTAAATATAGCAATTATCATTATGGTAACCCAATTATAGGTTTGACCAACTATTTATTAAAAATTATTAGTTGCGTTTTTTATGTTTGACTTACCAAATTTTGGTAAGTCATTAAAAATTTTCCTTATTTTTACCCTACAATAAATACGATTTATGTTATTTAAGTTTATAGTATTTGCTGATTTTATGGGCATAATTTTACCTTAAGTCAACCATACTATAAATACTATTTACGTTATTAAAGATTGTACTTAAATGTTTCTTTTTTTAAAAAAAGTCATATTTAGAAAGGTAATTATTTCAGCCATATTATAGGTTTGACTACATCATTAATAAACGTTATTAGTTTCCTTTTTTTAATGTTGGCTGATTTTATTCCAATTCTTCACCTATATTCTTTGAACGTTAGTTTTTAAAATATAATGTTTTACATTCGAAATTAGTATAGTTATATAAAATTTGTTGTTATTTAATAAAATATATACATACGCTTTATTTTAACCAAATTTTAGTATTGGCGGATTTTATGCTGTACAATAACTTATATTATTTATTGATAATAATTAACATAGACATTTTTTTGGTAACCTTTACAATAAAATATTCAACATAGCATAAATTTTGGCGGTCAGATTTAAAACGTTTCTTTAATTCTAATTACAAACTTCCCACTATATATACCATACGCGGTAGATTGAACAATCACACAACAATTCTTCAATCCAAAGTAAGTTCAGTTGTTTCTTTATCTTTTATGTTATTATTTCTTTTCAACCGTATACTGTTTTAATTATTATGCTAACACTAAAACATTTTCATTGTTTATGCTATTTTGAGATAAATGGAAGAAGGAGCAACCACCATGTTACGTGACCTCAATGTCATGAGGGACAATGTTGTTTTGCGAGTAAGAGTTATTAGGGTATGGCGACAACCAAATCGCAGAATACCTAATGAAGACTATTCAATTGAGATGATCCTAATTGATGAGAATGTAAGTAACAGCTTGCTTGATTATGTTTGTTAATTTTTTTTTTATTTTATGAATAACATTGAAAACTAAAATCCTTTATATAACATTCTTAGCTGTCTTTTGTCTTTTACAGGGTAATAAAATCCAAGCGAATGTGTTCAAAAGATGGTTTTTTAGGTTTGAAAGGTTTTGTGAAGAAAACTTATGTTTAACCATTACCAGTCCTGGAATTGGATACAATCCATTGAAATATAAATTTTCCGAAAACCCAAACAAAATCTGTTTCAATCCTAATACTCGTGTTTCAAAATGTGAAAATTTTCGAGGTCCTATGTATGGTTTCTGTTTTGTTCCTTTTCAGTCAATCATTGATAATCAAATACCCGAGAACATCACAATAGGTAAATATCATACGTTAATTATCCTTAGTTATTATTAAGTTGTACGTATTTATAATTCAATTAACATAATATTTTGTATGTCCATGTAGATCTTATTGGCCATGTAAAAAGATTTTATAAGAATGAAGAAAAGGATGTCGCTGTTCAACCCCAAAAAAGATTGACAATGGAAGTTCAAAATCAGGAGTATGATATCAAATATTATAAATTTGTATTTATTTTCTAATATATTTTATATGTATACCTAAAAATCTTTTATTTTTTTATATAATCTTACCAGGGGTTTATCCGTATACCTTACACTATGGGATGAGTATGCAAAGCAAATGCAAAAGTTTGTGGTTGGACATCCGAAGGAGGAGCACGTTATTGTTATTTTGCAGTTTGCGCGCTTGAAGTTCTTTAATGGTATCATCTATATCTTTAGTTTACTATTTTGCATCTTACCGAATTACATTAAATAAACGTCCAAATGTATAGAAAATAATTTTTTTAGCCACATATGCTAGATGTACACTGTTATTTATACTGTCTTATAGGAAATACAAATAAATTTATTCACATTTGTCTATTAAATAGTTAACTAGACAACAATTAAGAAATAAGAATTTGACAAACAAAAAAAAAATGTAATTGTGTTACCTAATGTCTTTATTATATCAGGAAAGCCATATGTGTCCAATTCTTTTGGAGCTGATATCAGTCGATTGTACATTAATGACGATATCCACGACATTAATGAGTATAAGTCTTCGTAAGTTCGATTTATCAATACATTATATACATATTTACATGTGATTTTTCATGTACTTTATAAATTGTGTTCCTATTATTTTCAGTTTGATTAAGGTCAATATTGATACTCCGTCCTCAATCAATCGTCCGTATGGTGTTTCAATGTTTGCTTCTACCGAGGAGGATTTCTTAACAAACACTACTTTAAGTAGGATTGGTGATATTTGGGAGATTCAAGAGGTTGATTACATTTAATTTAATCTTTTTTTTTTTTTTTTTTTTTATAATTTACTTTTTATATAGTAAAAGTTAAGGAATTGACTATTGTCTTCATTACAGGAGCAACCTTTGGTTGTTTTGGGTACAATTAAGGCGATATGTAAAGAAGTTGGATGGTACTATCTTGGTTGTCCCAAGTGTACAAAAAAAGTTGCTACGGAATATATTGTTAGGGAGAAAGATGATGGCACCGGAGATTTTGAGGAGGAGAAAATACATCAATGTGTAAATGTCAAGTGCAGTTCAAAGATTGTTGACCCAGTTCCAAGGTAATTGTTCTATTGTTTCATTTAATTGAGTCACATATAAATTAACATATACAGTTTGTATTGTATTCAGCCACAGTTTGTATTAACTATATGGTTATTTACATATATTACATATATATTGTTATATTTTGTATTAATATTTTATTCTTAACTAGGTACAAAGTTCAAGTTCGTGTTCAGGATACCAATGGTGCAGTGTCTCTTACTTTGTTTCATCGTGATGCCAGTGAACTTATAAAAGAATCTGCTTCAGACTTGCTAACTCAAAATACCGTAAGTGATTTTATGTATATAAAATATTGAATTTTTTTGGGTTACTTTTCAAATTCATATCTATACACTTATCAAAATACCATACCACAGATTATATATTTATGTTTTGAACCTATAAGTTTTGAGTTAGCATTGTTTATCTCAGATAATAGATTGTATAAGTATTCGGGTTGCACTATATTGATTTTCCTTTGTACACTAGGTTGGCGACACAGTTAAATATCCCGACGAGATTGATTGTTTGTTGGAGAAGGAACTTGCTTTCAAGATTGAAGTGTCCGACTACAATTTGAGAAATAAATATGAAGTATATGGAATCTCTAAGTTTACTCAAGATGTGAACATAATTACTGAGCTAAAGAAAAAATTGAACGTTGGTCAGGTATAAATCGTTATATGTTGTTATTGTATTAACATAAATATTATCTAATTAGTAATTCATTTTTCTTATATTATATTACTAATAAGCTTTTTTCAGGTTACCGACTCTGAATCAATTTGCATGTCTTCGTTTTTTCTGGATACTCAAAAGGTAATATATCAATATTTCCTATTGCATTCTTTACTTTATACATATTCCTATTAAATATGAAATTAATAAGTTTTTTTTTTTTTACAAAGTAATAGCATATAAACTGAAAGTAATAAAAATGTCTTTTATCGTTATTTAGGAATCATTTTCTGGTACTGGCGACAATGTTACTCCAATTTCAAATGCTGCTCATGATGGACTAAAAGATGATGTTTCTCATGGAAAAGAATCTTCATTAACTACTATAAAGCGAAAGTTGATTGATGTTTACGATGATGAAGAAAGCCACATGTTGTCTACAAGTAATGTCCAGTTTGTTTCTGAAGATGACAAAGGAAAATCCATTGAAGACACCAATCTTCTCATTCCAAAGATTGAGAAGTAATATTTGTTCAAGGTTACTCGACGTGGCGTTATTTTGTTGAATTTGGAATTGTCCTTTTTATTACTGGATTTTATCGTTGTTTTTTAAGTCTTTATCTGAACTACATTTGATTATATGTTTTGAATAATTTGGTATCTTGATATTTCACCACAACCGTATGTTTATGTACGGTTATTTGTTGAATAAATCGCTAAGTTTTATATTATTCGCGAGGCCCTTTATATATCTTCCATTGTTTTGACCACATTGACATCAAAAGTTCCTAAAATATTGACATATCAGTATACAAATTATTACCCCAAAAAACGGCTCACGACCTAAAATCACTAAAACTTTGTTCGAGTTGTTTTTTATTAAATCTAATAATCTGTATTATATCTAAAATGATTGAGTATTAGTCTTTATTTATAAGCTTAACAATATTACATTCCTGTTTTTATACAATATAAAACTGATTAAGAAACACAACTTTCTATACATACAAACATAGCTATTTTCAAAATCCAATGGCCCATCAGAATTCATTATAGCCCGATACAAAGGTGAGCCCATCAGTTTTCTTAACTTTTTTTCTGGCCTATTGCGTAAATCCAATTAACATGGCCCGTTAATCATTAAGCCCATTTGATGATTAGTATTAGTGTTGGCCCATCAGATTTTAGGTTACACAACTCAATTTTGTCGGCAACCTCTAATGTGATACACCAATTTTCATTCATTAAAAACCCTCTACCTAACTTTCACTTTACCAATCTCTCTCAACCTCATCAATCGGATCTTCATCTTCAAGGTAACATTTTTTACTAATCCAATCCTATTTTCGAAAATAGTATAATCATAGCCGCTAATTCTTTATAACATAACCCTAATCTATACTACTTTCTATTTTTTCTTGATTTAGGGTTGATATCTCTTGCACCAATTATTCAAAGGTATGTGATTTTATCTATCAATCTTCCTATTTGAACTGTTATCAATTATTTAAAGATAAAATAAATTTTTTTTTTTTTTAATCTGATTGTCATGTGGTATAGTTTAGGGTTGTGTTTTGTTACATTTTTTTATATTAAATGTATAAATATCCGAATTTTGATAATAGGTAGATTTGGAAAATATGGTTTATTTTTAGGGTTTTGTTTTCTCATTTTTTAAATCGTTTTTTATATTCATGTTTCAGTTTGTAGTAATCTGTCAGAATTAATAATAGATTTAACATTTTTTTTATGAAATTAAAATTTTGTTTTTTTTTTTTTTTTTTGGTAATATATTCGAATATTGTGTAGTTTAGATTAGGGATATGATTTCAGAATTGTTTTTGTATCTTTTTATGTTTTCAGGTTTATTATAATAGATATAACAAAATTATTTTTATTGTTGAAGAACTTTTATTTATCAGTATATAATGTTTATTTTGTTCTTACATCATAAGATTGAACAACTCATAGTCCATTTAATCAAAGAATATAAGTATCATTAATCAAAATAACAATTGAATAATAAAGTTTTATCATTCCACCTATGGTTAAATAGAACGCACTAACAGATATTCAATTGCATATATAGATTTGTATAAGTGTTGTCCAATTATAAAATATTATGTTTTGAAATAAAATTCAAACCTTTATTACAAATCTAATATATATATTTTTTTTTTCATGTACTGTTAACATTCAAGAATGGCACCCGAAGTTATTGTAATTTCTTCCGACTCAAATGAAGAGAATGAGAATACCTCAGATGAAGAAAGTGACTTTTCTTCGGATTTTGAGGGATTCAGTGATACCGAAGATCATCCATATCCCGGTGTACAAGTTGACTTCAACTCTATTCCTCCTACTCACCAAATTGTTGCCAAAGTGACCTACAAATTCGTAAGCATTCACCTACTAATATAGTGTATAATCTCCCATGTATTTATTTCCGTATAAACTTTTTTGTGATTTATTATTTACCTTTTTGTTTATCAAATCTGTTTCCAGCGCTTTCCTAAAGAGTTTGTCATGAGTTCCGATCTTAAGAATTTTATGACTGTCTTTTGTCAATTTGAAAATGGAATGTGTTTTTTTACCCACATGAACTTTGAAGGGAAAGGTGAGAAAAAAAGGTATTCTTTAGGAAGATGGAAGTCGATGATGAAGAAGCTGGGTTTGAAGAATGGAAGGCGTTATCGTATAGCGTTTGTGATCCGTGAAGGTATCTTGGTGTTTTCGCGTCCGTAGATGAAGTTATGTAAGTCCAAAATTTTCTCTACGGTAGTTATATGGTTATGTGGTTATGGTACAAACTTATAAGTAAATAATAAGCCTTATGAAAGTAGGCGTACTCCAAGTTTTGGTTTATTAGTTATGGAGTAAGTCAACTAAACAGTTTGTGTGTTGCTAAGTGGATGTAGCAGTTTTTTAGTACCTTGATTATCTATGACAATAACTAAGTAAGCTATGTTTTGGTTGATAATTCTTTGCGTTGTTGATGTTGAATACTATTATCTATTGCATCATTTATCTATCTGATATAAAACTATATGTCGAAAGTTTGGGTTTAACTTGAAATTATGTACCCAAATAAATACTAAACTGCATATTGTGTTGAAATTTTTGTTATAACATAAAAACCTTAGTTTTGTCATGATGGTTTAATTTGGATTACATTAATCCGTTTACTTTGTTTAGTCGTGAAATAAACATAGTACTACCTTTATAATACTACCAATAAAACTTTCTTTTCCCTTATTTTGTTTATACGAATTCATGAAAAGTACAAACATGTTTATTTGTAAAACTTAATTTGCACTAAACAAATTTTACTTTTATTCTATTTCAAAAGTTTTGTTGTTTTTGTTATTTAAAATATACGATTTATATATAGTTTGTCTATTAATTTTTTATGTATTTAACATTTCCATTAGAAGAGTTTTGATGATACTTATATTTCTTAAGTTTGCATGTAACGCTTTTGGATGATAATTGATAATTTCATTTTTGTCAAGAAATTTCGTATTTTCAAATTTCTTTAGCTATATATTCTTATATAAAGACAATATAAACATTGTCAAAACTAATAATTATCTTCAGTCATATACTGTCTTATTTCCAGCATTTCACCTATCACTTATCTGATTTTTATGCTTATATATTTTGAACAAATAACCATTTCTGGCGAAATATGTGTTATTTACGTTTGCATATATGCATTCAAACCTGGTTCAAAAATTAGTCAATGGTAGTTGCTATTACAAAATTTATTGCAGCATTAAACGTACAATTTGTATTATTAATAACTTTTAATCTATAATACTATTTTTTAATTAATTGTAATTTGAAATCAATGTGTTTAGTCAATACAATAGTACTAATTACAAGTTTTTATATTAAAATATGCAACTATGCGTTTGACCAATTGATAATTAGTACCCGAAAATTATTCATTTCTATAACTAAATCCAAGATTTTTGCGATTTTCTTGGCCTAGCTACTAATCTTCCAGTCTAATTTAAATATAACTGAAATATACACTACTTCAAAATACTTAAAAATATGTGTTTAATGTCTTTTATTACTAGATACAATTGCTCCACAGTATGATCAGTTTCCCTATTTTGCTTATTACACTCATAACCGATTTTACTAACTTTTTCCTAATTTCTATCCATTTCTTTTTTGACATTCATAAATTATGCCATTTCAACACTAATTTTATGTTTTAAATTAAAACAACAATAATATGTATTGTAATGTATTTCTCCTTTACTTAAAATAGAACACTTTATTTCATTATAAATAGTTTTCGATGATTATAATCTATTCACATTTTGTATATCCATAACAAAATATCAAATTGTATTCCCTTTGCAATAATATGTATGTACCATGTCATATTTTTGTTATTTTCATTTTTTAATTTTATTTCACATAATATATTTATGCTTTTATATATATTTTATGTTACTAATTTATTATTTTTTTTTGACCCATTTTTATTTTCTGTTTTACAGTGAAAATCTTCATGGACTCTTTCAATGATTATGTAAACAATAACACATTTAGCCTAATTGCTAATGTGTGGGAATCACAAACTGAAACAAGTCTTATTGTATTTGGTAAGATATCGCAAGTGTATAAAGACTACGGGTGGTTTCACATGGCTTGCTCCCGTTGCCATGCGAAAGTAACCACTGATTATGTTGTTAACAATACTAATTGTGACAACGGAGGATATGAAATAACAGCAAAATACACTTGTGAGAACAATAATTGTGATGAGAATGAAGTTCAAGCAATTCCAAGGTTCTTTACTAAGTTTTATATTTAACCCCTTAAAACAATCAAAAAAAGAAATTCCTATTTTTTTTTTTTTAATCCCCTATTTTTTTTTTTCAGGTTTAAGATAAAAATCTTGGTACAAGATATTAGTGATGGAATCATGTTAATTTTGTCCCATGAAGATGTAGCTAAATTGGTTCCACTAGATATTTATGATTTGTTACAAGAAAATACCGTCTGTTTTTATATTTATTCATTTTAATAAGTTTTATATACTTTATTATAAATTATATTATCTAATTACCATACCTTATTTTTCGTAGGTTGGTGATTACGTTCGCTTTCCGGATGAGTTCTTTTTAATCAGAGATAGATGGCTTGGATTCAAAATAGAAGTGACAGAGACAAATCTAAAAACCTTTTCTGAAATTTATACCGTTACAGGTATAAATGAGGAAAAAAATGTTTTGTCTGAACTTGAGAAAAAAATGTTTGTTGAGCAGGTATTATCAAAGTATTTGTGTAATTCATTTGTACATATATATGGTTAATTTTCTTTTTATTATTTTTTATCTAAAATTTCCTACTTTATATACAATTTTAATACAGGATAAGTGGAACAATATTTTGGATCTGTTGATCTGCGTGTGGAATTGTCAACTGATGAAGAATGATGTGAAATGAAGATGATGCGTTGAAGATGTTTTTGTTTTTTGTTATGAATTTATGTTTTTTTTTTTTCGCGTGGTTGGTTTATGTTCTTCTGTTTTTTTTTATCATTTTATGAACATTCATGAATAATTGTTTGAAGTTTCACCTGTTTTTGCGTATTGTAATAAATGAAATAAATCATATGTTATATTTATTTACTCTTTTTTTTTTATGTTATATGTAATACGCCTTGATTAACAAATGAAATAAATTAACTTCACTTTCTATATTCGGCTTTATACTGCTAAAGCTATATACCCAATAGCATATTATATATTATTGTTTTTTCTTGCCATTCTTGGTGTATGATATTTTTTTAACCAGAAATATTGTTTTACTTTTATATGTTTATATGTATTGTAAACAATTAGTTAAATCCTATTTAAAGTAATCAACTTTATATCAATTATATTATCAGTATTTTCTTAATTTTCAATAATTATAATTTCGATATTATTATTCGTTGTTTAACTTTTTTTAAAGGTTATTTGCTTTTTTTTTATATATAATTCTTATTTAATTTTACTGTCTAAATTATTTTATTTTTTATTGTTATATTTTTCATTAATAAAAGTTTTATTAAAAATAAGTAATTATTAAAATTAAATCACTTCCTAAAAATAACTTAACCGTTTTTTTTTTATTTTCGTTACTTTTAATATTATAAATGTAAATTAATATCGAAATATTAATTTTATTCCATTATTTTTTTTTAATTTCATTTAAAGATTTTCAATTTTAAAATTTCGGTTTCTTTTATTTTTATTTTTAAGCGGTAATTAATCAGTTTTTATTTTTTCAAAAATTTTAAAAATTAAATACAATTCCATATTTAGGTAATACCATATTAGTATAAATATTCAAAACACTTGAATCATTATACTAAATGTGTTTTTCTTTCAACTACTTTCAATTTCATTTTATATTCTTTTGTTCTTACCTTTGGGGATTGTATACAACAAGTCTTACAATTTAATCTTCAAAACTTAATGTCTGAGTAAGTTTTCACATCCATCTTTATATTTATTGTCTATATGAGATTTATCATATAATGTCTATGTAATTTAGTATACGTATATATCATGTGGTTGTAGTTTTTATTTTTTATTTTTTTAAGATATTTACTGTAAAGCAAATAATATATAATTTAAAATCTAATATTACAATTTTTTTATATATTTTAGCATTATATGTCTACTTCGACTTTCAAAAAAATGGATGTTAGGATTATCAAGAAATAGTTTTAACTTACAATATATTTAATGTTTCAAACAATCTACTAAGAATTGCATGAAAACTTATTTTTTTTATTTATCTTATAAGTTAATCATTTAAATTATAACTTAGTATTTCTAATGTTATTATCCCTAATAATCATTGTCACTCGTGTTGTTATACAGAGGTCAACGGTTATTCTACAATGTCTCAATTACCGAAAAGTACTTTTAGTTTACCGGCTTCTAAAGTTATCAAGAGTAGTAGTACGTCTAATGGTAAGCTATTCTGTAGGTTATATTGATTTTACATTCATAATTTTACTATAAAATTTCTAAACATTAATTATATAGTAAGTTACAATTATAATTATGCTAATTATTTAAAATAGTTTAATGATATATATGTGAGATTTTATTAAACGTTTTTTTTTTTTCATTTTGTAATTTTATGTTTTACTTTCAGTTTCTCTTAATTCTACTGAAAGACGTAGACGTATGAATGAATACTTGGATCATGTTAGTTCTACTGAAAACATATCACCTTCAACATTGCAAGACTCTGTTTTATCATCAAGTGTTGTGTTATCTTCATCCGACAATAAAGAAAACATGAATCCTGGTTTGTATACGAAATACGTAACTTTAAGTTTTTTAATATGATGTATCAGTTGTTTGCATTATATTTAAATATTTTGTGCTAAACATATTTATTTTTTTCGTTTCCTAACCTAATTTTTATTTATAGTGTCTCATAATGGTTATGACCATCATAGATTTTTGAATCAATATTTGCATCATGTTTCTTCTGTTGAAAACATGTCGCCTTCAACATTGGTAGAACCCTTTTTATCATCAGATGTTGTATTATCTTCATCCGTCAACAAGGAAAACATTAATCCTGGTTTGTATAGCATATATCTACCTTTTAGTTTCTACACAATATCTATTACTTAATATAATTTTTAAATATTGGCCAAAATTCTGATTATATATATTCTTTTCTGATGTAATGTAGCTGCTGAAAATCGAAAGCGACGAAAGATGTATTTGGATAAAAAAAGATCAAAAAAAGTACAAACCCTTTCAATGTCTAATTCAAATATATTGAATATTAATACATGTACAACACCTTTGTCAAACATTTCAAATGGTATGTTTTCATTCTTAATTTGAATAACTTTACATATTTATACTCCATTTTTCGCAAATTATATTTTACATCTTACTAACCTTTGTAGTTTGTAATCATGATGCTGCGAGTCGAAAACGGAGAACCCAGCCTTCAATAAATGTTCAAGGTATTATGTATAAAACAATTTTTACTTTAATTTTAGTTGAATTTTTATTTTAAGTTGTTATAACTATAATTCTTTATAATTCTTATTATTGTTTTATAGAATCTTACGACAGAAGAAAACATAGAAAAAATGTATTGGATTCTAATTCAATTTTATTGAATGTTAATACAGGTGAAATTATTAATTATTTAAATTATACATTACATATATGAAATTTAATTTATACATTCATATTTATAAATCTAAATATTGTTTTTTTCTACTTCTTATTAGTTAATACATGTGCAACACCTTTGTCAAATATTTCAAACGGTATTTTTTCATTCCAAATTAATATTTTTATATATTTATACTCCATTTTTAGTATATTATATTTTAAATCATACTAACTTTTGTAGTTTCTATTCATGATGATGCGAGTCGAATACGGATTACACAGTCTTCAATAAATATTGAAGGTATTATGTATAAAACAATGTTCACTTTAATTGGTGTTAACTTTTAATTTTAAGTTATGATACCTATAATTTTTTATAATTCTTATTATTGTTTTATAGAATCTTCCGAAAGAAGAAGACATAGAAAAAATGTATTGGATTCTAAAAGGTGCAAGAGCACCCAAATAGGTACAAAATTACATTATTTATTTTATTAGCATTATATTTTAATATTTTATTTTTATATATATTAACAAAAGTTCTTATTACTTTATAGGGTTACAAAACTCTTCTGTCAATCGTAATACTCGAAGGACGGTTACTCCAATACCTATGGCTGATTTGTCTGAATGTTTAGAAGACAACATTGAATCAAATACTGTTAATGCTATAAAAGGCATATCCAAAGGTAACTAACATTTATCAATATTGCTAAATAGGTGTTTTATAATACTGATCTATTTGTATTTGTGTTTATCATATGTTAACCATTCTAGATTACTTGGACCATGGTGACCAAACAGTTGTCTGTCAAGAATGTTATGCTAAGCTATGGAAGAGTGAAGCTCTAAGGGGAAATAAAAACAACACCAAAACAAATTTTTATCTATGTTGTGCTTATGCCAAAGTTGAGCTTCCTGATTTTAAGGAACCCCCCCCTACATATAAAGAGTTATTTAATGGCGTCGATGAGAGAAGTAAAATTTTCCTCAAGAACATTAGACGTTACAATTCAATGTTCGCATTCACCTCTATGGGCGGGAAAATTGATTTTTCAGTTAATAAAGGTAAAGGCCCTTCTGTGTTTAGAATAAGCGGTGAGAATTATCATTCGATGGGTAGTTTGTTACCTACCGATGGAGAGAAACCAAAATTCTGTCAGCTATACATATATGATACTGACAATGAAGTTTCCAATAGAATAAACAATGTTGGGTAAGTGACTTTCTATATTTAATTTAATTATACATTTTATTTTAATATATTTATAATTTTTTAACGTTTTTTTTTTTACCTTTTTAGATCATCATCTAAACGTTCGGAAGCAGAAAAATTAATTGAAGTTCAGCTTATAAAACAATTGAAAATTATGTTGGATTCAACAAATTCCTTGGTACAATCTTATAGAATTGCTAGGGATTGTTTTCATTCAAATCCTAATGAAAAAATTAAGTTGCAATTGAAGGGTAGGAGGCCCAAAGATGGCAGGACATTCAATTTACCAACTGCTTCAGAAGTTGCTGCATTAATTGTAGGTGATATTGGTGACCAAGTTGAAAAGCGTGATATTATTGTACAAACAAAGGAAGGTACTCTTCAAAGAATTAGTGAGTTGCATCCTTCTTATCTTGCACTTCAGTATCCATTGTTACTACCATATGGTGAAGATGGATATAGAGTAGACATTCTTCACAAAAATGTTCCGGATACCTCACCAAGTACAAGTGCTAAAAAAATTGAAACAAAAAAGATTTTGCATGAAAATTTAACAATGAGGGAGTTTTTTGCTTATAGACTTCAAGATAGGGTGAATACATTCTCACTCATTTTAAATGCAAGGCGACTCTTTCAACAGTTTTTAGTTGATTCGTATACAATGATTGAGATGGAGAGATTGTTTTACATACGTAGTCAACAAACGAAGCTTAGAAGCGAGACGGTTGAAACTCTAAACAATAAAAAACAAGAGGGGAATACAGAAACATCACGTATTGGTCAACGTGTTGTCCTCCCGTCTTCTTTTACAGGAGGTGCTCGATATATGATGCAAAATTATCTTGATGCTATGGCAATTTGCAAGTGGTGTGGATATCCAGATTATTTTATAACTATAACATGTAATCCTAAATGGCCAGAAATCAGAAGGTATCTTCATGACACCACTCTGAATCCCGAGGACAGACCAGACATCTTATGTAGATTGTTTAAAATTAAACTTGATTGTCTCATCAAAGAAATAAAACAAGAAAAAATATTTGGAGAGGTTACAGCAGGTAAGTTACAAAAGTCATTTATATTTTTAATTTATTTTTTATAATTTTAAATTTCAATTTATTAAATTTATTAATAACTATTTAAATCAACTATCATTTTATTATTCTAATATTGTATTCTCATCTAGCAAACTAATTGTATTTAATTTCATGTGCAGTTGTTTACACGGTAGAGTTTCAAAAGCGGGGGTTACCTCATGCACATATTTGTTTATTTATGAAACCTGCGTATAAACTCCCTACCGTTGACCATATTGATAAATTTATATCTGCTGAAATTCCAGATAAGGATCAAGATCCAGAATTGTACATGCTTGTACGTGATTATATGATTCATGGTCCTTGTGGTGTTTATAATATGAACTGTCCTTGCATGGTCGACAAAAAATGTTCTAAAAACTTTCCTAGAACATTTCAGATTGAAACGTGCGTTGATTCTGAAGGTTTTCCTGTTTATAGAAGGAGAGACAATGGTAACTTTGTTGAAAAGTCTAATGTTGACCTTGATAATAGGTATGTTGTTCCATATAACAAAACTCTGCTTAAAAGATATCAAGCACATATCAATGTCGAATGGTGTAATCAAGCTGGATCTATAAAGTATTTATTTAAATATATTAACAAAGGTCCAGATAGAATTACTCTAAATGTTGTCCAAAGCAATAATGAAGAAGGTAAGGAAGAGGAAGTAGACGAAATCAAAGGATTTTATCAATGTCGGTATATATCTGCATGTGAAGCTTCATGGAGAATATTCTCTTATGATGTTCATTACAGAACCCCTCCTGTAATGAGGCTACCTTTTCATCTTCCTGGACAACAGAAAGTTGTTTATGGTGCTGGCGAAAACATTGATGATGTACTTAACAAACCATGTGTCGCTTCATCAATGTTTTTAGGTTGGATGAAACGCAATGAAAGCGATGACAACGCGAGGCAACTTACGTACGTCCAATTCCCGTTAAACTATGTTTGGAAAAGTGACAAGCGCTCTTGGGAACCAAGGCAAAGAAACAAATCAGTTGGTCGTATTCATCATGTGTCTCCTGCTGTGGGTGAAGCTTACTTTTTAAGGATTCTGTTAAATAAGGTTAAAGGTCCAACCTCATTTGAAGATATTCGTACTGTCAATGGACGTGTTTATGGTACATATAGAGATGCGTGTTATGCCATGGGACTGTTGGATGATGATGCTGAGTATATTGAAGCAATACAGGAAGCATTCCATTCAGGATCTGGTGATTTCTTGAGAAATTTATTTGCAACTATGTTAACATCTAATAGTCTTTCTAGACCAAACTTTGTATGGGAAAGTACATGGAAAGAGTTGTCTGAAGACATTCTACGTAAACGAAGAAAAGACACTGATTGTCAAGGTATGATTTCTTACCAGTATTAGTAAAGTTAATTACATACTAATATTATTTTTATTTTTGTATAAAAAATTATATCGTTTGATATTATTGAGTAAATTTTTTCTTATTCAAATTTATGTAGATCTGAGACTTTCTGAAGATCAGATTAAGAACTTTGCTTTGCTTAGTATTGAAAACTTTTTGTTACGCAATAGTTCCACTTTGCGAAATTTTATAGACATGCCATATCCTGATGATGACTCAATATACATTTCAAACAATCGATTGATTAATGAGGAATTGGGATATGACACAAATTGTTTGAGAGGCGAATTTGAAGAGATGTTTGGTTATCTAACAGATGAGCAAAGAAATGTTTATGACACAATAATACAAGCAGTCGAGGGTAAAAAAGGTGGTGTATTTTTTGTCTATGGATATGGTGGTACCGGTAAAACTTTTCTATGGAAAACATTGGCTTCATCCATAAGATCAAAAAGTAAAATTGTTTTGAATGTCGCTTCGAGTGGTATCGCTTCATTACTATTAACAGGCGGTAGGACTGCACACTCAAGGTTTTCAATTCCAATCAATCTAACCGAGGATTCTTTATGCTTCATAACACCAGACAGTGACGTAGCCCAATTGCTTAAGAAAACTGATTTGATTATTTGGGACGAAGCACCAATGGTTCATAAACATGCATTTGAAGCACTCGATCGAACTTTAAAAGACGTTTTTGGTATTGATAATGATAACAATTCAAACCTACTATTTGGTGGAAAGGTAGTTGTTTTTGGAGGTGATTTCAGACAAATTCTACCAGTAGTTCCAAATGGAAGTAGATATGATATTGTTAATGCATCATTAAGCTCTTCATACATTTGGCTTGAATGCAAAGTCCTTAAGTTAACCAAAAATATGCGGTTAAGTTGTGGCAACACTACATCTGAGATTGAGCAAACAAAGAATTTTGCAAAATGGCTTTTGGATTTAGGTGAAGGTAAGGTTGGCTATGAATTTGAGGATGAATGTATGATTGATATACCTGATGACTTATTGATTACTCAATCGTTGGATCCTGTTTCTGATTTGATATCGTTTGTTTACCCATCGATTTTGGAGAATTCAATTATTCCAGGTTTTTTCGAAGAACGAGCTATTTTGGCACCCAAGAATGAAGTTGTTGAAGATATTAATGATCGTTTGCTTGCTTTGTTTCCTGGTGAGGAGATGGTATATCTAAGTTCAGACAGTGTTTGTAAATCAGAAAATATTGATGAAGAAATGGATGAAAGTTTATATTCACCTGATGTTCTTAATAGCCTTAAGTTTTCGGGAATTCCAAACCACAGATTGGTTTTAAAAGTTGGTGTTCCAGTCATGTTACTCAGAAACATTGATCAAAGAAGTGGTTTGTGTAATGGAACAAGACTACAGGTTGTTCAATTGGGAAAACGTGTTATAGAAGCCAGAATTATTTCAGGTAGTAACATTGGAATGCGGACATTTATTCCCAGAATTAGTCTTACACCCTCTGATAAGAAGATTCCTTTCAAATTTAGAAGAAGACAGTTTCCCCTTTCTGTGTCTTTTGCTATGACAATAAACAAGAGTCAAGGACAGTCGCTATCTAAGGTTGGGTTATATTTGAAAGATCCAGTTTTCACACACGGACAATTGTATGTTGCATTATCAAGAGTGAAAAGTAGGAATGGTCTGAAAATATTAATATTAGACAAGGAAGGTAATGTGACTACACGTACTGTAAATGTTGTTTACAAGGAGATTTTTGGACAGCTATGACAAATTCTTGTAAGTCTAATTTTTTTATTGTTACAGATAAGTCATTATGGTTTAATTATTTTTCCAAATTATTCATCTAAACATTATAGGAACTACCGTGCTACAATCTATCTTACGAACACATCCATAATTTTTTTTTTTACATATTTCAATGTCTTTAGTCATTCACTATTTTTACGATTTTCTTAACAGTCTATGTTTACCGTTTTTTTTTTAAAGTATCCTATTATTTTATTTGGTGAAACACTTTTTTAATTATTAAATTTTTTTTACAATATCTCTTTATCAATTTATACATTTCACATACACTATATTATTACACTTTAAAAAAAAAAAAGGTTTTATTATTTTAACTTTTCATTTTAAATTATTTTTAATAAATTTAGTCAACATTTACGGTTTTTAAATTAAATAGTTTCCGAAATTATTAAGTTTATAATTATATATAATTTATATTATCATTAATTGTTACTAAAAATATAAGGTTAACAAAAATAAAAAAAATCTCTAATATCTATATAAACATCATTTGACAACTTTTTTTTATATCTTCTTCATAATTCAAACAAGGTTTATTCGAATTTTTCTATTTAATTTTTTTTTTTTTTTTTTGAACGGTTTCGTTTTTTTTAAAAATGTATTGTTATTTTTTTGACTTTTTTCTATACTTTGTTTCAAATCAATACAAGACAAAATTGATGTTTGTTTATAGTTAACAATTTTAAT
Source organism: Ambrosia x helenae (assembly GCA_030844895.1). Taxonomy (NCBI): domain Eukaryota; kingdom Viridiplantae; phylum Streptophyta; class Magnoliopsida; order Asterales; family Asteraceae; genus Ambrosia; species Ambrosia x helenae. Next base: position 6,829,644 of record CM061226.1, on the reverse strand, counting down.
GTTAATTACGGTTATGTTTTTTTTTTTTTTTTTTTCATCTTCGAAATATGCATAAACAATGCATTTGTTTTTATAGGTACTCATGGATATTAGGTTTTCGCATATGCTTTCCAACGGTGCAATTCTTCACCCAACTAATTATTGTCAACTCTGTGACGTTCAATGTCTGGATGATGCCCAATATGCACAACATGTTAATGGTAAAAAACATCAATCTAAGGTATTACATTTAATATATTTATATATATATATATATTCATATAACTTATATGTATATATATACATATATGTATGTACTGATTATATGTAAAATTAGATTAATTATTTTTGTATTGATTTTTACTTAGGTTGCACATGCTACCGGCAATGATGTCTTCTATTGTGGTCTATGTGAAGTTAGATGTACCAGTCAACCAAACCTAAATGCCCATCTTGATGGAAAGAAGCATAAGAAGGCTTTGCACAACGTTGGCTTTATTAATATTATTTGATGATTATTTTTTTTTTTTAGTATTATCATATCTTTTATTTCCGGAAATATCTTTTTCCATACTATAATTTGGTGTTTCACATCATGATTGCTACTTTTTTTTTTCTTTAATAATGTTATGATTTGGTAACTTTTGGATGTTTATTTGTTTCTTAATGATTTTGCATATTAATTTTTTAATAGGTTGGTGATTTTTAAATATATATTTCATTTATGTTAGTTTAATCGTGGGTTTGAAATTACATGTTAACACTATTAATTTATTTTTACTTTTCAATTTTGTAAATTTTTATTTACTTAGGTTTTCACCGTGGGTCCCCACGGGACTCTAACCTAGTATTTTTAATATTGTACTAACATTACATGAAATCGATTACAATAACATGTAAAAACGAACAGTGAAAAGAATAAAAAATATTATTTTTTTTATTTTCTAATTAAAATACAAACGGTTCTTATGGTTCTTATATTAGAACCGTGGGTTTGGAACCGACCCGACCCGGAACCGATAATTCATATAAATCTAGAACCGGAAACCGACCCATATATTTAAAAAAGTTCGGGTCCAAGGTTCTCGCGGGTCGGATCCAAGGTTCTTGTGGGTCCGAACCACGAAATGATCACCCCTATACGAGGCATCCAGTCCTCAGTGGCGAAGCTTGAGCGTAAGTTTTGGGGGGTTGGAAGTCACCGAAGCGCGGTGGCGGAACCAGAAAATTTTGATTAGAGGGTCAACATGCACACACGCACACACGCACCTACGCTACACGATGGCCGACGGGATAACGCCTTTTGTTATGACGTAGCCGCTTGTCTTTGAACACTTTTATAACTAACGCATGATCGGCTTCTTTGTTCAACTAACACATTTTTGTGTGGTCATAGTTTTTAAAAGGAATAATGGAAATAAATAATCCCAACTATTGACTATTGGCCAATAACAGTCCTAACTACGAAAATTACCAATAGTAGTCCCAACTTTCGACATATTGGAATATAATGGACCCAAACTAACGGAGGTCTAACTCAGTTAGTATGGTGCTGACGTGGCATGCCTCCTAGGATGCCACGTAGGATCATTTTGCCACCTAGGATGCAACATCGGATGCCAAGTAGGATCATTTTGCCACCTAGGATGCCACGTCAGCACCACATTAATGGAGTTAGACCTCCGTTAGTTTGGGTCCATTATATTCCAATATGTCGAAAGTTGGGACCACTATTGGTAATTTTCGTAGTTGGGAGTGTTATTAGCCAATAGTCAATAGTTGGGATTATTTATTTCCATTATTTTTTTTTTTAAATTAATGGTGAAACAACAAATTTAACAGCTTTTTTTAATATTTTAGCAAGTGTATAAAATTTTAAAAACATTAACGATTCTTATAACATATTTTAATTTTTACCGTAACCATCATAAATACATTAGGTTTTAATGCTTTATTAAATGCACCAGACAGATAAAATTGTAATAGCAATTTATTTACACAACAAATGTTTCCTAACATTTAATTGGAATTTAGTTGTTGTCAAGTGTACATATATTATGATCAATTAAATCAAATAAATATAAGCTTAGTAAAAAGAAAATATTATAAATCTTTTTAAAATGAATGGTAGAAACTTACAAGTTAAAATAAGAAAACAAAAAACGGTGGTGACATAAAAAGAACCATTAATATAAAACTATTATTATATAGAGTGACTATTTGTAGTAGCATTTTCAAACTTTGGGTAGGATTAGTTAATTACAAAAATACCCATAGTCCCTACAAATATTTACCATATCGTCTTCTTCCTCTTATCATCCTCCCCGCCCCTATAAAATTGGGGGTCGGTCGCCCCTCCCCGCCCCTATAAAATTGCGCCCCTGCCGGTCCTCCAGGTCCACCAATCCAGGAAAAATCCGACCACCCACCCGCCCGAAGGCACGACAGTGAATAATCGGTAAAACTTGGTATCCTTCAAGGCTCGAACTTGTGACCATTAGGCCCCAAGTCACTTATCGTTAGGCCTCCATACCACTCCATCAGAAGGTGGGTGGTACCATTCAAGATTTTTAATATCATGTCCGTCAATTATTATACATATGTATTAATAGAAACTTAAGATAAACAGTGAGGGCATGTTTATAATTAAATGTTAAATCAGCGGTATTCTTGATGGCTTTTAGGTAATTCTACATTAGCTCACCCCTTTGCACACCACATGTCAACCTCTCGACCATTACCACCCAAATCTACAACACATCATCGCACGTGTCCACCACTACCACATCCACCTTCTTCCCTTTTATAAGCTTTACCACTCCAGGGGGTTATGGTTTCAAAACCCTCATCGCCGGCAATATCTTCTTGATCATGTGGATTGGTTCTAGGAATGCATTTCGATTCAGGTCGTATTTTATAGTTACAATTCTACCATATATGTCTTTTTCATTTCGTCAAAAATCTATTTTACGGTATAGACGCTTATGACCTCCCCCTTTATGCCCTACGATAATGATTCCTCTGGCATTACGACCTTTACCGCAATGATGTTGTCCATAGATCAAATTATTTCATGGATTGGATTTCACGTGACTGTCTACGGTTTCATTACGTGTACATGTCAATTATTATATGTTATTCAGGATAGGTTTTAGGAATGTCCTCTATAATATAGTGTTTTTAAAATCACACCATACTTGCTAGTTAGATCGAGAACCAGATATAGAACTGTTTGTTTAAATACTTCTGATTGTTCCTATTTGAAGTGGTCGGTTACCGTTCAGACCAGTGACATGAGTCGTTCAGCCGAAGTTTTAATTTTTAAATTTGTTTTCTTCAAAATTTCATTTTGTTATTCAATTAGTACGCAAGACTCCATGTTTTATATATTTAAGGACTCATTCGGCTGTAACACCCCAACCGATGGCGGAATCATCGAGGTGCCACGTAGTGACGATTGTTCAAAAGCTCATGGTACTAAAATGTAAATATTCGATTATTGAATATTGTTTTACAACATGTGAAATTCAATACATTACAACGAAATAAAGATAATTGATTGATTTAATCTAAGTCCAAGGTCCTATGTGAAGCGTCAAGCAGCTTATCCTGAAACATGCACGAAAATAATTTTGTCAACATATGATGTTGGTGAGTACTACTTAGATTTGTACATATAGTAATGTTTGAAAAGTAGTACAATTCATGTGTCTAGCATCACCAAGGCATTATGTAAACACGCAAGTAACCAAACAAGACAAAGATCAAATGTAAAGTTTGTACAATGTAATTGATAATGAGCACCTCAACACGTGTGAGTCTAAAAGAGCACCATAACACAAAGTTATGTCTAAATGAGCACCGTAACATAAGTTACGTCTAAATTAGCACCGTAACATAAGTTACGTCTGAGTGTAAAGAGCACCATAACATAAGTTATGTCGAAATGTATGATTTTGTATGTAAGCTACGTTCATGTTCAAGCATAAGCACAAAGGTAAACAAGACACGTATATGAATTGTAAATGAATAAAATGTATGTGTAAATGAATACGAAAGTTTTGTATATTTGTGCATGAATCACCCCAAAAGTTGTAAAAGCGGAAAAAGGGGATAAGTAATACTCACATTAGCAAGGTGGTAAGTCTTGTGTAACTGAATAAGTATATTCCAACGTTGCCAAGTATCACCCTATGTATAATGTAACAAATAAGTCTAAGTCTATTTGGTCTATAAGTATTTTCTAGGGCTTCAAATTGGGGATAAGTATTTATTTGATTAATAATCAAACTGTTTATTAAATATAAGAAATTTAATAAATAAATGAATAAAAGTCTTTTTGTAAGTTTCAAATTGAAGATGGTCACAACATAAGGTTTTAAGTATGAAAATAATTTTTATAAAATTATTTTCTTGAAAATAGAATATTTAATCTAATTATTTCAAATTGTCAAAATATGACTTTAATATCTAAAAATATTAAAATCAAAGAATTTCTTAACTAAAAATTGTATTTCTGTCCTAAATGGATAGAAATGATTTATGTAAATTTTTGGTGCAAAAATGTTGAAAAATGAATTTATTATGAATTATTTATGATTAAAACTAACAAAAATTGATTAAAAATATTAAACAAATGATTTTTCAGAAATAAAAATTATTTCTGAAATGTATATTGTTACACAAGTTTAGAATAATTTTTGTGGAATTTTATAAAATCGTTTAGATATTTTTATTGAATTTTATAATTTTAAGTGAATAAAATTGTAATATTTATAATATATATTAAATAAATTATTTTTGAAAAACTAAAAATTGGATGATGAACTTTATCAGTGGAAAAACATAAAATAAATTTTATAGAATTTATAAATTAGTTTTAGTATTTTAAAACGATTTTTAAAAAGAATGGAGATAATATATGTATAAAGGATAACCAAAAAAAGATGTTTGTTCATGGTGGGACTCGAACCTGGGCCATAGGCTGGTTCAAGTCTTACCACACATTGTCTCAACCAACTGGTCTATAGATCATATTTGTTTTAGTTCGTAACCGTTTAATATATAAACATGTTTTTAAACGTGTTCTTCCCCAATTCAATATATCGAGCCCTAGCTAATCCAATCAAACAAATTAACAAGAAATTCTCACAGGATTGTTAGGGCTTTTATTTGGACAGTAATGAAGAACATAAACATTCACTCAATTGATACTTACGGATGCGATGAAGAACACGATGGCGTGGTCAACAGAAAAGTCAAACCGAGCTAGTATGCTTCGAGAGGCGATTTAAAACAGAAATTGAGTGTGAGGGTTTGTTCATCGGTACTCTTAGGCTCTCTAGGAACGTTCAATTTATAGGAGTCATATGAATTATTTGTTTTAGAAAGTCTTGACCCGTTTAAGTATAATGTGCGTGAATTTCGCCTAGATTGGTCAAACTTGGAGCTTGTTAATGCGTGAATGATGTGTAGGTTTGGGCGAAATTGCTTGTGGGTTCAAGGGGACACTTTATTCCGGTCAAACAACAAAAAAAAAGGAAACTTTCTGTTTTTGCTGCTGCTCGCGTACAGGAAGAAGGAAGGGAAGGAGAAGTCAGCGCAAATCAGGGTTGAAATATATTAATGTTTGAAATACAACACAAGTGTGTGTCTGGCTTAGTTGGTGGTGCGTGTGTTGTTGAGTATGACCCGGCTCCTGCCCGGGTTCGAGTCCCGGCAGGGGCAAAACTTTTTTTTTTTTTTTTAACAGGTCAGGGAAAGGTGTGGGCCGACCAGTGGGCTCCAAGGTACTGGGCCAGCTTCTTGGGCTTCGAAAAAGAAGAGGAAAAGGGTATGGTTGGGTTGGTTATGTTGGGCTCAAGGATAAGAATGGTTGGGTTTAATGTTTAAACCAACATTTTTTTTTATTATCATTATTATTATTATTATTATTATTATTATTATTATTATATATAAAAATAAAATAAAAAGTGACGGATGTCAACCTTTGTATCATTAAGTGTTGAGTTAATAAGAAAACTATTGAGTAAGAGAGTCTGAGTCAGCAAGTGTTAGGTGAAGAAACAACAAGTATAACTCGAGGTATAGCCGGGGGGTCGCTACTCATGTTCACTACAGGATATAATCTTTTGCTCACACCAAGGTTAGATATCTGGCCCGTAAGATAAAGAGAGGGTCAAGAGATAGTACACAAACACAAGATATAAGTGGTGTGGTCTCGTTGACCTACGTCCACTGTCAAAGTATGATCTTTATTACTTGAGAGGTTACAAGTGTAAAGGAAAAGATACAAGTAAGAGATACAAGTGTGTGTGTTTTATTTGTGAATTGATCGACCTCCAAAAAGGTAGAGAAGTCTTCCTTTTATAGAGGATGCGTGGGCCCGGTGTCGCGGCCCACAACAGGCGTAATAGGCTTGGGCCAGGAAGTTGGGCCTGCCTTCTAGAAGCCCATTCAGTTGGGTTGGGACTAAAGGTTTGCATAAAGCAAAGCTGGTGCAAGTAGCGTCCTGCCATTAGTCCACGTGGCGCGCTGTGGTTGGTTGTCAGGGGCGGCGCCCTGCCACTGGTACACGTGGCGCCTTGTGGTTGACTGCTGGGACCTCCTTTTCTTGCTGGTGCCAGAGGGTGTCAGGCAGCTAGCTTCATCTAGAAGATTGATCGAAGTGACCTCTGACACATGAGAGATAGTGCAGCAAGTTGGGGCCTAAGGGGAGCTGCACCTTGGCGCAGCCGACTGTTATATTCCACGGATGACCATCGCCAGGACTCGCGCATGGTTTTACGCGGACAGTATGCACTCCTTGTGTGATGCTCTAGAAAGCTGAACTCCGCGGAGGTGTGTTGTGATCCTGAAGTTATCATTTCGAATGGTCAACCCTTCGCGGGTGTATTTATAATGGCAATTTTGTGAGGAAGAGTGCGCCTGCACGCGATAATTGGTACCCTACCCCTTCATTAGGCAATAGTGCTATTTGGTTGGACCTCCTAATGATTGTGCAGAATAACTATTTTACCCATCTGAATTATATTGTATTGAATGAAATGTATCTATTCGGTCAGAGCTCTAAATGATTTTTATTTTGTTTTTATAGAGATATTTCATTGATATATAAAGGGCAAATTACATAACGATAGCAGATAGACGGGCAACAAGCTACGCCGTCACCCATTTTTGGATAATTGTACTGATTTATGATGGATAATTATAAAAGGAAATACAAAACATCAAGGAAAATCCAAATTACATTATTCAAAAACCATGGAAAAATATTTACATCCAAATAGAAATTAGTACTTTGCGTACAATTTTAATTTTAATCATTTTAAAATAGTTGACTAGTTATCTGGTCACACAAGCTAGTAATATACCCGATGCCTTGTGATCCCATTCTATGTCGTGAGCTCACTTGTCATCACTTTCTCCACCTTGTATTTCAGAAAACATAATATTTTCGTCGTCGTACATAAATAAATGATCATGAATATTGCATTCCCTTATAAAATTATGGCCGACGAAACAAAGCACTCAATGTCTTTTTAATTGGAAAAGAAAAGGGAGCCATTTACTTTAGACTTTGGAATATCGCCTTCAAAACACCATATACGTGCTCAATAACATTCATGGGTTGTGGTTGATCATGATTGAATCTCTTTTCCTTAGTTAACGCACATTGTCATAAAAATAGGTTAACATATACCTCATATTACGGTAAGTACTCATAAATCCAAGGGTATTGGTGTATGCAACGTTGCAAAGGTAACATTTATGTGTAAACGTTGGTACCAGAACTATTAAATTAAAAAAAAAAAAACAAATAATGTATTAAACATGGTGGGGGGGAAAAGCCGGAAGTCAGGTTAAATGCAACTTTTTTTAAAACTTGTGAATCATGTGCAATGCCCTCCCATACACCTCATATGAATATTAATCATATCAAAATCACAAATTCCTAAGACATTTGAAAGCATTCACTTTTTCCTCTTCCACTGGAAGTCGGTAACAAGTCTGTTGATTAGCAAACAAGACTGCATGTACAAAAGTTTCATCTAACGCACCTATTGCTCTAGAAAATATTTGTTTTAACTTTCTATGTCGTTCTAATGTATTTGCGATTACATTAACAAATGGTGGAACTATAACTTCTCTTACGAAATTTATCATGGCATTTAGGACCTCTTGAAAACATTTATCAATTGTTTGTGCTGATTGTTGAAACCTTTGTTTAAACATTTGAGAACGTTCATGTCTTTCACTCTTTTGACAGTAAAAAACATAGCTAACTTTACTTCAAAACTTATTACCCTTCTACTTTACAACAAATTTATTTGTTTAAAATGATTTTACAATAGCACAAATGCATCAAGTGAAAACGAAAATTATAATCTTATCGTTCGAATCCATTGGCTACCTGTCAAAAAAAAAAAAAAAAAAAAAATCCAAAACAACACCCATAAAATAGCATCCACAAACTCCTATTAAAAAAAACATTCATAACATAACATCCACAAAATCCTATCCATCACACATAAAATCAAAACAACCCATACTTCGCTCCCGCATTCTTAACCCATCGCTCACAAGTGTGCGGTTGAAGTCTTAACCACACTTTCCGAATATCACCACTTTCACCAAAAAGCAAAAGTGCCGTTTGATATTTCGCTTCAAATTCTCCCCATCCCAATGTCTCCAACTTCTCCATGCATGCATCCACATCATTACCAAGATTGTGCTTCTCAATCAATATCTTTGCCAGCTTGATAATAAGTTCCCCAACTTCTATTAGCATTGAATCTAATATTTCCTTATCTTTTCGTTTCGTCCTTTTGTATTTAGATCGAACGGATGAATCCTCACTAACCCCTTGAGTCGGGGGTTCCCTTTTATTTTTAAACCGAACGAATGACTCCTCACTAGCAACTTGAGTCGGGAGTTCCATTTGAGTGCATTCGAAATGTTTTTCATGAACACATGTTTTTTCAACACCTTCTTGCTCCCAACTACTCCTAATCCTTTTTTGCGCCATTTCTTTGAACAACTAGAAAAACATATTACCACAAAATAAATTTAAAATCTATATGTACAGTGTACACAACTTATCAGCAGGTACACTTTGGCTTGCAGAATGCAACCAAGCACAACCAAATAATATAATTCATATAGCTAATGTTCATGTTAAACAATCAAGAATATATAATCCGAGTTAGACATATAATCGAACACCTCACGGGCGTAAAAATATCATCTTCTTCATCCTCATTGTAACTACCCATCTTCAATTCTTGAAACCTCACCTTGTCAAAACATAACCCCCAATATAATAGGCTAAGAACATAACTTATTACCTAATATTATACTTCCAGTAAACCAAGAGTCAAACAACAAACATGAAATAAAGCATATGAATATTGGATTTTTCTTTGATACGTTAATCAGCCAAACATTGTACTTCTTGAACATATGATGGACAAACAATACAAAGATGGGATTTTTCCTAATAAATTAATATTCCCAGTATATAGAATTATAAAAAACTAACCTTTTAAGTAATGAGATTCGAATTGATCGTCGAATGGACACCTGAATTGAAGAAGTAATAGTTTTTGGTATTTTTAAAACCTAGAGGAATTGGGTAGTGGGTCGAAGGAGTGTAGCAGCGACAGTTTGTTATGCAAGGTGAAGGGAAGAGTTTATAAGGGCAAATGAGTAAAATTGTCTTATTTTTCATTCATCGTCTTTCTAAACCATTAGACCATGCGTACCGGGACTTTAAATAGGGGCGTTAACCAGCATTTGACGCTCTTTAGCGCCCGCCACACTACTACATCTGGGCACTAATCATCAAAAAAAGGCACGTGCTTTAAAAATTTAGCACTGGAAAACTTATAATCACAACTAATCAAATCTTGACAGCTCATCTCCCCCAACGTCTCTCTCTCCCCCAACGTTCATTTTTCAAATGGTCATATAATTTTTTTTCAATTTCAATTAACAATTTATTATATATACAAACCACATATACAAAACCACAACAAAAATCATTCAATCATACCACAAAACCACAACACCACACCATAATATTTAAAAAAAAAATGGCTTCTCCCGTATCGTCATCATCCGTTGCCAATCATTATTACAAAGATTTTCTAGGTGATGATGGTGAGTCGACAAACGAAGAGTTGGAGCAGGATGCGGTTACGAGTGTGTGTATGCTCACGGCGAGATATATGGAGCAAGCTAGTGCTCCTACACGTCCAAAAGTGTCTAGACAATTTTACAAATGAGATCGTGAATCGGCAAATGATCGTTTGATGAAAGATTACTTTGATGAAAACCCGACTTACCCTGACCCAAAGGTTTTTAAGCGTCGTTTCTGGATGAGTAAACATTTAATTCTACATATTAGCGGAGACTTGGAAAACGCGTTTCCTTACTTTAAGTAAAAAGCGAATGTGAGGGGGATCATGGGATTTACAGATATTCAAAAATGTACTTCAGCACTACGTGTACTTGCCTATGGTAACACGACCGATATCAACGACGAGTATTTAAAAATAACCGAGAAAACATCACGAAGATGAAGACGAGTACGACAAAAGAGAAGATGAAAATTAATATTATTTGTGTTTTTTTAATATTGTTTGTGTGGTTTTAATATTATTTGTAATTTTTTTAATATTATTTGTGTTTTTTTTAGTTTTACTTGATTAATTTAAAAATAAAATAAAATAATAATTAGGTAATCATTGGATGAGGCCTTAAATTTAAGGCCCCCCACTACACCCCATTTTTAATTAAGGCCCCTTGTTGACTGGAGAGCCATATGTCCCAATCAATAGATGGGGACTTAAATTTAAGGCCCCCCACTACACATGGTCTTAGAACAAACGTCGTGGTGTGGTGATTAGCGCTCTAGCCCATTTCAAGCGTGAATTTTTTCACGCTTCAGCCCATTTTTGCAAGATTAGCGCCTCTGGGGGCGGTGTTAGGGCATTACGGGGCGCTAAAGCCCACTTTCACGGTTGGTTAGCGCTCCACTACGAGCGGTCTTAGACTGCCATAGTGGTGGGGCGTTAATTTAAAATGAATGGAATACTATTCACCATTATCAATAGTGAGATAGTACGTCCCCAGCCGAGAATAAAATCGATGTTGCAATTACAAGTGCAGTACAACTTTGCGATTCAGTTTATAGAACATGTTACTTATCCTCCATGACAAATCATGAAAAGAACGAGTATCGAACAGGACCGTGAAGTTTCCAATGAACGGTTAATGCGTGATTATTTTGTGATGACCCACTATACGGTCCTAGAAATTTCAAACGTCGCTTATGGATCTTAAACTAAAAAAAGATTGACAAATGGCTGATCTTGAAATTTTGTCTAAACTCATCTCTGATGTTCTAGGACCGAAACGGGACCTTGCCTTGAAAGTGCAAGAACGAATTATAAACAAATATGGCCTGATGGTGAGGATTGAAATATTTTATTTTTAATTGATTATGTACTCTTTTTTTTTTTTTTTTAATTTTGATGATATATTTTAAGTTTTATTAAGTTTTACCTTTTTCAAAATTTAATTAATTATCTTATGTTTTTTATTAAGTATTTTTAGGTTTTATTTTTATTTAAAAAATAATTGAATAAATAGAATGTAAAAGTAATTAATCATTTGGTAATGACTGAATGGGCAAGAAAGGGGCTTAGACCATTACGCCCTTTTTTGGCTAAAAATTCTCTTGTTGACATAGCGTCCACACGACAGAATACGCCCCTAAGGGGCTTCAACCACTACACGTGGGCTTAAGAGATGTTTTTTTGTTGAATAAACACACTAAATGTTGACCGGTTCTGATGCGTCCTATTAGTTGAATTGGTAAGAGGCTACCAGCGGCCCCTAAGTGTACGTGTTTCATTAGAATCACAAATTAAATCAAAATATAAAGCATTTTCATATTTTGTTTAATATTCGCTATATGTATATAGTTTTAATACTTTTTTTTATCTATGACGTTATCCGATTCAACTAGTCAAATTGATGATTAGTGAATCGAAAAGGTGATTAGTGCTTTGTCTGGTCTTGTTCTAAACACATTCTAATAGACTTTAATACATGTCATTTTAAAAACACTAAAAAATCCAATACTTTGTAAAGATATTTTTTTTTGAAAGATAATTTTCATTCAACCACAAATAACGCACCAAGTAGTCCTCAAAGCAAAGACCACCGGGCAAAAAACGAATTTACATCGAATCCAGAGGGGAATTACACCACTTTCAGCTATCGTGGCCCACTTTCTTTTTTCGAGTCTGAAAAGATTCGGGTATCTTAACCTTAACGGTTCGTTGCCAAGCCACTTATCTCCCCAAAAAATAATATTCGATCCATTCCCAACAACTCCCATAAAATAACTATCGAGCTGACGACCATTTGGAAGCTTCTTTTCACCGATTTTAGTAATTTGTTTCCTACACCCGCTACCCGAAGAAGTACATGGAAGCATACTCCAAACTCTACCCGCACCGTGGCAGCCAACAATGACTTTCTTCCAGAGACAATTACCTTCGTTTTTGAAGCGCCAAGCCCATTTAAGAAGTAACACCTCGTTTATACCTTGCAACTTGCTCACCCCTAAACCACCCTCCTCTTTAGAAGACGTGATAACGTCCTAAGCAACCCAGGCAATTTTTTTCTCAACCGACGGGCCGGCCCAAAAAAACCTTCTCATGATCACCTCAATGCTCTCAATCACCTTCTTAGGCGCTTTATACAAAGAAAAGTAGTAAATTGGTAAGTTCTCGAGCACCGACTTGATAAGGGTCAACCTTCCCCCAATCGATAAAGTTTTAGCCTTCCAAGACACAAGTTTAGATTTTATTATATCAATCACCTTCGACCAATTTCTTACTCGGTTCATATTAGCACCGACTTTGATCCCCAGATAATCGAAGGGGAATTTTCCTCTTTTACAACCCATTATTTGCATCATATCATCCACTTCTACATCCTCAGTACCAACCCCTATTAAGTGCGACTTGTGTAAGTTGATGTGGAGACCCGAACATAAATAAAATACCCGGAGAATACGAGCCGTATTTTCTAAGTTTTCACGTGACCAGGTCCCGGAGAATACGAGCCGTATTTTGTAAAGATATTTAACACAAGCTTCTGAAAAGGTTACTTAATCTAAAAAAAACAAACAAAAGAAAAAAAAAGGGAAAAAGATTTGTTCTTTCTCCCTAAGATCAAGCTTAGGGGTCCATTTATTAAGTGAATGTTTGTCAATGGCCTTCTGGTGCATTGGTTAGGGTCCATTTATTAAGTGAATGTATGCCCTTTTAATGTTGATTTTAAGGGTTAGGGTCTCATCTATAGTAAAATTTTTATAGATTGAGTCAAGGGTTTTTCCACAGCAGACACTCTCTCCCTCTCTCTCCCTATCTCTCTCCCTATCTCTCTCTCTCTCTCTCTAAAAAGAACTAGTGTGTTTAAAGGCGCGCGTTGCGCACCTTACAATTTTGTCGTATCCAAATTTAAAAACGACATCTCACACAAACATGGGTATATTTGTATTTATTACTTAGTAACATGTTGTAAATAAAAAAATCGACTCGCCTGTACCCTTCCCATGTTTCGAACATAAAACCTTAAACAATATAAAGCAAATATTAAAAAAGTGTTTGGATCTTTAAAAAAAACTTACACTTCCGATTATTTTAACTTGAGACCTTAGGGAATACAAATGCACCACAAACCACTCCACTACCAATCCATTTTGTGATTTATTATAGAATCATATATTGTTATTAATAAATAAGTGTTTGTAAAAAGTGTTTGGACCTTTAAAAAAAACAAAAAAATCTTACACTTCCTATGATTTGAACCTGAGACCTTAAGGAATACAAATACACCACAAACCACTCTACCACCAACTCATTTTGAGATTTACTATAGAATCATATATTTTTATATCAACAAATACGTGTTTGTAAAACAAAAAAAAAAGGAAAAGAAGTGTGGCAACACTATTCATTTAGTGGAGCCATAAAGTGATATGATGTATTATAGAATCATATATTTTTATTAATAAATAAGTGTTTGTAAAAGTGTCTGGACCTTTAAAAAAAATAAAATAAAACTTGCATTTTTCATGATTTGAACTTGAGATCTTAAGAAATACAAATGCACCACAACCAACTCATTTTATTATCTATCTATCTATCTATCTATCTATTTATCTATCTATCTATCTATCTATCTATCTATCTATACATATAATATTTAGGAGCAATTGTGGACACTTGTCATTCATTTAGGCTCCTAGCAATTAATGCTCATCCATCATGGCACAATGTGGGAATTTATAAAATTTTCTTTTTTTTTAATCAAAAATCGAGTCAAAATATATATAACCTTATAAAACATACGGACATAACAAACCCTTAATCATCATCGCCTCCTCTAACCAACAACCCTAATCAATAAACGATCGGCGATCCGGCAAATCAGACCATCTCTTGCCGTGTTCTTCATCTCATCTTCAAGGTATTTTCTCTTCTAATCTTATGTCAACCGATAATCTGTTTTCTCTTTTTTTTTTTCGTTTTTTCTTCCTGATTTGTTTAAAGATTAAGTTTTTTTTTTTGTGTGTTTTGTTTGATTTCAATTATTTACCTTATAATACTTGCGTTTACGTCTATTATTGGTCAGGTTTATTAATATTTAGTTTTAGGGTTCATGTTTTAGGGTTCGTCTTTTAGGGTTGATGATGGGTTACGGATCTGTGATTAGAGTAATAATAGGGGTTTTGATTACCGGGTATTTTATAGGGGTTTTGATTACTGGGTAAATCACATTGGGTTTTTTTAATCTTTTTCGATTAGGTTTTTTATTGCTTCATATCCTATAAAGATTGTTATTCGTAGTAATATGTTTTAGGTTTGCATTTAGTAAAAATGGTTCAATTGATTTTGTCTTCAATTTATGTTATAAGGAACATAGGAATGGATTGTTATCATACATGGTCTGGATTAGGTTTGCATTTAGTAAAAATTGTTCAATTTATTTAGTCTTCAATTTAGTGTTCAATTTATATTCTTTATGTTATACTCATATAAACATTACTTTGCTGATATGTATTTGCGATTATGTTTTGCTGTTGCTACAGGTGCATACACGTTCGGAATACAATGGTTTATGGATTTTGGATTGAGTCGGAGGGTAACAACCGTGTTTGTATTGTAAGATATCTGTTACAGGCTAAAATGTATATAGTACAGTATGTTTATACTTTTCCTAATAATATTTTAATGTTTGTAATTCTAATCAGGCGTTACCAAAACTCTATCATAAGTGGATCGAAGATTATGGTTATCCTACCGGTAACACCAAAATCCGTACCTTGGACTCTAAAGTCTATGATATTAAAGTGTTGAATATTGCTGGCAAGTGGTTCTTCTACAATGGTTGGAGAACAATGATTACTGAATTGAAGTACCCATCTGGGTGTAACTTTCTATTTCAGTATGAGGAAAATCTTCGATCTTTCAGGATGATAACTTTCCATCAAGATGCAGTGTATGCAGCTGGTAACTTTTTTTACTGCAGATTGTCCGATCCTTATACCAGTGAGAAGCGTCTGGTATGTGTTTTTTTTCATCAAATAACATCATTATATTTTATTATACAATTTTTTGATAAAAAAACTTATTTTAACCCCTATCAACATTTTTGGTGTTTTTTCCAGCATGTTAGTTGTTACGTTGTTCATGGTTTATTGAACAGACAACTCCCGTTGGACCCAATTGCAGTTAGAGCTCCTCCACGTAAAAAGTTTCAGATACAGCTAGCAGTTGATGATGGTTTCTTTTATGTCACTAAAGGATGGCCTTTCATTAAGGAAACTTTTTCAATCACACCTGATCATCTCATTGTCTTCGAAATCATTGATGAGGTCTTCTCTGTTTTCTTAAATATAAATTCTAAATCTTTAGCTTTATTTTTTTTGCTCGCTGTATACGTCATAAGGCTGATAAAATGTATATACTTCTTTTTGGTTTAACAGAGCACATACAATATGTCGATTTTTGAGAAAAACAAGCTTACTCTTCCTCCTGAACTTAAATGGGAAGCTGAAGTTAAAGAGGAGGATGATGATGAAGATTACTCTGATGAAGATATCATTGTCGTTTCTACTGATGATAGTGAGGAGGTTGTCGTTTCTGATGATTTCAGCGAGGAGGATGAAGAGGACACTGATATGGAGGAAGAGGATGATGATTCTGAGGAAGAGGACGATGTAGGTGTGCCAGTGGTGTTCGTTGTTGACAGGCACTATGTAAGTAATAATATTTATTTTTTAAATGTATTAACTTAGATGTATTTTAGTCCATCAGGTTTATTATAAGTCTTTATATGTTAGTGCAGCCATATCAGTGGTTTATAAGTTGACGACCTCCTAATATGTGTCAACTGTTGTTACTTAGTATTATGTAGATCTTAGATGTTAGGTTTACAACAAATATGGGTCAACTGTTGTTGGTTATTAAGATTTTAAAAATGGGTGAACTGGTCTAAATGTTAGATGTTACTTTATGGACAAATTAACCACACCATTTGTTACTTATGTAGACTTCTCAAACAAATATCGGTCAACTGATTTATTTGTTAGATGTCAAGTGATTTAGATTCATTTTAGTTTCAGCTACACAAATTGGTAACAACAGTTGGTCAAAAATATATATTTGATTCAAATGGGTCATCTGTGGTCATCGTTCTCAACTGCACCAATTTAGTTGTTTATTTAGACTTTGTTGAGCTTATGAGGTGAAACTGCACTCAAATGGTCTTTACTTGTCATATAGGTCAAATGCCATTTATTATGAAAGTGCAATCATTTATTTTTTAAATCTATTAACTTAAATGCATGTTAGTCGAACAGGTTTATTATAAGCCTTTAGATGTTATTTCAGCCATAGTAGTGGTTTATAAGTTGACGACCTCCTAATATGGGTCAAATATGGAAAAATTGTTGTTGCTTATTTACATGTAAACTTATGTCATATCCAAATGAGATGACAAGCTATATGTATATATTATTATTGTATAACTTTCTATTCTTTGTTATTTGCGTAGCGTATGAAGACCCCTTGGGCAAGGGAAAACGGGTTGTGCAAGAAGAGGGCTTTGACCATTCGTGATGGTGAGGGTTTTAGTTGGGGAGTGTCTGTTAAGAGGGAAGGTGAACCTGGAAAGTACCGTTACAACATAAGAGGTATGTCAACTTTTGTAGGTGATAAGAACTTTCAGCTTGGTGATCAAATGCATTTCCTGTTTTTCCAAAAGCAAGGTGTGTTCGAGTTCTCTAATGTTGTTAGTGGTAATGGTAGTTTGGTTAGTGGTGGTTGTTATGTGGTTTGAAGACAATACTATTTGGTGGGTAACTTTTTTAAGTTAGAACATGATCTATCGTTGGTAGTCACAAACATTTCCACGTTTACTGCTCATGTGGTAAGTCGTGGTTTTTGGGTTTATATATATGTTGATAAACAATAAATTAGTAGGTTATGTATATTGTAATGTTTTTGGGTTGTTTAGCCAGTAAGTTAGCAATGTTTGGATAAGTTAGTAATTCTATTACCTAAGAATCTAAAATATTTGAATTTTCATCTTAAAATTATTTAATTTTGATACAAAAAACTATATTTTGTAACATTGGTTGTCCAACTATTTTTAAGAAAAACGTTTTTTTGAACATTAATGTTGTAAACTTTTGGTAGGTTTAGTTGTCATGTATGATTGTGCATATGATGTTTGGTTTGTCGTGATATATGTTTATGCTAATCCTATTTTGTTGTTTATTGAGTAATTATGAATTGTGTATTGTTTAGGTAGTCGTATTACAATTACAATCATATGGATTTTTATACAAAAAAAAAAGTCATCATACATTTTTATATCAGAAACGTTTTTTAACAATCATTTGACATTTTATATTTTTTAAATGTGATTTTGTTTTTTTTAAAGTAAAATTTTAGCAACATTGACTTTTCCAAGTCAATCATATTAATGACAGTTTTCCAAAAATATTTTAATTTATTAATTGTAAATAAATATAAATTCCGTTTATATTAAGAAGTTTAACTTATTTCAATCATTGTTAACAAAATCAAATTAAGATTATTACAATTAACTAACAATCAATATAATTGTATCATCAAAATATTTTTGGTACATTTCAATTATTTAAAACATAAGTTGAATGACTTTGTTTTAAAAAAATTTAAAACCAACCCTTTATAAACTAAAACCAGTTTTGTAACATTGAAGCATTTAAAATCAATGTTTGGCTATTTTAATTAAATTGTATTACACTTTTACAATTCTTTTAAATCGCTTAGTTTAAAAAACGAATAATAAACAATTTTTTCCAAAAAATAAATACAATTATAGAAACTTCAAAATGTATCTGACGCAAAATCCTAGCAATTTAAATCAAACTCAACAACTTAAACTTTTAACTAAATAATGTAAAAGGTAACAATGGTAATTATGATTTTCTTTTTATAATCAATAAACGAAATTTACCTATAAAAATTGGACAAACTTAAATGTAAATTACTTTTCATTTCTAAATCCGTTAGTTAAAAAAATTTATAACAAACAATTTTATTAAAAATATAAATTAAATTATACAAAGTTTTAAATGTACCATACCAAAAATCGTAGGTATGTAAACAAAAGTAACAATTTAAAGTTTTTACTTAATAATGGAAACATATACAATGCTACTTATATTTTCATTATATAATTAACTTTAAACGAAATTTAACTTAATAATGGAATCAGTTAAATGTAAATTAATTTTCTGGTCAACTGTTATATTTATGTTGTCATAATTTAGGAATCTTTAGTCAAAAAGTCATCATACATTCTATGACTAACTTTGAAACATTTTTATATTACCAAACCTTTTTTAACAATAATTTACATTTTATATTTCTTAAATGTGTTATTGTTTTTTTTTTAAAGTAAAATTTTAGTAACGTTGACTTTTCCAACTGAATCATATTAATCACAATTTTCCAAAAATATTTTAAATTATGATCATTAACTAAATAATGTAAACAGGTAACAATGGTAATTATGATTTTCTTTTTTTAATCAATAAACGAAATTTAACTTAATAATGGAAAAACTTCAATGTAAATTGATTTTCATTTCTAACTGTTACTTTTAAAAAAAAAATTCACAAACAATTTTATTAAAAATATAATTTTAATTATACACAGTTGAAAATGTACCATACCAAAAATCGTTTGTATGTAAACAAAATTCAACAATATTAACTTTTAACTTAATAATGGAAACATATAACAATGCTAATTATATTTTCATTATATAATTAACTTTAAACGAAATTTAACTTAATAATGGAAACACTTAAATGTAAATCAATTTCTGGTCAATTGTTATATTTATGTAGACATAATTTAGTAATGTTTACTAAAAATAAAAAGCTTTACATTTTTATTACATTTTTTATGTTAAACCTCTATAAATACATATTACATTGATCGTACCTAATACCTACATACCATAGACTTGTAGCATTATGGATCCAAACAACATTACTTTTTTGAATGACATCACTTGGCGCATGACTAAATATACCATAAAAGTTAGGGTGCTTAGGCTTTGGAGGCGAGAAAATCGAAAGAAACCTGGAGAAATTCTTTCTCTTGATATGGTTCTTATGGATGAACAGGTTATGTTTTTAACATATTATTTTTTTAATTTGTTTTTTTCTACACATTTGTTTGTTGCGAAAATTGGTTGTTAATAATTTTTTTTTCTTTTAAAACAGGGGTCGAAAATGCAAGCTATTGTATGGAGTAGATATATGAAGAAGCATGAAAAATTCTTACATGAAAATGAAACCTATTATATTTATAACTCACAACTTGCTGAAAACAAATCTACTAAACATTTTTCTAAAGAAGACATGCTCTCTTTTACTTTTGAAACTAATATTACAAAGTGTAGTAAGTTTGATGGAAGCGAATACGGTTTTAATTTTTCATCTTTTGAGTCAATTAAAGGTGGAAATCTGTCTACAGAACAAAGAATTGGTTTGTTTTTATTATACTAAAAAATGTATTTTAATCCTTTTCTATATTGATTATGTATTCGTATAAAACTGTTTAACTTTTTTTTAAGATTTCATTGGCTATGTTGAAGAATGGACTCCACCAGAACCAACAGAAACTAAAGCTGGTTTGAAAAGCAAGATGAACCTTGTCTTGATCGATCTAGAGTATGTATTTCATATCTACTACGAATATGTTGGTATAAAACCCTTTATAACTTTCCTTTTAACATACATTCTGTTTATATGTAGTGGCATGAAAATGACCTGTTCTTTGTGGGAAGATTATAGTCATCAGATGTTTGAATACATCAAGCAGAATGAAGATGAAGTTCATGTAGTCCTTATTGTTCAATTTGGTAGCTTTAGCAATTATAAAGGTATGTTATATATTACTTTTTTTAGAAATTCCGATTACATATTTTTGTATACCGGTATTTGTTTTACCTGTTTTAATATTTTTTTTATAAAGGCAATGTAAGTATTCAAAATGCTTTCTTTATCACTCGCCTCTTTATTAATGAAGACATTGAAGACATTCGTTCTTTCAAGAAAAGGTAGCATAGTTATCTTTTTTTGTGTTTTATTTATATGTTTTCAGTTGTTTAAAGATATATAAATATATTTTTTTTTACTTATAGTTATATTGAAAAGTTTATCTCCAACGAATCATGTTCTGCTCAACGATCCCTGGGATCGTCTGGTAGCATGAATATGTCTGATGAATTTTTGAATAAAACACCTTTTAGCAGTATTCGTGAGCTTCCATTGATAACAGAGGTTCGTCTAAAAATAAGTTTTTTTTCCTAATAACTTTCTTTCCAAATACATTTCAGGGTTATTCGTCACATTTTTAATTTTGGTTTTGTAGGTTAACAAACAAGTAATTGTTGTTGGAACAATCAAGGGGGTGGATCCTAACGAAGATTGGTATTACCTTGGTTGCGAGTTCCGCAACCACAAGGTTGAGCCAACTTTGAGTTTACCAGATGATGAAGAGGTGAAGGACGTAACTTCATTTAAACAAGTTTTGATTTGCACGAATAAAGGTTGTCCCAAACAGATTGTCTCTGGTGATCCAGTGTAAGAATTCTATTTTCTATACATAAGTTATAATTGTATGATATTATTTATTTATTTTTTATGTTTTAGTATTCATGTTTACGTTTAGTAATTTTTTTAGATATAGGTCTGATTTTTTAGTTTTGGTGTTTTAGGTATAGGATTCCAATAAGGGTACAGGATTGTACTGGAATTACATCCCTTACATTGTTTGATCGAGAAGCAAAAAAAATGTTGGGCATGTCAGCGATGCAGCTTCTTGAGAAAAGCAAACAGGTAACCTATTTTTTTGAGCCTTAAACAATATATGTAATTCTACTTTGTATTACTTATATGATGTATGATCTAGGTTTCTATTGAAGAGAAAGTAACTCCTGTTGAGTTTTATGAAATTGAAGAGAAGAAATTTGCTTTCAAAATTAAAGTAGGGCAATTTAATATTGATAAGCATGTTGATGGTTATGGTATAAGGAAGCTTACAAATGATTCGGAAATTGTAGCTTCTCTTGAAGAACGGTTCCTTGACATTCAGGTTATGATTATCATTTAAATATTTTCGTTATAATTACTGTTATGAATCGTTATTATTTTTGTTGTTATTTAGTTATTGTTTAAACCCTTTTTACGTTAATCGTTTCTTTATTACTTTTTTTTTTAGATCGAACAACCTCTGCTTGAAAATATCGATGTAGGTGACTCTTCAACACAGAATACGGTGTCTTTGAAGGTTAGTAGTTTACTTGGTCAATCATGTGTTCAGATTACATTTTAATGTAGTTTATTCTAACAATTTAGACATGGCTTTTAATATTGTAGGATTCTGTTGGAGATAACACTACTCCAGAATCATCTTCTAGAGTTAGTTTGATTCGTGATGAAGCTGAGGTAAAGCGTAGCTTGGACAAAGTTTACGAAATGGAAGATGTGTAACAACCGGCAAAAATAAGGTAATTCCGTACAAATTAATTAATATATGATTAACGTAATTAAATGCAATTATGTGTGATTTAATTATTAAGGCCTTAGGAGATAGAAATTTCCAAATAGTGCATAGGAATGCATACGTTTAATGGTAAAACATGATTGGATCATGTGCGAATAAACTATCCGGTATGGACGTTGGCAATTACCCGGTAATAATTAAATAAACGAAAAGGATCCCGGACACCCAGGATATAAAATAAAGGGGTATTTCCATAAAATATAATGAGTTTTGGAACTCAAAAACCATAAGTGGAAACGTCTTGTACAAATCTCCCGGTAACGAATAAAATGCGCGTACCGCACCCGATACGCGTATAACTCATAAGTTCACCCGGCAAAAGCCTAAATAACCAATCAACGCTTAAATTAGACTATATTTAAGGGTTATTAAAGGTATTTTTAATGTCCGAATAACGCGTGATTGAAACCCGAAAAATACCCGAACGACACCCGAACGACGAGAGATTAAACATAACAAGTATTGGGTAAATATTTGAAGTGGTGGACCCCACCTAAACCCACACAAGGGCCGGCCTAGATGGCCTTGTTATGTCCATGCATGTGTTTATAATTATATCCTACAAAGCCTAGGGTGTAAAGCATGCAAGGATGAGACAAAGCATAAGAATCATGTAAGTACACAAAGCATGCAAAATCTTACCTTGTGTAAGATAATTTTTGGCCATAGGCCATGATAATCCAAGACAAAACTTAACCCATCATTACACTAGTGCACTCTTGTATATATAATATCTAGTGAAAGATTATGAGAGATCACACACACTTAGCAAGATTTGCAAGCAACCCCTCACCCCCATCAAAACCCACGGCCATCTACACCCCTCCACATCCATCCAAGATCACTTGTGTACTTCCTAAATCTCTTATATCTTTGGTAATGATCACAAGATCCATGGAAGATTACATGTGATAATGTATATAAACATGTGTTAGACACTTAAAGAAACAAAGCAAAAACTCTTCTTCCTTCTTTCTTTTGGGCCGTAAGTTTCATCTCCCCACATACATTCTTCTTTCAAGTTTTTACATCTCCAAATCACTCAAAACAATCCATCATCCAAACCCCTATTGTGTGTTTCAAGCTTGGAGCTTAACCATTAAGGAAGAACACACTAAACCCCTCTCAAAATCCAAGGTTTTGTCTTCCCTAGCCTTGTGCTAGTAGTAAGCTTCTTAACCTTGTTTTTGATTATTATTATTCATGTATGTGTTCTTAGAAGCAAGTTGTACATGAAGGGTTTAAAATGTGGTTTGAACATAATCTTTAATAGGTTTTACTTGTGTAAAATAGATGATTAAAGATATGTAAATAAATCATGGATTTGATGATGATAAAGTAATGATCTTGAAAATACATAAAGTTTACACTTAAAACTAAGTAGGATGATGATTTGGTTAAGATTTGTGGAATAGACTTGAATGTATTAAAAAGTAGTGTTAATCATCTTAAAATGATCATACATGGTATAATATATGGTGGAACATGTTAGAAGTTCATGGATAAAGAAGATGAAAAACTAAAGTTACTTACTTAGAAGAATGATATTTTGTTAAAATGGACAAATACATAAAACACACATACAAGTAGTCTTATATATGGAATATAAGACTAATAAAAGTGTTTTGATACAAAAATAACTTACCAATAAAAAGATGGATCTTCAAAGTCTACTATTTTGAGTGAAAAATGTTAACTTTGGAAGTTAGAGTGGAAAAATGCAACATTTGAAAGTTAAGGGACTAATATTGTAACTTTGGAAGTTAGAGGACTAAAATGGATATTTTAGAAACTATTAGTCCAAAAATGCAAGGATGGAAAGTTTGGTGTCAAAAGTGTAAGTAATAAACTTCTAAGGATGATTTTGGTAAATACTAGTAGATAAACTTGGGTATTTTTGTATAAAAGTATATTTTTGAAAGTTATAAAAATATGGATTGTATTAACATAAGGATTTTTATAAAATAGAGATTTTATAAAAATATTAAACAAACTTGAGAAACTTATACAAAAATGAATACTTTTATATAAATGGGAATATAAAAGTATTGGAAACATTTTTGGTGGTTAAGTTAACAAGTTGGGTTAAAAATACATAAGTATTTCAAACCTTCCAAGTAATATGTGTAAAGAGGGAGAAATATGGATAATATTTCTATAAAACACATGTTGGGAAAAACTTGGAGAAATTAACTATTCGAGCTAAGATATCGAACTAAGACGCGTTAACGAACCGCACACGGACAAAACATGAGAAAAATGCCATTGCGGCAAGATAAGAAAATATATATTTTTAAGAAGTAAAATATATATATACATCATGGGCGAAAACTAATAAACACTTTCCTAAGTGTTGAAGGAATTATTCGTGGGAGGAAAACATGACATAAACAAATAAGACGTTAAGCAAACGTATCTACTTAACAAGAAAAATTACACATTTATATATATATGTACACTCATCTCGGCGAAATTCTAGTATATCTACTTAATGGGAAAGTAGACATGTGGGAAGGAAGGCGAGGCGAGTAGACAAAGATATATATATGTGTATGCCGTACCAACAAGATCCTAGTATATTTATTTGAATGGGAAAATAAATATACGGTATGGTGAGTTGAACCGGGCGTTAAGAATATACAATCGAACGACAAGATCTTAGCATACTTGTTTAAATGGGAAAACAAATGTGCGGCAAAGTGAGTCGGGTCGAGTGTTGAAATATATGTTATGTCGAGCGATGCGATCTTAAGTATAATTATTTAAATGGGAAAATAATTATATGTTAAGTGAAGTCGAGTCGATAATAATGAGGTACAAGTTAAGGAAATATTAACAAGAGTAATATATAACTTGTAACACAAAGGGGTAACCTAACGCCAACGAAACCTAGGATACGCGCTTAATTAAACGGGATTTGGAATAACTTGTGGTCGGGAGTTGGGTGTACAACTTGCCAAGGCACATGCACTATAGGGATAGTGACTTATACGTCTAGGACGTTTGTAGGTGCGAGGCCCTCTTTGCTATCTGCCTAGTGAGCCAGACAGTGTTTCAGGTGAGTTTCACGGCCCCATTTTAAACTATTTTTACGTTTTTCTTCGGGGGAAAGATATGTTAGGGAAAGTGTTTGACGGATTTATTACTTGAGGTGTGACCGCCACTCGGGGTTGAGTCCTCGCCTCTATAATCATTTATTCAGGGAAATGAAACCGGAGGAATATTGAATAGTACTATTGGTGCCTGACAAGGCCCACCCCTAATCGATAGCGTCGATTATGCATTAGGTTATGCCTGGGGTGCATATATTCTGAACTTAAGTCGTGGGAAACCGAGTAACGACTTGGATCGGGGCATTATTATTATACGTCTTGGGTTGATTATAGTCTCAAGTAGAATTATAGGAATTTGCAACTCCTATATATTGTCATAACATGGTATTTCCCAAGTATTCAAGTTTTGGAAACTAAAAACCTGTGAACTCACCAATATATTTATATTGACGAAACTTTTAAACATATCTTTCAGGTAATTAGATGAAGACGAACCGGGGCAAGCTGGGTCGTGGAATCCTCCGTTGTGGCGTAACATTTGCGGGGTTTCACCTTTATTTCCCAAGGCTTTGGGATATATTTGAGAAACCTCTATGTTGTCTTAAAAACAAGTTGCTTTTATGTAATATTTTGAACAAGATTGACGCCTTAATAAATGACCCATTTTCTTAAATTACTTGTGTTTAGCAATAACCTTGACTTTATGCTATTGAACCGTCGCGCCACGTGTTTCCGCCATTGTCGTGGTGTGACAGAAAGTGGTATCAGAGCCAAGGTTATAGCGAACTAGAGTATTTTCTTTAAAAACTAGACTATAACCGGATTTGGTTCAAAAAGATAAAGTTTTCAAAAAAATATACATAGTTGCTAAATGCAATAAAGTAATTTTTTCAAGAAGCATTGGGCATGAGGAGATTCCGACCGAGCTAGCCATGGGCATCGTTATGCATTAACGTAGTATTAGAGGTTAGGAAGGATACTGATAATGTACGCCTTAACTATCTAATTTAAAATTAATTCATATATATACATGTACGGTTCTTTTGCCAGGATGTCGGACGCTGGAAGCGTAGCGCCCAGTTATGATAGTAGCTTACAGATCATCCCCGCACCACCGCCTGAGCCAGTCGAGCTGGTTGTACTGGATGCGGAAGACGACGACGTGGAGATGAACGTCGCAGGAGGTTCAGATGACGATTCGGACGAGACGGATCCTAGCGAGGATCCTGACTGGGCACCCGCCGTGGTCGACGCGCCGCTACCTATTGTACCGGCCGCACCTTTAGCCCCACGCCCCATCCGAGCCATCAGGGACTTCCCTGAAGGCTGCGCCGGTCCGTCACGACCGATCCCAGCCCAGTCAGAGACGGCAGAGTCTCCGTTCGACAGACAGGCTCACGTTGAGCTTGAGCCAGCGCCGGTACCGCACATCCACATTCCTCCTGGCATGAGACTCATGCCGATCTCCCGTGGGAGGAACGGGTGGATATCCGATGACTCGGACGACGAGTCCGTAGCCTCGGTTGAGCACATGCTGGTATCCGAGATCCCAGCTGTTCAGGAGGAGCAAAAGATTGTAAATTAGAACTGGCTAATGGTAAAACTATTGAAACGAGAGAAGTAGCAAAAGATTGTAAATTAGAACTCTGTGGGCACGAGTTTGGAATTGATCTTTTGCCAGTTGTATTGGGAAGTTTCGACATAGTTGTTGGCATGGATTGGTTGTCCGCGCACCATGCCGTCGTGATTTGCAACGATAAAGTCATACAAGTCCCCCTCGCAAGCGGTGAAACTCTCTCAATTCAAGGGGAAAGGAACGGAACGCCGCTAAGAATTATTTCAAGCATGAAGGCTCGTAAGTGCCTAAGAAAAGGGCTTGTCGCATTCTTGGCACACGTAGTGGGCAAGAAGGCCGACGAGCAAAAGTTGGAAGACATTCCAGTAGCTAGAGACTTTCCGGATGTATTCCCAGAAGATTTGCCGGGGTTGCCACCACCTCGACAAGTAGAGTTCCGCATCGACCTCATTCCCGGAGCTGCTCCTGTGGCACGATCGCCATACCGCCTAGCTCCATCAGAGATGCAGGAACTGTCCAGCCAACTACAAGAATTATTGGACAAAGGTTTTATAAGACCGAGTTTCTCACCTTGGGGAGCTCCCGTCTTATTTGTAAAGAAGAAGGATGGCACATTTCGCATGTGCATCGACTATCGAGAGCTGAACAAGCTAACCATCAAGAATCGCTATCCTCTCCCCAGGATCGACGATTTATTTGATCAGATCCAAGGATCTAGCTATTACTCCAAAATTGATCTGAGGTCTGGCTATCACCAGTTGCGTATACAAGAAGAAGATGTACCAAAGACGGCCTTCAGAACCCGGTATGGGCACTATGAATTCTTGGTAATGCCGTTCGGCTTAACCAATGCACCAGCGGTTTTCATGGACCTAATGAACCGCGTGTGTAAGCCATACCTGGATAAATTCGTCATTGTCTTCATTGACGATATTTTGATCTATTCACGTACCAAAGAAGACCACGAGAATCACCTTCGGTTAATTCTTGAAGTACTACGCAAAGAGAAACTCTATGCTAAATTCTCAAAATGTGACTTTTGGATTCGGGAAGTTCACTTTCTAGGCCACGTGGTAAACGAGAAAGGCATACACGTCGATCCCGCCAAGATCGAGGCAATTAAAAATTGGGAAGCCCCTCGAACTCCTACCGAAGTACGACAATTTCTTGGCCTTGCGGGTTATTACAGAAGGTTCATCGAGAACTTTTCAAAGATAGCACAAGCTTTAACCATGTTAACCCAAAAGGATAAGAAATTCGAGTGGACGGAAAAGCAGGAGGCAGCATTCCAATTACTAAAAGACAAGTTATGTGGCGCTCTGATACTATCACTTCCCGATGGTACGGAAGACTTTGTGGTTTACTGCGATGCCTCACATCAAGGCCTGGGTTGTGTATTAATGCAGCGAGAAAAAGTAATAGCATATGCTTCCAGGCAACTGAAAATCCATGAGAGGAACTACACTACACACGATTTGGAATTAGGTGCAGTGGTATTCGCTCTCAAGATATGGAGGCACTATTTGTACGGAACCAAGTGCACGATTTTCACTGATCATAAGAGCCTGCAACACATCTTTGATCAAAAGGATTTAAACATGCGACAACGGCGATGGGTCGAATTATTAAACGATTACGATTGTGAGATAAAGTACCATCCCGGTAAGGCGAACGTTGTGGCCGACGCCTTGAGTCGCAAGGAGCGGGTTAAACCATTGCGTGTTCAAGCTTTGGGTCTGACTATCCACACGAATCTGACTGAACGAATTCGTGAAGCTCAAGTTAACGCCCTCAAACCCGAGAATGTCAAAGGTGAAAGATTACGAAAGATGATTGATTCGCTGGAACCAAAGACAGACCAGACCCTGTATTTCATGAACAGAATTTGGGTCCCAGTATACGGAGGATTGCGTGAGCTAGTGTTGGCCGAAGCTCACAGTTCTAGATATTCGGTTCACCCTGGTACAGACAAGATGTTCCACGATCTGAAGGAACTTTATTGGTGGCCGAATTTCAAAAGGGATATAACAGCATATGTTGCGCAATGTTTGACTTGCGCAAAGGTCAAGGCTGAGCACCAGAGACCTTCCGGTCTGCTCCAGCAACCGGAAATACCAGAATGGAAATGGGAACGAATCACCATGGATTTCATTACCAAGTTACCCAAGACAACAAGCGGCCATGACACGATCTGGGTAATCGTTGACCGATTGACAAAATCTGCACACTTCCTTCCGATTCGCGAAACGGACAAGTTGGAGAAACTGACCCGTTTGTACATTAAGGAAGTTGTGTCTAAACACGGTGTACCTGTTTCTATCATCTCCGATCGAGATAGTCGCTTCACTTCTAGATTTTGGGAAAGTTTAAATGAAGCCCTCGGTACTCGCCTTGACATGAGTACCGCATATCACCCTCAAACGGATGGTCAAAGTGAACGAACCATCCAGACCTTGGAAGATATGTTACGGGCATGCGCGATTGATTTCGGAGGTAACTGGGATACACACTTGCCATTGGTAGAATTTTCTTACAACAACAGTTATCATACGAGCATTCAAGCCGCACCGTTTGAAGCTCTATATGGACGTAAGTGTCGATCGCCGTTATGTTGGGCGGAAGTTGGAGAAAAAACAACTCACCGGGCCCGAAATTGTTCAAGAGACAACGGATAAGGTCTTTTTGATAAAGGAACGCCTCAAAGCGGCCCGTGACCGCCAGAAAAGCTATGCTGATATGAGGCGAAAGCCTTTAGAGTTTCAAGTCGGAGACAGGGTCCTACTAAAAGTGTCACCTTGGAAAGGTGTCGCGCGCTTTGGGAAGCGCGGAAAGCTGAACCCACGATATATTGGACCGTTCGAAGTCTTGTCCAGGGTAGGCACAGTGGCATACAAGCTCAAGTTGCCTCAAGAGCTTAGTGGAATACACGACACGTTTCACGTGTCAAACTTGAAAAAGTGCCTATCCGACGAAACTCTCATCATTACTGCAGACGAAATCCAGATTGACGACAAGTTACATTTTGTTGAAGAACCAATCGAGGTAACTGATTGGAAGGTCCAAAAACTAAGGCGCAGCAAAATCAGATTGGTCAAAGTGCGCTGGAATGCCAAGCGTGGACCGGAGTTCACGTGGGAAAGGCTGGACCGGATGAAGCAAAAATACCCCGCCCTATTCGAGAAGACACCTGTACCGGAGAACTCGAAGTGAATTCCGGGACGGAATTCTCTTAACGGGGGGAGAATGTAACAACCGGCAAAAATAAGGTAATTCCGTACAAATTAATTAATATATGATTAACGTAATTAAATGCAATTATGTGTGATTTAATTATTAAGGCCTTAGGAGATAGCAATTTCCAAATAGTGCATAGGAATGCATACGTTTAATGGTAAAACATGATTGGATCATGTGCGAATAAACTATCCGGTATGGACGTTGGCAATTACCCGGTAATAATTAAATAAACGAAAAGGATCCCGGACACCCAGGATATAAAATAAAGGGGTATTTCCATAAAATATAATGAGTTTTGGAACTCCAAAACCATAAGTGGAAACGTCTTGTACAAATCTCCCGGTAACGAATAAAATGCGCGTACCGCACCCGATACGCGTATAACTCATAAGTTCACCCGGCAAAAGCCTAAATAACCAATCAACGCTTAAATTAGACTATATTTAAGGGTTATTAAAGGTATTTTTAATGTCTGAATAACGCGTGATTAAAACCCGAAAAATACCCGAACGACACCCGAACGACGAGAGATTAAACATAACAAGTATTGGGTAAATATTTGAAGTGGTGGACCCCACCTAAACCCACACAAGGGCCGGCCTAGATGGCCTTGTTATGTCCATGCATGTGTTTATAATTATATCCTACAAAGCCTAGGGTGTAAAGCATGCAAGGATGAGACAAAGCATAAGAATCATGTAAGTACACAAAGCATGCAAAATCTTACCTTGTGTAAGATAATTTTTGGCCATAGGCCATGATAATCCAAGAAAAAACTTAACCCATCATTACACTAGTGCACTCTTGTATATATAATATCTAGTGAAAGATTATGAGAGATCACACACACTTAGCAAGATTTGCAAGCAACCCCTCACCCCCATCAAAACCCACAGCCATCTACACCCCTCCACATCCATCCAAGATCACTTGTGTACTTCCTAAATCTCTTATATCTTTGGTAATGATCACAAGATCCATGGAAGATTACATGTGATAATGTATATAAACATGTGTTAGACACTTAAAGAAACAAAGCAAAAACTCTTCTTCCTTCTTTCTTTTGGGCCGTAAGTTTCATCTCCCCACATACATTCTTCTTTCAAGTTTTTACATCTCCAAATCACTCAAAACAATCCATCATCCAAACCCCTATTGTGTGTTTCAAGCTTGGAGCTTAACCATTAAGGAAGAACACACTAAACCCCTCTCAAAATCCAAGGTTTTGTCTTCCCTAGCCTTGTGCTAGTAGTAAGCTTCTTAACCTTGTTTTTGATTATTATTATTCATGTATGTGTTCTTAGAAGCAAGTTGTACATGAAGGGTTTAAAATGTGGTTTGAACATAATCTTTAATAGGTTTTACTTGTGTAAAATAGATGATTAAAGATATGTAAATAAATCATGGATTTGATGATGATAAAGTAATGATCTTGAAAATACATAAAGTTTACACTTAAACTAAGTAGGATGATGATTTGGTTAAGATTTGTGGAATAGACTTGAATGTATTAAAAAGTAGTGTTAATCATCTTAAAATGATCATACATGGTATAATATATGGTGGAACATGTTAGAAGTTCATGGATAAAGAAGATGAAAAACTAAAGTTACTTACTTAGAAGAATGATATTTTGTTAAAATGGACAAATACATAAAACACACATACAAGTAGTCTTATATATGGAATATAAGACTAATAAAAGTGTTTTGATACAAAAATAACTTACCAATAAAAAGATGGATCTTCAAAGTCTACTATTTTGAGTGAAAAATGTTAACTTTGGAAGTTAGAGTGGAAAAATGCAACATTTGAAAGTTAAGGGACTAATATTGTAACTTTGGAAGTTAGAGGACTAAAATGGATATTTTAGAAACTATTAGTCCAAAAATGCAAGGATGGAAAGTTTGGTGTCAAAAGTGTAAGTAATAAACTTCTAAGGATGATTTTGGTAAATACTAGTAGATAAACTTGGGTATTTTTGTATAAAAGTATATTTTTGAAAGTTATAAAAATATGGATTGTATTAACATAAGGATTTTTATAAAATAGAGATTTTATAAAAATATTAAACAAACTTGAGAAACTTATACAAAAATGAATACTTTTATATAAATGGGAATATAAAAGTATTGGAAACATTTTTGGTGGTTAAGTTAACAAGTTGGGTTAAAAATACATAAGTATTTCAAACCTTCCAAGTAATATGTGTAAAGAGGGAGAAATATGGATAATATTTCTATAAAACACATGTTGGGAAAAACTTGGAGAAATTAACTATTCGAGCTAAGATATCGAACTAAGACGCGTTAACGAACCGCACACGGACAAAACATGAGAAAAATGCCATTGCGGCAAGATAAGAAAATATATATTTTTAAGAAGTAAAATATATATATACATCATGGGCGAAAACTAATAAACACTTTCCTAAGTGTTGAAGGAATTATTCGTGGGAGGAAAACATGACATAAACAAATAAGACGTTAAGCAAACGTATCTACTTAACAAGAAAAATTACACATTTATATATATATGTACACTCATCTCGGCGAAATTCTAGTATATCTACTTAATGGGAAAGTAGACATGTGGGAAGGAAGGCGAGGCGAGTAGACAAAGATATATATATGTGTATGCCGTACCAACAAGATCCTAGTATATTTATTTGAATGGGAAAATAAATATACGGTATGGTGAGTTGAACCGGGCGTTAAGAATATACAATCGAACGACAAGATCTTAGCATACTTGTTTAAATGGGAAAACAAATGTGCGGCAAAGTGAGTCGGGTCGAGTGTTGAAATATATGTTATGTCGAGCGATGCGATCTTAAGTATAATTATTTAAATGGGAAAATAATTATATGTTAAGTGAAGTCGAGTCGATAATAATGAGGTACAAGTTAAGGAAATATTAACAAGAGTAATATATAACTTGTAACACAAAGGGGTAACCTAACGCCAACGAAACCTAGGATACGCGCTTAATTAAACGGGATTTGGAATAACTTGTGGTCGGGAGTTGGGTGTACAACTTGCCAAGGCACATGCACTATAGGGATAGTGACTTATACGTCTAGGACGTTTGTAGGTGCGAGGCCCTCTTTGCTATCTGCCTAGTGAGCCAGACAGTGTTTCAGGTGAGTTTCACGGCCCCATTTTAAACTATTTTTACGTTTTTCTTCGGGGAAAAGATATGTTAGGGAAAGTGTTTGACGGATTTATTACTTGAGGTGTGACCGCCACTCGGGGTTGAGTCCTCGCCTCTATAATCATTTATTCAGGGAAATGAAACCGGAGGAATATTGAATAGTACTATTGGTGCCTGACAAGGCCCACCCCTAATCGATAGCGTCGATTATGCATTAGGTTATGCCTGGGGTGCATATATTCTGAACTTAAGTCGTGGGAAACCGAGTAACGACTTGGATCGGGGCATTATTATTATACGTCTTGGGTTGATTATAGTCTCAAGTAGAATTATAGGAATTTGCAACTCCTATATATTGTCATAACATGGTATTTCCCAAGTATTCAAGTTTTGGAAACTAAAAACCTGTGAACTCACCAATATATTTATATTGACGAAACTTTTAAACATATCTTTCAGGTAATTAGATGAAGACGAACCGGGGCAAGCTGGGTCGTGGAATCCTCCGTTGTGGCGTAACATTTGCGGGGTTTCACCTTTATTTCCCAAGGCTTTGGGATATATTTGAGAAACCTCTATGTTGTCTTAAAAACAAGTTGCTTTTATGTAATATTTTGAACAAGATTGACGCCTTAATAAATGACCCATTTTCTTAAATTACTTGTGTTTAGCAATAACCTTGACTTTATGCTTTTGAACCGTCGCGCCACGTGTTTCCGCCATTGTCGTGGTGTGACAGAAAGTGGTATCAGAGCCAAGGTTATAGCGAACTAGAGTATTTTCTTTAAAAACTAGACTATAACCGGATTTGGTTCAAAAAGATAAAGTTTTCAAAAAAATATACATAGTTGCTAAATGCAATAAAGTAATTTTTTCAAGAAGCATTGGGCATGAGGAGATTCCGACCGAGCTAGCCATGGGCATCGTTATGCATTAACGTAGTATTAGAGGTTAGGAAGGATACTGATAATGTACGCCTTAACTATCTAATTTAAAATTAATTCATATATATACATGTACGGTTCTTTTGCCAGGATGTCGGACGCTGGAAGCGTAGCGCCCAGTTATGATAGTAGCTTACAGATCATCCCCGCACCACCGCCTGAGCCAGTCGAGCTGGTTGTACTGGATGCGGAAGACGACGACGTGGAGATGAACGTCGCAGGAGGTTCAGATGACGATTCGGACGAGACGGATCCTAGCGAGGATCCTGACTGGGCACCCGCCGTGGTCGACGCGCCGCTACCTATTGTACCGGCCGCACCTTTAGCCCCACGCCCCATCCGAGCCATCAGGGACTTCCCTGAAGGCTGCGCCGGTCCGTCACGACCGATCCCAGCCCAGTCAGAGACGGCAGAGTCTCCGTTCGACAGACAGGCTCACGTTGAGCATGAGCCAGCGCCGGTACCGCACATCCACATTCCTCCTGGCATGAGACTCATGCCGATCTCCCGTGGGAGGAACGGGTGGATATCCGATGACTCGGACGACGAGTCCGTAGCCTCGGTTGAGCACATGCTGGTACCCGAGATCCCAGCTGTTCAGGAGGAGCCAGTGGCTCCAATGATAGAGGACGCACCTGCTGACCCCGTAGCCCCACCAGCACCACTTGAGCCCACACCTCAGGAGGGGCCAGCCATAGCAGCACATGTACTTGAGGGTAGCCCCGCCGGTAGCTCTGAGCTACGCAGGGGAGGTATGGCAGCCTTTGCCACCGCGAGCCCTCCTACCCCCACTGTTGTGGTATCCACCCCAGAGTGGGCCACTGTTTCAGAGCCTCTCGTAGCCCCATTAGCCGAGCCTGTACCACCACCCACTGTAGCCATGACACTACCGATCCCTACCCTTCCCAGCATGCCACCTGCACCGTACCCTCTGGGTGCAGGGGACCCCTACATGATGCCACCTCACTTTACCCCCAGACCACAGGGCTTTGCCCCGTTGCTTCCACACATACCGATACCAGCCCCCTTTGGGCCATTCCCATCAGTTCACCCAGATATACCCGGACCATCCCAGCCACCTAGGATGACACCCCTATCTGGACCAGCATGGTCCACTGCTATCTCCCTAGAGCGAGACTTCCAGACTCTCGCAGACACGGTGCAGCGCACCGTAAATCAGGTAGAGCAGCAGACCCGTCTGATGTGGACGCGGATGATTGATGCACGAGATGCTTTGGCGCACTATGCGGAAGAGTTACTGAGCATGGACGCACAGTGTGGAATTACAGGTGATGCGCATTTTGCGCATCGACAGTTCTTATATGAGCGTATCATGACGATTAGCATGACGATCAGTATGCATGCACCACAGTACCAGTTTCCGCCGCCACCGCCACAGTAGGGATGCATCAGGGACGCACGGAAGAATCACCTACTTATGTATATAGTAGCAGCAGTATGGTAGTATAGCACGGGTTATGACACTCGTCTGCATTTTGCCTAGCCGTACGGGTACGACGGCACATGATATGATGTTTTATTTATTTCAAAAACAATGTATTGTATGAGGGATGTATTCTCCATTTTGTTATTATGAACAAGCATTGTACTAGTACTATTGAAATTAATGAAAAATCTTATTATTATGATGGTGAAATATGTTGTTGTCTACGATTATTATTGCTTACTCCATATATTGTGATTTGTGTGATTGTGTGGTGATATTGTGTTGATTACTATTCATTCTGTATGATGTGTTGGTGTGTTGTGTGATGACATGGTGTTGATTATTGTGTTCATATTCTGGTTTGTTATTTATGCTTTATATTGTATAAATGTTTGCCAAATTAACCTTTGATAATTATTATTGAAGAAAATGGCACCAGCCACCAGAAGCAACAGCGGTGCAGACGGACTGCCCGCTACACCAGCTGAACTTGAGACCATGATCTCGGAGCGCATAGCCCGAGCGATCGCGGAGCACGAAGCCGCTCGCTCCGAACGATCACGTGGCTTAACAGGGAGCGACCGACGAGAACCCTCCCCCACTGGTAAGAAGTTTGAAAATAATTGAAAGAGCGATGGGAGAATATCCTAAAACTCCTATCCCATAATAACATACAACTTTATTAATGCAGAAACGGCCTCGCGAGAGCGTGGCTGCACTTTCAAAGCCTTCTTAGACTGCAAACCGATCAACTTCAATGGCACAGAAGGATCTGTGGGCCTGGTCAAGTGGTTCGAAAAGACCGAGGCAGTGATCCGTATCAGTGGGTGTACCCCTCGCCAGTCGGTCATGTACTCCACCAACTTGTTCTTGGACCAAGCACTAACGTGGTGGAATGGACAAGTACAGTCATTGGGTGATGATACCGCTTACTCCCTGTCATGGTCAGAACTGAAGGAACTCATGATTGCTGAATACCGTCCGGCAAGCGAGGTACAGAAACTGGAAACTGAATTCTGGAACCTCACTATGATAGGAGCGGACGTGACTGGTTACACGTCCCAATTCCATGATCTCGCCAGACTAGTGCCACGGTTGGTCACCCCTGAAAGCAACAAGATAGAGCGTTATTTGTTCGGCTTAGCACCACAAATACGCAGCATGGTCACTGCTTCTAAACCTACGACCATGCGCGCAGCTATCGACCTTGCACTAAGCCTCACCGAAGATGCGATTCGCATGGGTACACTGATCCGACAAGTATCGGGACTGAAAATTTCTGAGGCTAGCAGTGTAGAAGCCAAGAATCAGGGGACAAGCTCAGCAGTTGTGTTGAACGATCAGGGGAACAAGCCAAGATTTGGGAAAAGGAAACGGGATGAAGGGAAGAGGGACAGAGCATCGGGTAGCTCAAACAAGAAGGGGAAAGGATATGCTGCCACAGGACGTGGTAATGGTAACAAACAGGGTAATCAGGGAAGGAATAATGGGATAACATGTGGGAAGTGCCACCGCACAGGGCACAAGACTGAAGACTGCCGATCTGGAGCACCGAAAAACGGAGGGGCTAGACCTTGCTTTGCATGCGGGTCATTGGACCATTGGAAAAAGGATTGCCCCAAGATCAACAACCAAGCCCGCGGGCGGGCATTTGTGATTGGAGCCGGTGATGCGCGACAAGACCCCAGCGTGGTCACTGGTACGTTTCCTCTTAATGGTCATTATGCCTCTGTATTATTTGATACCGGTGCTGACTTTAGCTTCGTATCCATTGAGTTTAAAAGACTACTTGGATTAAAAACTAGTAAACTAGATACACCTTACTCCATAGAACTGGCTAATGGTAAAACTATTGAAACGAGAGAAGTAGCAAAAGATTGTAAATTAGAACTCTGTGGGCACGAGTTTGGAATTGATCTTTTGCCAGTTGTATTGGGAAGTTTCGACATAGTTGTTGGCATGGATTGGTTGTCCGCGCACCATGCCGTCGTGATTTGCAACGATAAAGTCATTCAAGTCCCCCTCGCAAGCGGTGAAACTCTCTCAATTCAAGGGGAAAGGAACGGAACGCCGCTAAGAATTATTTCAAGCATGAAGGCTCGTAAGTGCCTAAGAAAAGGGCTTGTCGCATTCTTGGCACACGTAGTGGACAAGAAGGCCGACGAGCGAAAGTTGGAAGACATTCCAGTAGCTAGAGACTTTCCGGATGTATTCCCAGAAGATTTGCCGGGGTTGCCACCACCTCGACAAGTCGAGTTCCGCATCGACCTCGTTCCCGGAGCTGCTCCTGTGGCACGATCGCCATACCGCCTAGCTCCATCAGAGATGCAGGAACTGTCCAGCCAACTACAAGAATTATTGGACAAAGGTTTTATAAGACCGAGTTTCTCACCTTGGGGAGCTCCCGTCTTATTTGTAAAGAAGAAGGATGGCACATTTCGCATGTGCATCGACTATCGAGAGCTGAACAAGCTAACCATCAAGAATCGCTATCCTCTCCCCAGGATCGACGATTTATTTGATCAGCTCCAAGGATCTAGCTATTACTCCAAAATTGATCTGAGGTCTGGCTATCACCAGTTGCGTATACAAGAAGAAGATGTACCAAAGACGGCCTTCAGAACCCGGTATGGGCACTATGAATTCTTGGTAATGCCGTTCGGCTTAACCAACGCACCAGCGGTTTTCATGGACCTAATGAACCGCGTGTGTAAGCCATACCTGGATAAATTCGTCATTGTCTTCATTGACGATATTTTGATCTATTCACGTACCAAAGAAGACCACGAGAATCACCTTCGGTTAATTCTTGAAGTACTACGCAAAGAGAAACTCTATGCTAAATTCTCAAAATGTGACTTTTGGATTCGGGAAGTTCACTTTCTAGGCCACGTGGTAAACGAGAAAGGCATACACGTCGATCCCGCCAAGATCGAGGCAATTAAAAATTGGGAAGCCCCTCGAACTCCTACCGAAGTACGACAATTTCTTGGCCTTGCGGGTTATTACAGAAGGTTCATCGAGAACTTTTCAAAGATAGCACAAGCTTTAACCATGTTAACCCAAAAGGATAAGAAATTCGAGTGGACGGAAAAGCAGGAGGCAGCATTCCAATTACTAAAAGACAAGTTATGTGGCGCTCCGATACTATCACTTCCCGATGGTACGGAAGACTTTGTGGTTTACTGTGATGCCTCACATCAAGGCCTGGGTTGTGTATTAATGCAGCGAGAAAAAGTAATAGCATATGCTTCCAGGCAACTGAAAATCCATGAGAGGAACTACACTACACACGATTTGGAATTAGGTGCAGTGGTATTCGCTCTCAAGATATGGAGGCACTATTTGTACGGAACCAAGTGCACGATTTTCACTGATCATAAGAGTTTGCAACACATCTTTGATCAAAGGATTTAAACATGCGACAACGGCGATGGGTCGAATTATTAAACGATTACGATTGTGAGATAAAGTACCATCCCGGTAAGGCGAACGTTGTGGCCGACGCCTTGAGTCGCAAGGAACGGGTTAAACCATTGCGTGTTCGAGCTTTGGGTCTGACTATCCACACGAATCTGACTGAACGAATTCGTGAAGCTCAAGTTAACGCCCTCAAACCCGAGAATGTCAAAGGTGAAAGATTACGAAAGATGATTGATTCGCTGGAACCAAAGACAGACCAGACCCTGTATTTCATGAATAGAATTTGGGTCCCAGTATACGGAGGATTGCGTGAGCTAGTGTTGGCCGAAGCTCACAGTTCTAGATATTCGGTTCACCCTGGTGCAGACAAGATGTTCCACGATCTGAAGGAACTTTATTGGTGGCCGAATTTCAAAAGGGATATAGCAGCATATGTTGCGCGATGTTTGACTTGCGCAAAGGTCAAGGCTGAGCACCAGAGACCTTCCGGTCTGCTCCAGCAACCGGAAATACCAGAATGGAAATGGGAACGAATCACCATGGATTTCATTACCAAGTTACCCAAGACAACAAGCGGCCATGACACGATCTGGGTAATCGTTGATCGATTGACAAAATCTGCACACTTCCTTCCGATTCGCGAAACGGACAAGTTGGAGAAACTGACCCGTTTGTACATTAAGGAAGTTGTGTCTAAACACGGTGTACCTGTTTCTATCATCTCCGATCGAGATAGTCGTTTCACTTCTAGATTTTGGGAAAGTTTAAATGAAGCCCTCGGTACTCGCCTTGACATGAGT
This sequence comes from Ambrosia x helenae, assembly GCA_030844895.1. NCBI lineage: Eukaryota > Viridiplantae > Streptophyta > Magnoliopsida > Asterales > Asteraceae > Ambrosia > Ambrosia x helenae. The sequence continues at coordinate 6,789,815 of CM061226.1, read as the reverse complement.
ACCGCATATCACCCTCAAACGGATGGTCAAAGTGAACGAACCATCCAGACCTTGGAAGATATGTTACGGGCATGCGCGATTGATTTCGGAGGTAACTGGGATACACACTTGCCATTGGTAGAATTTTCTTACAACAACAGTTATCATACGAGCATTCAAGCCGCACCGTTTGAAGCTCTATATGGACGCAAGTGTCGATCGCCGTTATGTTGGGCGGAAGTTGGAGAAAAACAACTCACCGGGCCCGAAATTGTTCAAGAGACCACGGATAAGGTCTTTTTGATAAAGGAACGCCTCAAAGCGGCCCGTGACCGCCAGAAAAGCTATGCTGATATGAGGCGAAAGCCTTTAGAGTTTCAAGTCGGAGACAGGGTCCTACTAAAAGTGTCACCTTGGAAAGGTGTCGCGCGCTTTGGGAAGCGCGGAAAGCTGAACCCACGATATATTGGACCGTTCGAAGTCTTGTCCAGGGTAGGCACAGTGGCATACAAGCTCAAGTTGCCTCAAGAGCTTAGTGGAATACACGACACGTTTCACGTGTCAAACTTGAAAAAGTGCCTATCCGACGAAACTCTCATCATTACTGCAGACGAAATTCAGATTGACGACAAGTTACATTTTGTTGAAGAACCAATCGAGGTAACTGATTGGAAGGTCCAAAAACTAAGGCGCAGCAAAATCAGATTGGTCAAAGTGCGTTGGAATGCCAAGCGTGGACCGGAGTTCACGTGGGAAAGGCTGGACCGGATGAAGCAAAAATACCCCGCCCTATTCGAGAAGACACCTGTACCGGAGAACTCGAAGTGAATTCCGGGACGGAATTCTCTTAACGGGGGGAGAATGTAACAACCGGCAAAAATAAGGTAATTCCGTACAAATTAATTAATATATGATTAACGTAATTAAATGCAATTATGTGTGATTTAATTATTAAGGCCTTAGGAGATAGCAATTTCCAAATAGTGCATAGGAATGCATACGTTTAATGGTAAAACATGATTGGATCATGTGCGAATAAACTATCCGGTATGGACGTTGGCAATTACCCGGTAATAATTAAATAAACGAAAAGGATCCCGGACACCCAGGATATAAAATAAAGGGGTATTTCCATAAAATATAATGAGTTTTGGAACTCCAAAACCATAAGTGGAAACGTCTTGTACAAATCTCCCGGTAACGAATAAAATGCGCGTACCGCACCCGATACGCGTATAACTCATAATTTCACCCGGCAAAAGCCTAAATAACCAATCAACGCTTAAATTAGACTATATTTAAGGGTTATTAAAGGTATTTTTAATGTCCGAATAACGCGTGATTAAAACCCGAAAAATACCCGAACGACACCCGAACGACGAGAGATTAAACATAACAAGTATTGGGTAAATATTTGAAGTGGTGGACCCCACCTAAACCCACACAAGGGCCGGCCTAGATGGCCTTGTTATGTCCATGCATGTGTTTATAATTATATCCTACAAAGCCTAGGGTGTAAAGCATGCAAGGATGAGACAAAGCATAAGAATCATGTAAGTACACAAAGCATGCAAAATCTTACCTTGTGTAAGATAATTTTCGGCCATAGGCCATGATAATCCAAGACAAAACTTAACCCATCATTACACTAGTGCACTCTTGTATATATAATATCTAGTGAAAGATTATGAGAGATCACACACACTTAGCAAGATTTGCAAGCAACCCCTCACCCCCATCAAAACCCACGGCCATCTACACCCCTCCACATCCATCCAAGATCACTTGTGTACTTCCTAAATCTCTTATATCTTTGGTAATGATCACAAGATCCATGGAAGATTACATGTGATAATGGTATATAAACATGTGTTAGACACTTAAAGAAACAAAGCAAAAACTCTTCTTCCTTCTTTCTTTTGGGCCGTAAGTTTCATCTCCCCACATACATTCTTCTTTCAAGTTTTTACATCTCCAAATCACTCAAAACAATCCATCATCCAAACCCCTATTGTGTGTTTCAAGCTTGGAGCTTAACCATTAAGGAAGAACACACTAAACCCCTCTCAAAATCCAAGGTTTTGTCTTCCCTAGCCTTGTGCTAGTAGTAAGCTTCTTAACCTTGTTTTTGATTATTATTATTCATGTATGTGTTCTTAGAAGCAAGTTGTACATGAAGGGTTTAAAATGTGGTTTGAACATAATCTTTAATAGGTTTTACTTGTGTAAAATAGATGATTAAAGATATGTAAATAAATCATGGATTTGATGATGATAAAGTAATGATCTTGAAAATACATAAAGTTTACACTTAAACTAAGTAGGATGATGATTTGGTTAAGATTTGTGGAATAGACTTGAATGTATTAAAAAGTAGTGTTAATCATCTTAAAATGATCATACATGGTATAATATATGGTGGAACATGTTAGAAGTTCATGGATAAAGAAGATGAAAAACTAAAGTTACTTACTTAGAAGAATGATATTTTGTTAAAATGGACAAATACATAAAACACACATACAAGTAGTCTTATATATGGAATATAAGACTAATAAAAGTGTTTTGATACAAAAATAACTTACCAATAAAAAGATGGATCTTCAAAGTCTACTATTTTGAGTGAAAAATGTTAACTTTGGAAGTTAGAGTGGAAAAATGCAACATTTGAAAGTTAAGGGACTAATATTGTAACTTTGGAAGTTAGAGGACTAAAATGGATATTTTAGAAACTATTAGTCCAAAAATGCAAGGATGGAAAGTTTGGTGTCAAAAGTGTAAGTAATAAACTTCTAAGGATGATTTTGGTAAATACTAGTAGATAAACTTGGGTATTTTTGTATAAAAGTATATTTTTGAAAGTTATAAAAATATGGATTGTATTAACATAAGGATTTTTATAAAATAGAGATTTTATAAAAATATTAAACAAACTTGAGAAACTTATACAAAAATGAATACTTTTATATAAATGGGAATATAAAAGTATTGGAAACATTTTTGGTGGTTAAGTTAACAAGTTGGGTTAAAAATACATAAGTATTTCAAACCTTCCAAGTAATATGTGTAAAGAGGGAGAAATATGGATAATATTTCTATAAAACACATGTTGGGAAAAACTTGGAGAAATTAACTATTCGAGCTAAGATATCGAACTAAGACGCGTTAACGAACCGCACACGGACAAAACATGAGAAAAATGCCATTGCGGCAAGATAAGAAAATATATATTTTTAAGAAGTAAAATATATATATACATCATGGGCGAAAACTAATAAACACTTTCCTAAGTGTTGAAGGAATTATTCGTGGGAGGAAAACATGACATAAACAAATAAGACGTTAAGCAAACGTATCTACTTAACAAGAAAAATTACACATTTATATATATATGTACACTCATCTCGGCAAAATTCTAGTATATCTACTTAATGGGAAAGTAGACATGTGGGAAGGAAGGCGAGGCGAGTAGACAAAGATATATATATGTGTATGCCGTACCAACAAGATCCTAGTATATTTATTTGAATGGGAAAATAAATATACGGTATGGTGAGTTGAACCGGGCGTTAAGAATATACAATCGAACGACAAGATCTTAGCATACTTGTTTAAATGGGAAAACAAATGTGCGGCAAAGTGAGTCGGGTCGAGTGTTGAAATATATGTTATGTCGAGCGATGCGATCTTAAGTATAATTATTTAAATGGGAAAATAATTATATGTTAAGTGAAGTCGAGTCGATAATAATGAGGTACAAGTTAAGGAAATATTAACAAGAGTAATATATAACTTGTAACACAAAGGGGTAACCTAACGCCAACGAAACCTAGGATACGCGCTTAATTAAACGGGATTTGGAATAACTTGTGGTCGGGAGTTGGGTGTACAACTTGCCAAGGCACATGCACTATAGGGATAGTGACTTATACGTCTAGGACGTTTGTAGGTGCGAGGCCCTCTTTGCTATCTGCCTAGTGAGCCAGACAGTGTTTCAGGTGAGTTTCACGGCCCCATTTTAAACTATTTTTACGTTTTTCTTCGGGGGAAAGATATGTTAGGGAAAGTGTTTGACGGATTTATTACTTGAGGTGTGACCGCCACTCGGGGTTGAGTCCTCGCCTCTATAATCATTTATTCAGGGAAATGAAACCGGAGGAATATTGAATAGTACTATTGGTGCCTGACAAGGCCCACCCCTAATCGATAGCGTCGATTATGCATTAGGTTATGCCTGGGGTGCATATATTCTGAACTTAAGTCGTGGGAAACCGAGTAACGACTTGGAGCGGGGAATTATTATTATACGTCTTGGGTTGATTATAGTCTCAAGTAGAATTATAGGAATTTGCAACTCCTATATATTGTCATAACATGGTATTTCCCAAGTATTCAAGTTTTGGAAACTAAAAACCTGTGAACTCACCAATATATTTATATTGACGAAACTTTTAAACATATCTTTCAGGTAATTAGATGAAGACGAACCGGGGCAAGGTGGGTCGTGGAATCCTCCGTTGTGGCGTTAAACATTTGCGGGGTTTCACCTTTATTTCCCAAGGCTTTGGGATATATTTGAGAAACCTCTATGTTGTCTTAAAAACAATTTGCTTTTATGTAATATTTTGAACAAGATTGACGCCTTAATAAATGACCCATTTTCTTAAATTACTTGTGTTTAGCAATAACCTTGACTTTATGCTTTTGAACCGTCGCGCCACGTGTTTCCGCCATTGTCGTGGTGTGACAGAAAGTGGTATCAGAGCCAAGGTTATAGCGAACTAGAGTATTTTCTTTAAAAACTAGACTATAACCGGATTTGGTTCAAAAAGATAAAGTTTTCAAAAAAATATACATAGTTGCTAAATGCAATAAAGTAATTTTTTCAAGAAGCATTGGGCATGAGGAGATTCCGACCGAGCTAGCCATGGGCATCGTTATGCATTAACGTAGTATTAGAGGTTAGGAAGGATACTGATAATGTACGCCTTAACTATCTAATTTAAAATTAATTCATATATATACATGTACGGTTCTTTTGCCAGGATGTCGGACGCTGGAAGCGTAGCGCCCAGTTATGATAGTAGCTTACAGATCATCCCCGCACCACCGCCTGAGCCAGTCGAGCTGGTTGTACTGGATGCGGAAGACGACGACGTGGAGATGAACGTCGCAGGAGGTTCAGATGACGATTCGGACGAGACGGATCCTAGCGAGGATCCTGACTGGGCACCCGCCGTGGTCGACGCGCCGCTACCTATTGTACCGGCCGCACCTTTAGCCCCACGCCCCATCCGAGCCATCAGGGACTTCCCTGAAGGCTGCGCCGGTCCGTCACGACCGATCCCAGCCCAGTCAGAGACGGCAGAGTCTCCGTTCGACAGACAGGCTCACGTTGAGCATGAGCCAGCGCCGGTACCGCACATCCACATTCCTCCTGGCATGAGACTCATGCCGATCTCCCGTGGGAGGAATGGGTGGATATCCGATGACTCGGACGACGAGTCCGTAGCCTCGGTTGAGCACATGCTGGTACCGAGATCCCAGCTGTTCAGGAGGAGCCAGTGGCTCCAATGATAGAGGACGCACCTGCTGACCCCGTAGCCCCACCAGCACCACTTGAGCCCACACCTCAGGAGGGGCCAGCCATAGCAGCACATGTACTTGAGGGTAGCCCCGCCGGTAGCTCTGAGCTACGCAGGGGAGGTATGGCAGCCTTTGCCACCGCGAGCCCTCCTACCCCCACTGTTGTGGTATCCACCCCAGAGTGGGCCACTGTTTCAGAGCCTCTCGTAGCCCCATTAGCCGAGCCTGTACCACCACCCACTGTAGCCATGACACTACCGATCCCTACCCTTCCCAGCATGCCACCTGCACCGTACCCTCTGGGTGCAGGGGACCCCTACATGATGCCACCTCACTTTACCCCCAGACCACAGGGCTTTGCCCCGTTGCTTCCACACATACCGATACCAGCCCCCTTTGGGCCATTCCCATCAGTTCACCCAGATATACCCGGACCATCCCAGCCACCTAGGATGACGCCCCTATCTGGACCAGCATGGTCCACTGCTATCTCCCTAGAGCGAGACTTCCAGACTCTCGCAGACACGGTGCAGCGCACCGTAAATCAGGTAGAGCAGCAGACCCGTCTGATGTGGACGCGGATGATTGATGCACGAGATGCTTTGGCGCACTATGCGGAAGAGTTACTGAGCATGGACGCACAGTGTGGAATTACAGGTGATGCGCATTTTGCGCATCGACAGTTCTTATATGAGCGTATCATGACGATTAGCATGACGATCAGTATGCATGCACCACAGTACCAGTTTCCGCCGCCACCGCCACAGTAGGGATGCATCAGGGACGCACGGAAGAATCACCTACTTATGTATATAGTAGCAGCAGTATGGTAGTATAGCATGGGTTATGACACTCGTCTGCATTTTGCCTAGCCGTACGGGTACGACGGCACATGATATGATGTTTTATTTATTTCAAAAACAATGTATTGTATGAGGGATGTATTCTCCATTTTGTTATTATGAACAAGCATTGTACTAGTACTATTGAAATTAATGAAAAATCTTATTATTATGATGGTGAAATATGTTGTTGTCTACGATTATTATTGCTTACTCCATATATTGTGATTTGTGTGATTGTGTGGTGATATTGTGTTGATTACTATTCATTCTGTATGATGTGTTGGTGTGTTGTGTGATGACATGGTGTTGATTATTGTGTTCATATTCTGGTTTGTTATTTATGCTTTATATTGTATAAATGTTTGCCAAATTAACCTTTGATAATTATTATTGAAGAAAATGGCACCAGCCACCAGAAGCAACAGCGGTGCAGACGGACTGCCCGCTACACCAGCTGAACTTGAGACCATGATCTCGGAGCGCATAGCCCGAGCGATCGCGGAGCACGAAGCCGCTCGCTCCGAACGATAACGTGGCTTAACAGGGAGCGACCGACGAGAACCCTCCCCCACTGGTAAGAAGTTTGAAAATAATTGAAAGAGCGATGGGAGAATATCCTAAAACTCCTATCCCATAATAACATACAACTTTATTAATGCAGAAACGGCCTCGCGAGAGCGTGGCTGCACTTTCAAAGCCTTCTTAGACTGCAAACCGATCAACTTCAATGGCACAGAAGGATCTGTGGGCCTGGTCAAGTGGTTCGAAAAGACCGAGGCAGTGATCCGTATCAGTGGGTGTACCCCTCGCCAGTCGGCCATGTACTCCACCAACTTGTTCTTGGACCAAGCACTAACGTGGTGGAATGGACAGGTACAGTCATTGGGTGATGATACCGCTTACTCCCTGTCATGGTCAGAACTGAAGGAACTCATGATTGCTGAATACCGTCCGGCAAGCGAGGTACAGAATCTGGAAACTGAATTCTGGAACCTCACTATGATGGGAGCGGACGTGACTGGTTACACGTCCCGATTCCATGATCTCGCCAGACTAGTGCCACGGTTGGTCACCCCTGAAAGCAACAAGATAGAGCGTTATTTGTTCGGCTTAGCACCACAAATACGCAGCATGGTCACTGCTTCTAAACCTACGACCATGCGCGCAGCTATCGACCTCGCACTAAGCCTCACCGAAGATGCGATTCGCATGGGTACACTGATCCGACAAGTATCGGGACTGAAAATTTCTGAGGCTAGCAGTGTAGAAGCCAAGAATCAGGGGACAAGCTCAGCAGTTGTGTTGAACGATCAGGGGAACAAGCCAAGATTTGGGAAAAGGAAACGGGATGAAGGGAAGAGGGACAGAGCATCGGGTAGCTCAAACAAGAAGGGGAAAGGATATGCTGCCACAGGACGTGGTAATGGTAACAAACAGGGTAATCAGGGAAGGAATAATGGGATAACATGTGGGAAGTGCCACCGCACAGGGCACAAGACTGAAGACTGCCGATCTGGAGCACTGAAAAACGGAGGGGCTAGACCTTTCTTTGCATGCGGGTCATTGGACCATTGGAAAAAGGATTGCCCCAAGATCAACAACCAAGCCCGCGGGCGGGCATTTGTGATTGGAGCCGGTGATGCGCGACAAGACCCCAGCGTGGTCACTGGTACGTTTCCTCTTAATGGTCATTATGCCTCTGTATTATTTGATACCGGTGCTGACTTTAGCTTCGTATCCATTGAGTTTAAAAGACTACTTGGATTAAAAACTAGTAAACTAGATACACCTTACTCCATAGAACTGGCTAATGGTAAAACTATTGAAACGAGAGAAGTAGCAAAAGATTGTAAATTGGAACTCTGTGGGCACGAGTTTGGAATTGATCTTTTGCCAGTTGTATTGGGAAGTTTCGACATAGTTGTTGGCATGGATTGGTTGTCCGCGCACCATGCCGTCGTGATTTGCAACGATAAAGTCATACAAGTCCCCCTCGCAAGCGGCGAAACTCTCTCAATTCAAGGGGAAAGGAACGGAACGCCGCTAAGAATTATTTCAAGCATGAAGGCTCGTAAGTGCCTAAGAAAAGGGCTTGTCGCATTCTTGGCACACGTAGTGGGCAAGAAGGCCGACGAGCGAAAGTTGGAAGACATTCCAGTAGCTAGAGACTTTCCGGATGTATTCCCAGAAGATTTGCCGGGGTTGCCACCACCTCGACAAGTCGAGTTCCGCATCGACCTCATTCCCGGAGCTGCTCCTGTGGCACGATCGCCATACCGCCTAGCTCCATCAGAGATGCAGGAACTGTCCAGCCAACTACAAGAATTATTGGACAAAGGTTTTATAAGACCGAGTTTCTCACCTTGGGGAGCTCCCGTCTTATTTGTAAAGAAGAAGGATGGCACATTTCGCATGTGCATCGACTATCGAGAGCTGAACAAGCTAACCATCAAGAATCGCTATCCTCTCCCCAGGATCGACGATTTATTTGATCAGCTCCAAGGATCTAGCTATTACTCCAAAATTGATCTGAGGTCTGGCTATCACCAGTTGCGTATACAAGAAGAAGATGTACCAAAGACGGCCTTCAGAACCCGGTATGGGCACTATGAATTCTTGGTAATGCCGTTCGGCTTAACCAATGCACCAGCGGTTTTCATGGACCTAATGAACCGCGTGTGTAAGCCATACCTGGATAAATTCGTCATTGTCTTCATTGACGATATTTTGATCTATTCACGTACCAAAGAAGACCACGAGAATCACCTTCGGTTAATTCTTGAAGTACAACGCAAAGAGAAACTCTATGCTAAATTCTCAAAATGTGACTTTTGGATTCGGGAAGTTCACTTTCTAGGCCACGTGGTAAACGAGAAAGGCATACACGTCGATCCCGCCAAGATCGAGGCAATTAAAAATTGGGAAGCCCCTCGAACTCCTACCGAAGTACGACAATTTCTTGGCCTTGCGGGTTATTACAGAAGGTTCATCGAGAACTTTTCAAAGATAGCACAAGCTTTAACCATGTTAACCCAAAAGGATAAGAAATTCGAGTGGACGGAAAAGCAGGAGGCAGCATTCCAATTACTAAAAGACAAGTTATGTGGCGCTCCGATACTATCACTTCCCGATGGTACGGAAGACTTTGTGGTTTACTGCGATGCCTCACATCAAGGCCTGGGTTGTGTATTAATGCAGCGAGAAAAAGTAATAGCATATGCTTCCAGGCAACTGAAAATCCATGAGAGGAACTACACTACACACGATTTGGAATTAGGTGCAGTGGTATTCGCTCTCAAGATATGGAGGCACTATTTGTACGGAACCAAGTGCACGATTTTCACTAATCATAAGAGCCTGCAACACATCTTTGATCAAAAGGATTTAAACATGCGACAACGGCGATGGGTCGAATAAGCGTATGTTTCTCAAAGACCATCAATAAAATTCAAGGACAGTCTTTATCGAATGTTGTATTATATTTAAGAGACCCGGTATTGTCACATGGTCAACTTTATATCGCATTGTCAACAGTTAAAAGCAAGGCAGGCGTCAAGTTACTTATACTTGATGCTGATGGGAAAGTCAAGACTAAAACAAAAAATCTGGTGTATAAAGAAAAATATTGTGATATTTGAATAGAATGTGTATTTATTTCTTTTAAATCATAATAAAATATTTCTGCTACATTTTTTAAATTTTTACCCCTCAAAATAATTGTACGTTGGTGAACCGCGTGTAACGCGGGCAAAGATCTAGTATATATAAAAGAAAACGCATATGCTGACGTGACGTGTAATGGAGGACTCAACCTCCCCTTGAGAGTGCCACGTGACATTATAATTCAAAGATTTTAGTGTTTTTGAATTATTTCCTTTTTAATTAAAAAAAGATAAACATAAAACCCTAAATTCTCAATTATTAAAATTAAATTGAGTTATTTTAGAAAAAAAAATTTAAAAATAAATTTAAAATTTTCTCTCTCATGTTTCTTCCCATAATTTTTAAACGTTTATATCTTTTATATACAAGATTTTTTAAAGAAAAAAATTACACCAAATTAACGAGCGTTTTATTATCTTTCCAACGAGTACCATAGTGCTATATAAAAAACGGAGAAAAAATCGACTATTTTTTGTGGGGTTTCGTTTATACAGGAAAAAAAACACACAAAGTTTTCATGTTATTCATTAATCATGTTTTTTCTTTTAAACCAGGTTATTATCTACGATGTTGAAAATCAACCCAATCGCCATGTTATCATTTAAAATACTATGAAAATGCAATGATTGAGAGATTTTGTGGTTAGTTAACTTAAGCCATTTGCAATAGGTTATAATGTAAAATTAGATTTTTTAACCACGGGACCTTCCCAGGGTAATCAGCTAGTTTACTATAGAATCATATATTTTTATATTAACAAATAAGTGTTTATAAAAAAAAAGGAAAAGAAATGTGGCAACACTATTTATTTAGTGGAGCCATAAAGTGATATATAATAGTGAACTCACTATTTATTGAACTAATTTGTTAATACTTAAGTTAGTTTTATTTCTAATGGGAATGAGGCGCTCTACTTAACTTCACTGGTTTTCATCAATCCTGCACTGAACACAGTTTTGGATGCAGCACTACATTGAAGCACCACTCACAAATTTCAGTGTTTCCGTTCGTTAACTAGAACCATCAAATACCTTCACGGGAACTAGGGACCCATGGGCTTTGCTGGTAACGCCTTGTCCCCCTTAACTATACATTTCAAATTGGATAATTAATTTTTCATTGGTTGCTCTTGTTGGTTTTACGACCATTTTTTTTGTTACTTCGTATTCTTGTGCATATTGAGAAAGGATTGCAGGATGTTAAAGTTAAAAGTAGTGGTGGTATGATGGTTTTTCGCGTTGTACACTCCATGTTCTACCCCCCATAACCATCCACGTTTTTTGCTTTACATTTTTAAAGTTTTTTTTTTCATTGTTGTAAATTTTCCAACTTCTTTTGCTTTTCTTTACCTACAGTTTTTTTTTTTTTTTTTTTTTTTTTTTGTGTGTGTAATTGTAAATATCGTTTGTTTTCGAAATAAAAATTATGGCTCTCCGTTTTTGTTAATTTACTCATTTTTTTTTTCTAATTCAAACTAAAAGGTGGAAAAGTACGCGAAAGCTCATGAAGATAATCAGCATGCCCTCGTCCCCTGGCGTTTGACACGTTCGGCTCCTTGGCGCCGGAGGCGGTTCGAATTTTTGCTAGAGTTCAGCGTGTGGTCCACAACAACTTTTCGACCCCTCAGGGGCGAGACTTTGTTTTCATTATATTACGGTTTTCTATTCAGAAGGGGATGACGGTGCAGTTTGTTGCCCGTCTACATGCTATCCTTAAGTAATTTGTCCTTTATTAATAGAGTGATTGAATTGTCCTAAAAAAACTAAAAGTATTTATATATAGTTATTTTGGAATTAAAATTGTTTCAAAATTTGGGCTATTAGAATATCATTGTTGCAGTCGTTCAGACTGAACGACGTCAGTACCTATGTCGGTCCTACCAAAATCGCTAACGATAACCATGTCTATAGTTTTCAATCAAATATAAAATATGCATCAACATATATACTTTTAATATACCACAAACTTTTCGTTTTGGATTATCTCAACCTATGCACAAACACGATCTTATACAAGCCCAAACACAATCACGCATCTTATACAAACCCAAACCCTTCAGTTAATCATCTAACAAGGATCCCTAACACAGAGAAGCAACTAATTAAACCGTAGCATAGCACAGGTTTATTTTACTAGTTTATACTAAATTAGGCCAAACCGTTGACACTTCAAGAGAAAATAAATTAGCTTTGATAAGGTATCACATTTTATGGGTTAAAATGTTGTATTGTAAAAAGTAGCGTTGAGTGAATTAAAATGTAACTGAATTAAATTACATACCTTATATACGGATATCACAAAATTCATAAATGATATTAGCTTTGTACCACCCACCTTATGGTGGAGTGGTAAGCATTAGATGGTTAGAGCCTACCCTCATAGAGGGGACATGTTCAAATCCTAATGGCAACCCTGGTTTTCTATTACCGTGCATTTACTCTAGAGAGGCTTGCCTCTTATGGAGGGTGCAACATTGTGGCGGAAAATTTTCCGGGAGGGGGGCTTATGCCTACCACCACCCCAGTGTGGAACTGGTTCAGACAATATAGTCTGGGCGTGTGAGTGAAGGCAGGACCTACAAGAGCGGGTGTGAAGTACTCTACCACCTTCGAATGAGACCTTCACCTTCCAAAAAAAAAAAAAAAAATTTAACTTTGTAAAAGAGTGACATATCATATGAGACTATGCTCTTAAAACTATGCTATAAAATCTTTTTTTTTCCTTCACAAACCATCTCAATGCATCCAAAAACTACAAACAAAATAATGAAAACATGTCATGTGATATCATAATAAAGAAGAAATCCAATCATCTGATCATCCAATTCTTCATCAACCATCAAGTTCAACTTATTTACAGTAACCTTGTTTAATAATAATAATAATAATAATAATAATAATAATAATAATAATAATAATAATAATAATAATCATCATACACGTGATTCATTCCCTTTATTCAAACACGATCCACATATTATTAACAATATAGTTTATAACTGAAATTCCATTGTGTTGTTATCCGTTTACCTTTTCAATCACTGCAATTGTTGTTTTATTAATTGGTTTGCATTAAAGATTTGGTGGTGAAGAGATGAGTGAGGCATTTGAAGGTTATGAACGCCAATACTGCGAGCTTTCGGCTGGATTGTCGAACAAGTGTATATCTGCTACTCTTCTTGATGGTGGTGAGTTGAAGCCTTAATATGTATTTGTCATTGTTATAATGTGCTTAGGTGATAGATTAATTTAGTATGTTCTGGATAATGTATAAACATGAACTATACATTTGTCATTATTATAATGTGCTTAGATGATAGATTGATTGTTATTCTCTTGACTGTTATATTCTGCTACTACAGTCTATGTTTTGTAAGTACTGATTGGATTGCAACAAAAGAAGGATACGCTTTGTTTTCTATAGGGCAACATGTATTTCGTCATAGGCGAAGGATAATGGGGGTCAGGGGTGCCGAGGCACCCCACTGTCTTTTGGCTCAATAGTGAAAGTTTGCGATTTTCGTAGGTAATTTTTATATGAACTGAGTCTGGCTCCACCGATTTGATCTTCCGACCCCACTGATAAGAAAAAATTTGGGTCTCATGATTTTTGGCCCCCACCACTGTTTTTTTTTTTCAAGCTTCGCCACTGTATTTCGTGGTACACAATGTTATGTTATCACTTTTGAGAGCGGAGATGCATTTTTTCGTCATTTGCAGAGCAAAAGAAGCAGAAACTTTCTGAAATAAAAGTTGGACTTGATGAGGCTGAATCTCTGGTATTGTATTAGAAATGTAAATCTGATCTGAATAATTTGAAGAGCGACGTTAAACAAATTTCATCATCCAACTTAAATCAGGCTGCTCGAGATGAGTTGTTGGAATCTGGAATGGCAGATGCTGCAACGGTAATCATGCTTACTAGTATCTTAGGAGTAAAGATGTGCAGTTATCATAAAGCTCTGTTGTAACAGGTTTCAGCAGATCAGAAAACAAGACTACTTATGTCAACAGAAAGATTGAACAAAACAAGCGACAGAGTGAGGGACAGTAGGACAATGCTGGAGACTGAAGAACTTGGGGTCTCGATTCTTCAAGATCTAAACCAACAACGACAGTCTCTCTTGCATGCCCATGGAACAGTATGTATATTTAACACTATTCACATTGTATCTTGGTTTACTTGCATACTGTATAATAGAAGGTATATGAGGCTCAACGTTTTGACCCGTTCCCTTCTTAACTAAGTTTGTTTGATTTGAACAACCTAGGATAAACCATAACCCGAATCAGCTCTTTCGCAAGTAAACGTTTTTAAAATGTCTCATCTACTAGAAACTGGAACTTATGGTTTTGACTTTCTGATCTCAGCTACATGGAGTGGATGACAACATAGGCAAGAGTAAAAAGATTTTGACCAACATGTCAAGACGGATGAGCAGGAATAAGTGGATTATCGGTTCCATAATCGCTGTACTTGTTCTCGCCATCATCTTGATCCTCTACTTCAAGTTGAAGTAGTAAGATTTGTCTGTTTGGTACTTGAGTTTAAGTTATTGTTGCAAGTAAAAAAGGCAGCTTCTCAATTTGTGCCTGAATCGAATTTCATTTCTTTACATTGAAATACCGAACCAACGAATGGGTATAAAACCAGTTGTTATGTTTTGAGTTGTATTGTATTTTATTATAACATTGTATGTATTTTTAATTCTATGCCTAAACTAAAATGATATATAGAAATGTAAGTATGTGAGAAAAAACTCTCAAAAAATGAAAACCAAAACAGTTATTTCGATCACTCTAGTGTTGTATGCACATTTGAAGTTTAAACTTACAATAATTAGATAATATATAAAGAAAAAATGGTTGATGTTTGCTTTGAGAACAGGATATATAGCTGCTAAAAGCATATTAGATAAAACACATTTGTGCTACAAACTTCTATTATACAATACAATCATATAAGATATCATATAATCTCACTCTCAAGAAGATGGATTACAAGCTCAAATCCGACTCTTACCCTAAGTAAAGACTTTATTATCAAGAACACACACACACCCCATTACGACAATGTGCTAATAACAATGTAACCACACCAAGTTGACAAATAAACTCATCTTTATTATCTAAATCACCAAAGGCCATAAAAGTTTTTGTCATAAAATCGTACGTCGCAATTCAGTATCAGAATTCGTTTAGTGGATTTTGAAACAAATATTTGTCAACTTGGTTGACCATCATCGTTATTTGTCAAACTGACTCTTTGTAACCAAACCATAGACACAACTAGGGCAACATGCACCTTTGTTTACACTAGTATTTGGTCATTTAGGCAGAAAAAGGTACCCGAAGAGCCATTCTTTGAGCCAGCCAAGGCCTTTCTGAGTTCGGGTCAATGAAAGAATGCATCAGGAATTGGTCAGCTTCTTCATCGACTAATTCTCTTGACCATGTTACACGTTTATCTGAGCAACTTCCTGGCCCAAAACATCTGCATTTTTTATAAAACATATCCCTATCTAATTAACCAGCAAGATCTCATAAACAAATAGTGATTATATTGAAACATAAACTTTTTATGTATACATACTTGTACTCATAAAAGCAAGCAGATCTCTCATTCTCGGTTTTGCCCCAGTTATTCCAACCATGGTGCCTAATACATGCGTCCATGTATGTGTATGCAAATACCACCCTCCCAAACGGCCCCCATGGCCGCCCAAGATATGAATACTGTGTTCCTCCGTTGCCTGTAATGACACACCTATATAAACAAAAAAAAAAAAATACACATCATATCATAGCATGTATGCATACATACATATGTGATATGTATTCAAAGATTAAACAAATGTCAATAACTAAATGGTGGTTGAGTGCAAACCTTAAGAATACATAACCAGTTGTCTCTTGAGAAGATTTTCGACTCTGAGCAGTTATGAAACCAGCTGATTTACAGTGAATGTGGCAGTGTTCAAGCAAGGCAGTGCTATTTCCAAAAATGAAGTCAACGCTTCCCTCAATGTAACAGTCTTTCAAATATTGTTTCCCATGATGCAAATAAAGAGTATCCTACAAAAGATTTAAAGTTTTAAACAAGGTTTAAAAGTACGGAAACGAGCCTCGAGGCGAACCGAGGCATAAGCCCGAGGCGGAATTAAAAAATAAATTAAAAAATTATATATCTTATAAAAAATAAAACACTAACTAATTTCATCATCAAATTCATCAAAAACATCAAAAACACACATAAAAGAAGACATGAAATGGCACAAAAAGTCTAAAACTTCAAAACCATACCTCAAAACCTCTGAGGCGCGCCTGAGGCACACCTTTTCTTACCGCCTCAGACCTGTGAGGCGCACTTAAAACAAAGAACCCCTGAGGCGACGCCTCAGACTCGTTTTTGACCCGAATCGCCTTGAGGCGCGCCTCAAGGCGTGCGCCTCAACCGTTTTTTTAAAACCATGGTTTTAAATAACTCCTGCTTAAGGAAATTACAATAGTCTCGCCAAATTGACTACTACAAAGTCAAAGCAACTCATATATGCTGCCTTCGGTTAGTTTAATTTACTTTTAAGCTTATAATATAAATCTAATAAAGACGGTCATTACTCATTACCTGCCATCCAAGAAATCTGCAATTGTAGAAAGCACACCGATCAGCTGTTACTCTAATAGCCACGGCCTGCCCAGAACCCTGAATACAAGAGTTAGTAAGAACAAACAAACTGAAGGACAGCATCCTTAATTTTTAGTAACGGAAAAAGAAATAACACCTCGGGAGCAGAGTTCTCAAATGTGATATTCTCAGCAATAAAGTCCTCTCCTTCAACAATGGTACTACCACATCCAAACGTTCCCGTCCCAATCAGTCTCGCTGGCTGCAAATACATCAATCACATAGACACATCAAACTAGTGCAAATTGTGGAAGCTACCAGATTCTATTTGCAGAAGCACAACATTTTACATAACTAGTCACAAAATACAGCAAGCAAAGAACAGAATTGTGTCTACAACCAATTCGTTCATCGACGCACATCGTAGATCGAACTCATCAAACAACAGGTTATTCATGTTCCACTTTCAACCCAATCATATGTAGGGGTGTAAATGACACGTAGCGGCTCGAGAGCTACCCGGGATCGGCTCGGTAAAACGCCCGAACGAGCCGAGCCTTAACGAGTCCGAGCCCGAGCCTGAAATATGGCTCGTTTAGTTATCGAGCCCAAGCTCGAGCCCTAGATACAAAGCTCGATTGGGCTCGCGAGCCTAAACGAGCCCGAACATAATTATAAGTTATTTATATATCTCTTAAAATTTATAGCTCACATCTCCAAAGCCCAAGTCCTTATTTCATAGGCCCAGTTAGTAACACTCGCGAGCCGAGCTTTTGCGTTCTCGAGCCGAGCTTTGAGCTCGTTTGAGATTGTTCTCAAATCACCTCGAGCCGAGCCGAGCTCGAGCTTTTGATTTTGCTAGCGAGCCAAGCTCGAGCTCAAGATTGTAGGCTCGAACCGAGCCGAGCTTGAGCTTCATAAAACCATAACGAGCCGAGCTCGAGCACAGTCAAGCTCGGCTCGTTTACACCCCTAATCATATGAATACATTCAATTGCGCAAATTGTAAGCCACTACATTCATTTGCAAAAAAAAAAAAAAAAAAAAAAACCTTTAAATCTCCGAACAATCAGTAGCAAAAGTACAACAAAAACATGATTATCTCCATTCTCCACATTCGATTCTGATGTGTGCACTTCTTATCACCATGCAAGCTCACAATTTCCACCCCATGTAATCATGTCGAAGCAACATTGTATTTCATATAGTAGTTGTTTGTTACTTTGTTTATTTCCTGTTTTTAGAAAGTAGGTAGTAGTGGATAAGTTAAATAGTAGTGGGTAGTTTCTATTTGTTGAAGTCTTTCATTGTAAGGCTATTTATAAGCCCCAAACTCCTATCGGATGATATGACGAATATCGTTAAGAAAATGGCCTCTAACCTCCCTCTCTAATTCTCCTCTGATCCTTCATACATCTCTCAAGTTCTTTACTTTATCTCATCTTCTTCTAAATCTTCTCAAACCAATTTGGTACATATCTTATTCTATCCGTTAAAACTGCAGTGAATTTGCAATCGAAGGGAACGTAACAAAACGAAACCCATAGATCTATGCATAGTAATGTTACGACCCCAAGCCTTAGTTGTGCTATTAAAAAAAGTAAACAACTTTGTTGCCAGTTCGCCTTCTATTTCGTAGTTCTCAAATTTGCTATTAAAAAAGGTCACAGCTTTGTTGTCGGTTCGCCTTCTTTTTTTTGATCGGCGAACAACTGTGTGGCAACCACCCTTGCGGGGCGCCGTGCCCAAGAATCGACTACTCGACCTCCAGCAGCCCCGCCTTCTCCCGATGCGCGGAAACCCGAGCCCCACCCGCCCGAAGGCACGACAGTGTTATAGAACTCGGTAAAACCTCGCCGCCCGTCAGATTCGAACCGGCGCCACCCGTATTCGATCTTCACCCGGATACCAAACCATAATGTCGGTTCGCCTTCTATTTCGATATATTAAACTTCTAACTATTAATTCAAACTAGAATTGGGGATTCTATCAAACCCTAGAACAACAGCAAAAAACCCATCAGCCCACAAACATAAACGATGATCAGCGATTAATATGTTATCAAAACAGTTAAAGAAGAACAGGAAGTGGACCTGATGATGATCAATTTTAGTGGCGGTATTGTTCCAGGTAATAACAGTGAGTTCAGGGCTAACACCAGCTAAAGTAATAAGGTTTTTGGTCTTGGGAACGTAGACAGGCTGTTTGTAGATCCCTGGAGAGAGACGGATGATAGTACGGCAAGTGTTGGAGAAGGGTATTGTGTCTATGGCCTCCTGTAACGTCCGGTAATCGCCGGTACCGTTCTGTGCGACTGTTATTACTCTGGCCATGGATCTTGTTTGGGTTCTAGAGTGTAAAGATAGCGTGGAAGATAGATAGATGGATGTTGTTGATTGATAAGAAAACAATGCAGTGGAACCTTTATACTATATATTAAAGAACGCTAGCGGTAGAGATTGTGGCCCTCGAATAGTCGAATATATATATCTGTAACTGCATGTAACAGAGTAGATTTTTTTTTTTGGTTATTCACAGAAGTAAATTGCAGGCGGTTTTGTCGATGAGGATTGGTTGTGTGGGTGAAGATTTTAAGCTATATGGTGTGGTGAATGTTTTCCTAATGTCACATCAATCACACATCATTTTTTCCCTTCTTAAAGCAAATCATGGAAATGATTTTCTTCAACTCTCTCTCTCTCTTTCTCTCTCGTCGGTACAAACGGTGGAAAGTTACCGAGGTCACCGAAAATATCTTGGGATGGGGGGGGGGGGGGGCGGTGTTCCCCGACCCACCGAGTTCCACATCAGATCCCCGAGTGCTTTCCCCGAGACCACACCAAAAGGTCATAATAAAATCATATCAATATTTGTTTTTCTTTCTCTCCTATCTTTATTTGAGTTAAATGTCAATTTCGTCCATGATGTTTGGTTCAGTTTGCTGCTTCAATACAATTTTTTTTTTTTTTGCAAATGGAATCCCTGAAGTTTGGATTTTCTTGCTATTTTCATCCATTTCACTAACTCAATTAAAAACTGACGTTAAGTCAAGAACAGTCTTGTCCTTTTACCTACAATTTAAAATTTTAATTAAAATATATTTTTATTTTCCAAAAAAAAAAAAAAACACCAATCATCCTTTTCATCTTCTCACCGCCATAAATCTCAACCCTAATCCACCACCAATAATAACAACCCTAACAAACCCTCACCTTTAACCCACCACCGTACCTCAACCCTCCACCACCACCACCCCCCACATCTTAACCGCCCCTCTCCTTGAAACCCTCACCTGTAATGGCACCAAGGGGTCCGGGTTCATAACCCCTCTCCCTAAAACCCTCACCACCCCCGCCTCCCACCCCCCCCTCTCTCTCTCTGCTCAGCAACACATCCCTCACCCCCATCATTAATCACTTTATTCCTTCTACTACTACTACCACCGCCACCGCCACCGCCACCGCCACTGCTACTCCATTTTATTTTTCTCTCTCCTATCTTTACATTTTTACATTAATACAAGTACACTTTTGATTCCTACTTTTGATGGTTTTATGGTCTTTTGAAAATAGTCTTTCATTATGATAAATTAGAGATAGCTAAACCATTTTACTTTAATACCGAAAATGGTATTAACGTTGTTTGGCGAGTATTGATTTGTATCCTCACCCGTACAACACAAAAGATTAAGACCCATATGTAGCAAACCTTTAAAAGACCATTACCCATTATTTTTCTTTTGAAAAAATTATTCAAGTGGCCTTTCAATTGTTGGGCCGTGAGGATAACCAACACAAAAGATTAAGACCCATTCCTTTCAACATTTTGTTATCCAGACATAGTACAAACGGGATGATGAAAACATTTCACTATTTTAAGAAACTTTATATCCACCACAAGAAACATACGGAAGCACAAAAACCGTAAGTTAGTTTAAATCCATTGGTTCCCCAACCTCTAACCAAAACAAAGTCGTAACAACTAACACGTTCACATTACCATATATATATATATATATATATATATATATATATATATATATATATATATATATGCACCACCCTTCTCTCGTTGGTTTCAACCTTAATTAACCAACCAAACATGTCATACTACCCGAAAGGCCACCACTTCAACCCCAACGACGATGAAGACGTAGACGATTTCGACGAGCATGATCCCACCCCATACGGGGGTGGTTACGACATGGCACTAACCTTTGGCCGCCCTCTTCCTCCATCCGACGAAATATGTTACCGTCCATCCTCCTCCGCTAGTTGTGGTTCCACCCGCCCGAACTATGGGACAAGTGGTGGGCCGGGCTATGGAAGGAGGAATGATGATGAGCCCAATTCTGGATACGGGCGTAGGCAAGAGCTTGGGTCGGGTGGATATGGGTCGGAGTATGGGTCGGGGCACCCACGTAGAAATGAGACGGATGAGGATGGATCCGGGTATGGTGGTGGAAGGAAACCCTCTGGGCATACGGGTCATACTTATAGTCGGAAAAATGATAATGATGATGATGATGGTAATAAGAGAAATATGTATGGGAGGCAGAATGATGATGATGATAATGATGGTAATAGGAGAAATATGCATGGGAGGCGGAATGATGATGATGATGATGGTAATAGGAGAAATACACATGGTAGGCGGAAGGATGATGACGATGACGATGATGATGGTAAAAGGAGAAATACATATGGTAGGCGGAAGGATGATGATAATGACAATGATGACCGAAGGAGTAGGCATGGTCGAGGAAATGATGATGACGATGACGATGATCGGAAGCCTAGGTATGGCAGGCGTAAAGATGATGATGACGATGATGATGGTTATCGTGGTCACAAGAAACATGTGAGTTTCATCAAGTTTTTTTAATAATTACGGTGCATTTCACATAATTTCAAACCATTATACATCATAACTTATCACCAAATATAATATGAAACAGAGCCGTGTAACATTATTTTTTAGTAAAATATCATAAGGTCCTTTTCTCTTTGTGTTATGTAAGAGTCAAACTCAAGTTTTTTCTAGAACAAAAACCTTAGTTTTACATATAAAATCCTCGGTAGGGGTGGGTGGTTTGAAGAAGATGGTGTTGTTTAGTTTTGGCCCAAAACTTTTTTTTTTTTTTTAACACGGTTATTTTATCAAAAAATTAACGGAAGGTATTGATGGTGTTAGTGAAGTGAATCTAGTTGTAACGAAAATGAAAGATCATGTATTAAAATTGCAAGTTTTAAACTTTTGGATTAAATTGATTTTTACAAACCAAGGATGAAAACTGTAATTTACTCGCACATAATAATCTAAACCCATTAACGCTATATGATATCCTTAACATTGTCTTAAATTTGTAGGGGGATGATGATGACGATGATAGGAGGAGGAATCGATATTAGCAACACAAACACTACGATGAATGAGCATCAACATGTCTGAGTCGCTAAATTACTAATAACAACCTTAACATTGTTCTACAATATCAATATTTATTTGCATAAAAACCATGCATCGCATGTATTCTTTTAATTTTAATGTTTAAATAAAAATCTCAACTTGTTTGCATATTTTTAGTTGGTGGTAGTACCTAGTTCTGTAGTTCGTTTTTGTTTTTACAATAGAGATAAAAACCTCAACCGAATTTAATTTATTCCTAACGTTATTCTTTTGTCATCAAAATTAGGCCTTTAAACGAACCGAACGTTCATGAACTGTTCGTAAACTGTTCAGCGGGAAGTTCGTTTATGTTCATTTATTTAAATAAATGAACGAACACGAACACAATTTTTTGTTCGTTTAATTAAACGAACAAACATGAACACACGTTGTGTTCGTTCATTTATGGTCATGAACGTTCGTTTATGTTCGTTTAATTAAACTTAGCTTTATTTTTATTATTTATTTTCTTTTGTTAAGTAACCTTAATTCATATGTTATAAAAACTTAACCCTAACCCTAACATTCTAAACATATCACTTATTAGCCGCTCGTCACACTTCACAGCCACTCTCCACCCTAACCCTAACGTTCATTTATGTTCATGAATCATTATTAACTTGTTTTTGTTTGTGTTCGTTTATGTTCATTTGTGTTCGTTTATATTGATTATCTGTGTTCGTTTATGTTCATGAACTATTCGTTTAGGTTTAAATGAACGAACATAAACGAACACGAACACGAACACGACAAATTTCTTAATGAACGAACACGAACACAAAAATGTGTTCGATTATGTGTTCGTGTTCGTGTTCGTTCGTTTACAGGGCTACTCAAACTTATAAATTACGTCATCGAAAATCGTCATTCTAGTTTCGAATTTGAGAGATTCATAAACCTATCGGGTTAAGCTTAAAACATGTAATTTATGTGAATATGTAGAAAGAAAATATGAAAAGTTTCGTAATTATAAAAATGGGGTACACCAAAAATAAATGAGATAATAAGACTATTTATTTATAATAAAAATATAACCATCACATGCATATAAAACTAACTCAAGTCCTCCTAATCAGCAACATAAAACTCCAGTTTCATCTCGATAGTCAACACCTCAATGTCCATTTTCGAGTCCATTATATTCGGTCAAACCCTTTACCATAGCAACATAAACATGCAGCCAAAATCACTAAGATTATCAACATCCAAAACAACCATAATTGACCCTTTTACCCCTCCAACAATTCTACTCTTGACCCGCAACCTGCTGCTCCGAATTGAACCCGTGACTCGTAAACAAACCGGTTAACCCAACAATATTGTAAAACTAATTACTTAGGAAGAAAGGGTGTTTAGGACAAAATTAAGGTCATATGACACTACAACTACAATGTGAGCCTTAATCCAAACTAGCTAATAACAAAACCGAAAAAACATGTTAAATATCGATTAAATTTTAAACCTTAAACCCAGTAATGACATCTAGTAAAACCAAGTATTAAAAGGGTCGTCAACACCATGATCGACACCATTTGGTTGAACCAATAGCTCATCTAGGCTTGGTGTTGGCTCGGCTGCTGCTAAATTAGCATCAAGAAAAGAAATTTCGGCTTGAGCTTTTGCTAGTTGGCTTTGTGCTATTTGGATTTGTTGTTGCAACGACGATATTATTCCAACACAACCGTACACAGGATCTTGTATTCTACATTTGGCTTCGTAGTACAACGAATCTACTGCATCGGCCCTAAGGTGCATAGGCGTATCCTACAAAAAATCACCCGTAGACAATAAAAACCTTTAGTATGTTTTTATTACCACAAAAATAACCATTAAATTGAGTATTTGAATAAGATTACAATTAAGATTTACCTCGAGCATCTTGCCAATGTTGCTAGCACCATAGAATCTATGAACACAAGCGAACTTTTGTGGATTATTATTTGGGAAATATGGTGCAAAAATACAATCTTGAGGACATCTTCTCCTAAAATACTTGCAAACCGCACATCGTCTAGAAGTCATCTTATCAAGCTTGTGATATCTATACATGAAGATCTTGAAGAATCAAAATTTACTATGAGATCTTGAAGAGATCCAATGGAAGATATGTTTTTTTTTTCAACTTTTTATATTGAAGATCGATTTGTATCAAGGTTGAATGTAACGGCTAAATGTTTTAAATTTTGGTTCTAAAATGGAAATTTACACAAACCAATTTGGTAAGAACATAATTATTTTGACTAATTTAATATGTAACGGTTGTATTTCTTGTCATCAACATTCGCTATATTTTAGCCTATACTTTCCTACTCAAATCCGTACCAAAGATTTGACACATTTTCGTTGTTAATAAACGTATATGCGCCGATCCAAAAAAATAAAATAAAAAATAAACGTATATGCATGTCATAAAACAAACCTGAAGTCAATATTTTTTTTTTAGATTTCAATCATTTTAAATTTTTTTTTTTTTATAACTTAACTTTTACTCAACCAACCAAGCGGCTAAATCAAAAAAACGAGAAGCACGCAGACCAAAAAACCACAATTATAACATGTACATCATCGCATATTCACACCAATCCTTTCAAATAAGGTTTTTGATACTAGACATGCAATGGCGGAACTACATACATGGCAACGGTGCGTCCGACACCATTCAAATATTGGTATTATATGTAACGTGCAATAGAAAATATTCGAGCGACACCATTGATTTTTCACAAGCGACACCATTGATTTTTTACGAGCGACACCGTTGCTATATTTCTAAATATTTTAAATAATAAACAAAACTTATAGTTTAAAAATGGTAATCCCAATTACTTAATTTTTAATGATAGACTTGAAATCATTGAGAGGCCCATATTTTTTTAATTTTTTTTAACCCAACAAGTTAATGAATATAATAGACCCATCCATTAAAAATATAAATTTGGTAAACCTAAATTAAAAAGGTACATGACTATCTTTTTCAGCCACCAACCGAGGAGACTTTGAGGAGTAGAGCAATAATTAAAAGTTTTTAGGCTTTGAGGATCAGATGACCAATTATAAGTTTAGAATTATAATGTTTGGCTACCGTAAGTTCTAGTGAGTTTTGTATAGATTTTGTTGAAATTAAATCATGACTTACTAGATTAGGTGTTTTTACATGTCCTCATTTATATTTGTCAAGGACTCAAGAACTAAGATAAGTTGCAACTTGCAAGAAAACATTTATCAAAGAATCAATAACAATATAACATGAGTAAATGTTAGTTATTCTTTAATCCTTAATTTTAAAAAGAGACATGAATACTTGATAACCTGAATTTTGAATGCTTTAATAGAATTTATATTAGTTAATAGAATGTGTAATTTATTTATGTGATTGGTATTTGTGTATGAGTGCCTTAAGCCCGGATGATAATTTTAGTGCATTTGATGTTCCAAATATACTAAGGTTGGCGGAGATGTACACGTATGATTTTAGTTGTGAAGAAAGAGATGATCTTATGCATGAATTTGACATCTACACTAATAATATAAGAGGCGACAAAATGTTTGGCAACGTGAAAGGTATATCTAATCTTGCAAAAATGATGGCAGAAAAAAAGAGAAACATGTTGCATATACGTTGGTCTATCGTTTATTGAAATTAACATTAGTTCTACCAGTTGAAACGACAAGTGTTTAGAGATGTTTTTTTTTCTATGAAGCATGTGAAGACGGATTTGCGTAATCAGATAGGTGATGATTATTTGAATGATGCTTGCATTTGTTATATTGAAAAAGAGTTTTTGGCGAAAGTTAAGGTTGAAGACGTTATGAATCGTTTTCAAAACTTGAAATCTCGTAGGGAGCAACTATAAAATGCATTTTTTTTATATATTTTAAATGACTTTGTATTTCTATTGTGTTTTATCTCAATGATATTGTACTTTTATTATGACATCGATTTTTATTGTGTGATTTGACCTGACCCGATTCGAAAATATTGACACCGTGTTATTATAATCATGGGTATTGAAAAAACCGACACCATAGATAAACATTTCTGGCTCCGCCACTGTAGACATGTTCTTCATCCACAGAAACGTCAAGATTTGATCTCTCCCGCAATGTCTATGGGTAATGGAATGGATGAGGGAATAGAATGGACGAGGTAATGGAATTGACAAGGTAATGGAATGGATCAGTACCATTCAATGTCTTGTTTTGTTGCCATGTGGGAATGAAACAAAACATTACTTTGTCTTGTTGGATATGCAAGAAAAGACGCAGGAATAAAATCGGTGGTGAGTGGCTGTGGTGGGTGGTGGTTAGTGGCGGTGATGGTGGGTGGTGATATGTGGCGGTGGTAGCGGTGGTGGCGATGGTAGAAGGTGGAGGTGGAGGTGGATGGCTGTGATGGTGAGTGGGCGATAATGGTGAGTAGTGGCGGTGGTTGGTAGCGGTGATGGTAGATAGTGGTGGTTGGTAGCGGTGATGGTAGGTGGTGTGTGTGGCGGTAGGGTGGTGGCGGTGGTCGCAGCGGTCGTGGGTGGTGGCGATGGCGATGGTGGATGGTAGCGACGACAGTGGTGGGTGGTGGTGGCAACAATGGCGATGGGTGGAGGTGGATGGCGGTGATGGTGGTTGGGTGACGATGGTGAGTAGTGGCAGTGGTGTGTGGAGGCGGTGGTGGTAGTGGGTGGTGGTGGGTAAAGTAAATTGTGGTGAGTGACGGTTGCAGGTAGTGGAGGCGGCGGTGAGTGGGTGACAGTGGTGGGCGGCGTTGGGTGGTGTTGGCTGGCGGCGGTGGTGGGTAAGTGAAGGTAGTGGGTGATGGTGGTGGGTGGCGATGACGACGGTGGTGGGTGGTGACGCCAGTGGTGGGTGGTGGCGGCGGCGGTTGGCGACGGTGGTGGTGGGTGGTAACGGCGGTGGTGGTTGCAACGGTGGTGGGTGGTGACAATGGTGGTTGGTGGGTTATGGTGTTGTTAGTAAATGGTGAATGAGGGACAGAATGAAAAAAAACATGGGGGTTGGATGGAATGATTTTGAGGGAATGGAATGCCTTGTAGAATGGGTGATTCCATTCCTTTAGCCAACCAAACACACTATTTTTCATTACCTCGTAATGGTCCATTCTATTCCCCCTTCCATTCCATCATACCAAACGCTACCCATGTGTTTTGAATTATTCCATCAAATCTCTAAAGGAAAACACAAATATCGGACTAAGCATGCACCACATAGTAATCTGTGACCATTCCACCGTAGCAATCCCGCAAGCAGTAAACATATGGTCAACCCTTTCACAAAAAAAAACATACTCAATCTCTCTAAGCAAATATATTAACGAGACCCAAAAACACCATTTAAAATGAAAAATTGACCACGATCTCGCTCTTTCTCTATCAACTTCTTCACTAGTCTCACCGAAAAAACCCCCGAGTCGCCCCCTTCCAATTTCCAAACCTATTTGTCTTAGGGGCTGTTTAGTAGGATATGTCTAATTAAGTGCTGAATCATTAAGAAGTGTCTAAATGGTTCAACACCCCTTATTAGCTGAATGGTTAAGAGATTAATAGAACCATTCAGATGCTTTTTTTTAGTTGAAACAAACATTCTTAATGCTGAATGATTAAGAGGTTTATTAAGAGGCTAACAAACACCCCCTTAACCTCCCGAGACTACCACCAAGTTCAACCTTGCATTGAGGTCTTCCAATTCTTCTAGTTCTAACTCAGTTCTCGGCACCATGCTCTATCGCCATCCCTAATTAAGATGGTCTGAATGGTTCAACACCCCTTATTAGCTGAATGGTTAAGAGCTTAATGGAACCATTCAGATGTTTTTTTTAGTTGAAACAAATACTCTTAATGCTGAATGATTAAGATGTTTATTAAAAGGCTAACAAACACCCCTTTAGCCTCTCAAGACTACCACCAAGTTCAACCTTGCATTGAGGTCTTCCAATTCTCCACCTTGCCTTTTTTCACCTTCTAATTTAAAAAGACTTGGGCATCTATCTTTAAGTGTTTCATCTGTTAACCACGTATCTAGCCAAAATCTAATGCTCGCCCCATCTCCCAGTTTTCCACTGATATAACCATGTATATTCTTCCGATATATAACAAATCTCTCCCCCACCCTGACAGTATTACTCCAACATCCCGTGATATTAACATTAAATGGTAATGCCGCTCAGCTCCTTTAGTTGCTATGACATGCTTCTATAATACTTCTATAAGCTACCATCCTCCTCTTTTTAAAAGCTTTGGTATTTCAATATAATTTCTGTGTCATTCATCATAATAGAGGCCTCCTTATATAGAGGAGAGTACAAAGGATAAACATGGGAATAAGAATAAACATAACTATATCCCCACTATACAAGGAAAGGGGATAATCCTAAATATGGATGCAATAATTACAATAATGATATACAATAATAATAATAATGATGCGCTAATACTCCCCGGTAGTTTGAACGGGCGTAGGACAAACGCTCAAACTAGACCGAAATGATTGGAACAGTTGCTTGGAGAGCCCCTTTGTAAATATATCTGCATACTGTAAAGCTGATGGTACATGAAGAACACGAATGTCGCCCACGCGAACCTTTTCTCTGACGAAGTGAATATCTATTTCAATATGTTTCGTGCGTTGGTGTTGCACGGGATTGTCTGACAAATAAAATGCTGAGACGTTATCACAATAGACAATGGTGGCCTGCCGAAGAGGGGTGTGTAGCTCCAACAATAGATTGCGTAACCAAGATGCTTCAGCGACTGCATTTGCCACACCACGATACTCCGCCTCGGCACTAGATCGGGAGACTGTTGGCTGTCGTTTAGAAGACCAAGATAAAAGACTGTCACCTAAAAATACACAATAACCACTAGTAGAACGTCTCGAGTCAGGACACCCACCCCAGTCCGCGTCAGAATATGCGACCAAAGAAGTAGTAGAAGACTTGACCATGCGGATGCCATAATCAGTAGTGCCCTGGATATATCTAATGATGCGTTTCATAAACGCAAAATGTGTGTCCCGCGGATCATGCATGAATAAACAGACTTGCTGTACCGCATAAGTGATGTCAGGTCTAGTAAATGTCAAGTACTGCAATGCACCGGCTAAGCTACGATATAACGTAGGATCTGAAAACGGAGAGCCATCAGTAGCACTAAGCTTTGAGGAAAGGTCAACTGGGGTCGTGCATGGTTTACATGAGGTCATGCCAGCACGTGAGATAATATCTTTGGCATATTGTTGCTGTGAAAGAAAAATGCCATTTTTATGATGATCAACCTGAATGCCCAGAAAATGATGTAAACGCCCAAGATCAGTCATAGAAAACTCTCGTGAGAGTGTGCCAATAATCTCTCGTAAGAGAGAATCATTAGAAGCTGTCAATACAATATCATCAACATAAAGTAATAAGTAGGCCACGTTATCATCAACATAAAGTAATAAGTAGGCCACGTTCGCGGGGTCACGCCTGTAAATAAATAGTGAGTGATCACAGGCGCTGGCTCGAAAGCCATGGGAAGTAATATAATTTGCGAACCGAGTGTACCATGCCCTAGGGGCTTGTTTAAGCCCGTATAACGACTTCTTCAGTCGACAAACCAAGTGCGGGAAGCGTTGATCAACAAATCCTGGTGGCTGATGCATGAAAACAGTCTCTTTTAAATCTCCGTGCAAAAATGCATTCTTTACGTCTAACTGGTGAATGGGCCATGACCTGGAAACTGCAAGAGACAAAACAGTACGAATGGTGGCCGGTTTTACTACCGGACTAAAAGTCTCATCACAATCAATACCAACCGTCTGGGAATTTCCATTAACTACCAGACGAGCTTTATACCGTTCTAAGGACCCATCCGCATGGAACTTATGGCGGAACAACCACATACACCGAATAACTGGACGATCTGTAGGGCGAGGTACGAGTTCCCAAGTCTCATTCTCCAATAAAGCGGAAAATTCTGCCTGCATGGCACGTGCCCAATTGGGATCGGCAAGGGCTTTGGCATAGGTGGTGGGGACCGGAGAAATGGTAGTAGTGGTGTAGGTAGCGGTTGGGTTAGTGGTTCGTGATTTAGAACGAGTGGTCATGGGGTGTTGGTTGGTGGGAGGTGGTGGAGCGGATGAATCCGAAGAAGGTTGAGGAGTGGGCTGCGAGTGATGAGTGGGCTGTGAGGGCCGCGGCTGTGGGTCAGTGGCGGTGGGTGGTGGTTGGGCCGTGGGCTGTGGGCTGTGGGGGTACGGGCTGGGCCGGGGGTTGTGGTCGGGTGGGCTGCTGGGCTGTAGGTTGTGTGGGTTTAGGCCGGCGGGAATAAGTGATGGGGTATGGTGTAGTGGGGGAGGTTTGGGTACGGGGAAAGCCAAAAGGTAAGTTAATGGGGGGTGGGTCATCGAGAAAATTGTAGGAGGTGGGCGGGTGTGGGATGGTGTAAGGAAAGACATGTTCATCAAAGGTGACATGTCGAGAGATGTGGACTCTCCCGGTGGTAGGATCAAAACACCGGTATCCTTGGAAATCCGGGGGATACCCGAGGAAAATGCAACGAATAGCCCGGGGTGGAGTTTGTGAGGAGAAGTGGCGGAGGTGTTTGGGTAGCACGCGCACCCGAATACTCGGAGATGAGAGTAGTCAGGGTGGCGTAAATAAAGGACAAAGGTAGGGGTGTAAAAATTTAGACGTTTGGTGGGTAAAATGTTATGAAGGTAGGTGGCAGTGTGTAAGGCCTCCACCCAAAAAGATGGTGGTAGGTTGGCATGTATAAGAAGAGCACGAATGATATCATTAAGTCGGCGAATCATGCGTTCAGCACGACCGTTTTGAGGTGAGGTTTGAGGACATGAAAAACGGAAGACGAGACCATGGTGGGAGGCAAAGCTTTTAAACGCGTGGTTGTCAAACTCGCCCCCAAGGTCGCATTGGAAAGTTTTAATTTTTCTATGAAATTGGGTTTTTATTAATTTGTGAAATTTAGAAAATGTGGGGAAGGTTTCGGATTTATATTTAAGTGGGTAAACCCAAATAAAATTAGAAAAATTATCAATAAGGACCATGTAATATTTGTACCCGGATTTACTTGGTACTGGTGAGGTCCAAAGGTCACAATGGACAATGTCAAATGGTGCAAACGTAAAAGAATTGGAATCATAAAAAGGTAAGCGTTTACTATTAGCCAATTGACATGAATTGCAAAGTCTAGACAAGTTGTCTTTATTACAAGAGAAATTAAAATTACGACTTAAAACATTTAAAACTTGAGCTCCCGGGTGACCAAGACGCTCATGCCAGGGTTGAGAAGTGGATGTGAGGAAACAGGCTTGAGGAGGAAGTTGAGGAGGTGTGAACGGGTAGATATCCCCGGTGCTATTGTGGCGTGAGAGAGTCCGCTTAGTGATGAGATCCTTCAAAGAAAAACCAAAAGGGTCAAATTCGACAGATACATTATTATCACGAGTAAAGCGTCTTACTGAAATAAGGTTTCTAATGATATGTGGGCTATATAGGACATTAGGTAGTATATAGGTGCGGTTTGGTAGGGTGTGAAAGCCCGTGCCAGATCCTTGAATTGGGACACAATGACCACTATCGACAAGAATTGACCTATTTAAAGGATGTGAGTTGGGAATAATAATTTTACCTCGTTCTCGTGAGACGTGGTTTTCAGCCCCGGTATCCATAATGTCTTGGTGCCACGAGCCGCCTTGTTGATTAACCTGCATATTATTAAAGGCGGCACTCAAGTCAGTGGGGCTAAGAGCATCATACCCAAATTGAGGAGATCCATAAGACCCGTATGAAGTTGGTCCAGAATAGCCTGAGAAGTGGGCCTGTGAGGGCTGCTGATTGGGCTGAGATGAATTGCTGGTGGGCCGCCAATTGGGCTGTGAAGGATATGGGCATGGAGGCGGGCCCCACCAGGCCCAGTTCGGGTACGCAGCAGGCTGTCCATAAGGTTGCTGGCCTGCGTAGTAATGTCTGCCACTGCTGCTTCTGCCTCGTCCGCGGGAACGGTTCCCGCGACCCCTGCCACGTCCGGTTCCTGTGCGGTTAGGGTAGGTGGGAGTGGTGTCGGGTGGTGTTGAATCAGATGGGTTGGATGGTTGAGGGGACAGGTTGTTTGGTGTGGTGGAAGCGACAAGAACCGAGGATGAGGAACCCTTTTGCGCTTCAATGCGAATCTCTTCGTCATGAAGTAAGCTAAGGGCCAGATCCCAGTCCGCATCGCGGTTGTTAATAAAGGAGGCGGTGGTGTTATACTCGGGTGGGAGACCACGAACAAGTTGGAGGACTAGTCGTGATTCGCTCACGGGATGATCTACATCCGCAAGTTGGTTGGCTAATGTTTTTAATTGTTGACAATAGTCGTCTAAGGATGTACAGCCAGCCAAGGTGAGGTTACAGAAGCGGGTTTCAAGGGTTGCAGCCCGAGCTTTCTTATTGCTGAGAAAGATTTTCTCAAGCTGCACCCAGGCATCTCTAGCGGTGGTGGGTTTGTCAAGAATGCGGTCAAGGTATTTGTCAGAAACGGTGTTTATGATCCATTGTAGAACGAGCGCATCAAGCTCTTTCCAGGATTCATATTCAGGGGCAATCAGATCTGGGGTTGGAGTGCCATCAATATGATTGGCAACTTTATATGCGATGACATGAAGATTAAACATCTTCACCCAAGAAGAATAAGTCACGGTTGACCCATCCAGAGTCCGAATCTTGGACTGGATGTTCGTGACAGAATACGCGGGGTGAAGGGCAGGGGGTTTTGTGGGTGTGGCTGATGAGTCTTGATCAGATTTGGTCATGGTGGTGCAGGAGTAGATGAGTGAGGCAGGGTTTCGGGTTAAAGTATAAGGCTGCAGAAAGTTTTAGGGTTGAAGTATATGGCGGCAGAAGGTTATTAGGGTTATGGATATGATGGCAGAAAGGTATGCGGCAGAGGGGTATTGTGGCAGAACCGTAGCAGAAAGCTGCAGATGCTGCTGGCCGAAGCCTGGTGATCGAAGGAAGAAGAGAGCTAGGTATTTCAGAACCGTAGCTCTGATACCATAAAAGCTTTGGTATTTCAATATAATTTCTGTGTCATTCATCATAATAGAGGCCTCCTTATATAGAGGAGAGTACAAAGGATAAACATGGAAATAGGAATAAACATAACTATATCCCCACTATACAAGGAAAGGGGATAATCCTAAATATGGATGCAATAATTACAATAATGATATACAATAATAATAATAATAATAATAATAATGCTGCGCTAATACTTTTATCTCCAAACCCATTTGACTAGTAAAGTCTCATATCATCAGGGTCGTTTATTAAACAATGGACTACTTCATAACAGGTTGAGTGTGCCTTAAAACTTCTCCATCATAAACTTTGCAGTCTTTTGAAAGATTTTATTTTGATTACATGACTCTTTAATCCGAATAATATCATGTCGTTTATGAGTAGGTGAACATTAACAATGATAAGTCCAGGTGAACGTGAAATAATATAATTATCTACAGATTACACTAAAATCATATATTCATGTTTCTGCAACTAATTATCTTTTTTTTTTCTTTCTGATTGTAACACCTTTGGCAAATCCGACATAGTTATGTTCTGCCTTAAATATCATACCAACTCGTTTTGGGCACAGTGCAGTCGTTGAAAGGAGCACTCTACATTTACGCGCGCTCAATGGGTGATCTTGTGGGATGTCTCCATCCAAGTAACAGACACACAAAAATAAAAAAAAATAAAAAAAAAAAGAAAAGAAAGAGAAAACCAAAACCGTAAGACGTAAGCTAGTTATGAGCAAAACAGACGATGGTACGAAAAAACAAATGCTACACTAATTCTTAATCACTTAAAAAACACATATCTAAACACCATGAATGAACTTAAATAATTAGTAATCATCTACGGTTCATCATTTTGTTGGGCCTAAATCCTAATAATGGTTTATTAAATTCTGACTTTTTATTTGGCACCCTCCTTGCTTTCTTGATGGGAGGTGGGGAGTTAGAGTCCTATAGGCACCAAAATGCTATTGGTGGGCCGGGTTTTACCGCAGTGGGTTTTCGGGCGACGAGTTTTCCCTAGGAACTGGTGTGAAATTACTGGTGGACCCGGCTACTCTTGGAACACTCCTTTGTCCAGTGAGTACTTCGAGAGTGGTTGGGATTGATTTGTTGGTCGTTCAAAAAAGTTCAAAGACAAAAAAAAATAATAAAAAAAAATAAAAAATGCTAACACTCCTATATTATTGATCATGATAACAAGCAGAGAAACTCTATGTTAGTTGTTAAAAAAACACTTTGATTTACATTTAGACCGTGAGAGAGATGCGATGGGAATCAGGCATTGGGTAGTCTTCATCAGGGTTATTGATGATGATGTATTTACCGACCGATAATGAATGCGGTTTAATATCACCCGTTATGCATTTTTTGGTTCTTGTGTTGATGTGGAACCTCATTCCCTTTCACTATATGTAATGGAAGTAACCATAATATCACAAACACGGTTGTTGATTCGTTTATAGATATCCACATTGTTGATTTTGGGGAATTTAAGGTATGAGTGAAGGGAGGCATCTGTGATCTCGGATCAGTTATGATCTGTTGGTCTTTTGTTGTAACTAACGAAATGTAACGACCAAAGCCAGTAGGCATCATGATTCATGACAACAACATGGAATTTTGTGTGGCGATGATGGTGTCTGGTTTCCGTTTACCTGTATGAAGAGATATGATACCAAAACATCATAAATACCATATCATCGCCCAACTAAAACCGGCATCGTCTGGCGTCCATCCGCCCGTTTTACATCAGCGGATCGTCTAGCGTCCACCCGCCCGTTTTACGTCGGCGATACACCTGGCGTCCAACTGACGCCAGACGCAACCTCACCCGCCCGTTTTACGTCGGTGATACACCTGGCGTCCAATCGACGCCAGGCACAAGCTCGTCCGCCCGTTTTACGTCGGCGGACCCAATACGCTTTAAAGCTTCCCCAGCAAGCCAGATAAAGCTTCGTCAACACGACTAGGAGATGCCTTCCGGGGCAGCCTTTGGACTTACACCCCTGCCCCAGGCAACTGTTCTTGACGCGACAAGCCGCCCGTCAGAGTTTCTCTCCAATCAGAGACTGCTTCCAGTTTGACATGCAGAAAGGACGATGACGTGGCAACCTCCTAGCCAAGATATCTTCCTGACAGCAGGCTTTCTCAACCAGTCTCGAGTTTCAAGAAAAAGGATGATTACCCACCGTCCTCGATTTACCAATAGGCGGACGCCACGTGTCCACCGCCCACCGGCGTCCACTAAGCGGATGCCACGCGTACTATCATCAGGACGGTAACATCCCTCCTTTGCATTTTACTTTCTCTTTTTTACCAAAACCCACTTACACCAACTGGGCTTAAGGACTTGGGCCGAAATCTTGGAGACACCTCTACCTGGGCCGGGCCCCATCAAGGGTAGAGGATGGGCTGAGAAAGTGTGATGTCAAGGTACTACAAAAGGAGGAGCTCATTCTCCTTTTGTTGGCATCTAATCTCACATACACTTTCACTCAAAAAGATTACGAACTCTCTCGTACCTTTTTCACCCCCTTGTTTACTATACTAACCTTTAGAGGCTTGACTCTTCTAAATTGGTAGTCTCCTAAGCTGCTTGGTGTTGTCCTTAGACCCTCACGTCTTTTATAAACACCCTCATTTATAAAATACAGTAGAATCACTACCAGGATTAGCGTCCATACGGTAATCCAGGATTCGTGTTTCTTCACTGTCCTATCCAAGCTGTTAAAAAATATGCCCTTTAGGTTTTAATAAATTTAATAATTTAAATTAATTGTTATGTACAATCAATAGTATAGCAATAAACATAACAATTAACAAAATAATAATATTAGAATGGGTGAAATTACATATCGTAATAGGTTGTTATCTAACCGACGATTCATGAATCTCTTATAGCATTCTTGCTAGCAAATTGATGGATCAACTCTTCGCAGTTTATACTATCTAAAATTTCTTTGTTGATAGCTATCATCGCTAACCAGCTAAGTCTTTCTTGGGACATTGTGGATTGTAAGTATGATTTTAACAACTTTAATTTTAAAAAAAACTCCTTTATGCAATCAGTGGCGGATTCAGAATTTTTTTTTACGGTGGGCACAAATTAGTTCGGTTAAAAAAAGACGGTTCAAAATGGGTCGGGTGAAACTAATTTATTTTTATCCACATAATGATATTGTAAAGCTATTCATACTTAATAATACGATATATTTAAGAACATAGAGAAACAAGCAAAATACAATAGTTACCTGTATTGCATACAATTTCATCGTCTAATAATTCAATTTTTTCGCGAGCTCTTGCCGTATATATTTGATCAAATATAATTTCTGTTTGAATTAGTTTATTTTAATAAAAAGACGTAACGAAAACATTTTTTTAGTGATACACATCTTTAAAAAATACTTTAAAAACAAGTGATTTGATACTTAAAATGGTTAGCTTATATAAACAAATAATAAAATAATAAAAACAGTAAAATTCAAATAATAATAGTCAACAATGAATAAAATAATTATTTCTTCAATACTCATTATTCATTCTGCTCATGCATGTTTTAGTGTGAAGTTTATCCTTAGTGTCCTCTGTTTCTTCTATGAAATGAAGTTTTTGATTAATGCAAACCTGCTTGCTTTACAATGAATATATTATAGGCGTGGCTGGACGGTGGGCACATGCCCACCGTAAGTAAGAGGTGAATCCGCCACTGTATGCAATGGTCAATAATGTTCTATATACAATGCATGCATTTAAGAAATAACGTTCTTCTTTCATATGCTTCAAAACATCTATAGGGTCACTAAATTTTTGTGATGTGTCAGATAACTTCAACTATGAATAGAAAGAGTAGTGTTGTTTTTATTTCTTTAGTTAGTAGGTTAAACATGTATTGAGCTTACACATATTATGGCTTTGGGTTAATAATATTTAAGTTTTAAATTGATTACTATTGGGTCCGACTTTTAAGTGTTAAATGAGTTTTCCGTATAAACACTCACACGCACATATATGAATTTTATAAAAAGAAAATTTGCGCCCCCGATAAAAATGGGCCTAAGCCAGATGGCCTCCCCAACTTTGGCCATAGCAGCCCATGTTGAGTGGCGATGATGGTGGGCGGCCACCTGTTTGTGTGGTTGGGTTTTAGAGAGAGTCACTGGGTTTAAGAGAGAGAGAGAGAAGGGGAGGGGGGGGGGGGGGGAGGGAGAGAGAGAGAGAGGGGATGGCTCATTTTGTGCTCTTAACTTTATCCCGATTCAGATGGCGATGGCTTATTTATCTTTTTTTTTTTTTTTTGTATTTTTGTTTTGTTTTTGTTTAGTTTCATTCTTTGAATTTTTATATATTACTATATTTTTCA
Organism: Ambrosia x helenae; assembly: GCA_030844895.1. Lineage (NCBI taxonomy): Eukaryota > Viridiplantae > Streptophyta > Magnoliopsida > Asterales > Asteraceae > Ambrosia > Ambrosia x helenae. Next base: position 6,752,240 of record CM061226.1, on the reverse strand, counting down.
AATTTTACAAGCTAATGAGAGTAAGTATGTTATTTGGTATTTTTATAACATTCATTTTTTTTTTTTTTTTTTTTTATTAAAGAAACATATAAATTCTCTCTATTATTAAAACCAACAAGAATTACAAGTGAGGCGTGGGTAGACGGGCAACAAGCTGCGCCGCAACCCCCTTTTGAATAGCAAAGCCTACTCTATTAAATATAAAGCTTGTGTCCTTGGCCGCAGGAGAGTTACTCTGCACCACCTTCTGCACCCGATCTAAAAACCGGATTGCATTGGGAGCAAGGCCCCCAAATGTGTCAAAAGCGAATGGCACAAAGACGTGTTGGTTTTCAAGACAAGCAGCTTCATGTTTGTCAACTTTCTTGGATTCAGCTTTTAAAACTGCTTGCCCTGCCACAAACCCCGAATCCCGAAGTCCCACCAAAGGAGACACCCCTGTGAGATCAACGCACGCGTGTTTGCCCTGCGCCCACCCGAACACAAGGACATCCGCTGGTCTTAGGGTGGACCGCCCCTCAAGTGGATCCGTCAAAAAATTAACCGGGGCTTCTTTCCTAGCTGAAATCCCTGCTCTTAGTAAGACGTCCCATAAGACATCCCTGACCAGGTCATGTCTGTATTTAAATCCTGGCAGCTCCTTACAGTGAAGGGCATGCTCCCCAAATTTGTCTAAACATGCCTTTTTGCAAACTGGACACGACTCATCAACTGGGAACATGGGAATCATGAGTCTATACTTAAGGATAGCCCGATATTCAACAGCCGACATGTGTTGTCCAAGCCCATCGATGGGAAGGACAGTCAAGAAATCCTGGGCATGCGCTCCTTTAAGGCATTCAAGCACAGCTTTCTGGCGCGGGGACATGGAAAACTTTTCTCCCATAGTTTGAAGGGTTTTACCGGTAAAAGCACTCGCCAAAATATTTTGAGGTTTTTTGGGGGCGGTGTCCTTATCCATAAACCCGCCCAAATCAAAGTCCGGGAGAGAGCTGCGAATGTTGTCTAAGGCAAGCTCATAATCCAGGTCCATCCCCACCAACCCGCTATTCCTTAAGATGTGGTCTTGAAGGTCCCAGGACTGCACCCGAGAGGCCACAAAAGCATAGGCAGACACGTCCTCCGCCGAAGAAGAGGTAAATCGTATAGTGGAAAACAGAGCTCTAAACCCAGTTATGAGTAATGGAGTAACTGAGATTGTTAAGGAAGATGCATCAGTTGACCAGAAGTCCTAGAAACTAAAGGAAGACAATTAGACAAAATCCCAAAATCTTTTAATAAAGAAGACATTGTTGATTCTGATGACTAACTACACAATTGCATATGTATGTGTTGAGCGTTTGCTCGTAGAGAGAACACATCTATGTTTTATATCATAAGATGGTTAATTTTGTTTCTAATTGAAGAACACTAGTTACCATTTGATATTGCCTTTTACAATTATAGGTTTAACTTTTGAGCGTTAGAGTATGTTTGGTAAGAAGCTTTTAAAAAAAAGCTCATACTCAATAAAAAGTCTTTTTGGTTAAAGGAGATTGAAGCTTTTAGGTTAGAGAAAAATCTCTATAATGAAAAGCTACTAGTATTAGCGTTTAAGAAAAAACTCATATTAGTTACAAGCTTTTAATGAATAAATGACACAAAACCCATTCTATCATAAAAAAGAAAAAAAAACATCCATATAAGCTTTTAGTTAATGCCCATTTTGGTCATTTTATACATTTTATTAACAGCTCCAACTACTCTGCCAAACACCAAAATAATTAAAAAGCTACAGCTACCGGCTTCCAGCTATAGCTACTAGCTTCCGGCTTCCAGCCTCTAGCTTTCAACCACCAGCTAGTTTTGCCAAACATACCCTTAGAAGATGAGCGGTAAGTACATTTTCTATTCGTTGATTAGTTAGAGAAATCAATACGATTAGAGTTAATAGCCAAATTCATACCTGAGGTTTGGATTTTTTTGCTATTTTCGTCCTTTTCACTAACTCAGTTAAAAAATCTCGTTAAGGTCAGGGATATGGTTGTCATTTTTTTGCTATTACATAATGGTTCAACATCAATCTTCACTGTAGAGTCTGGATTAGATCTCAGCAGCTCTTCACCATAGTCCCTAAGCATGGCATATTGAGACTTGTAATGCCCTTGAATCTTCTCAATGGCCATTGTCTTAGCCCTAAACACTTGATTAATAGTCACCTGAACCAGATATTGTTGCTGCAACTCAGACTGCAAAGCAGTAAGTGGGATAGTAGGATTGTTTCTAACCTTCTGAAGTATTTGCTTTGCGAGCTAACTCACAGTGCACAAGTGAACAACCCTTGTTTGTAGACAAGTATGCTCATTATGATATGTTTTCACACTCCAAGTCCCGTCTCCACCAACGTTTGATTCATGTAAAGTCCATGGGCAAGTGGGAAGAGGAATCTTCTTTTTAGGTTTTGGGTTTGTTTTTTTCTTTCCAGAATTTCCCTCGCTGGTCCCACATTGCACATTACTCTTGTTGGCCCCACCACCCACTTTAGATCTTGCATATCTTCTCTTGGGTTCATATGTACCCATATTTGTCACTTTCTCATTACTTTCCCAACTACCAATACTTATGTTACCACCTAAACAAATGACCCGAAACCTTGCTTTGTCATTCTTTGTAATAAAAAGTTGCCTTCTTGACTGAACTACATGGTTCTTCACTAATGCCTTAATTCCATCTCTATCAACAAATGTCTGAGTAACATAGAAGGGTCATTCATCAGTTTTTTTACCTTTAACTTTTTTCTTCTTCTTCCTAATAATCCTACAAGCTCTTCTCAAAGTGGTATCATCATCAATCTCACTAAGACTATCAAAACCATCCAAGTCAACCTGTTCCTCCATACCTTCCTCATCTTCATCTTCATTCAAATTATTTTCATCATCACTAAGGTCAAAGTCAATTGCTGCTCTAAACTCATCCATATCAACATCATAATCTTGAACAATATTATCTTCATCTACCAAGAAATCAAAATTAGAATCTTCATCATCAACCTTCTTTTTACCTTTACTACCCTCTTATCCTCACCTTTACTACCTTCTTTATTGTTACCATTACTACCACTATCATCGGACTCTGAATCATCATCATCATAAGTAATAGGCTGCTCATAACTAGCATCATCACTTTGACTACCATTTTCCCTATCACTAACCTGACCAGACTTATCACTACAATTTTCCCTATCACTATCCTGACCATACTTATCACTACCCTTAACTTCCACTTCATCAAGCAAATCAACAAATTCAGCCTCATGGACCTTTTCACTTTCATCTTTTTTAGCATCAAATTTTCGAACATGCTGAATATAAACGCCAATCACTTTATTACTTTTAGCATACTTAATCAATCTCAAAACATTAGAGTCATTCTCTAAAGGTCTTAAACCTAAATCTAGTTCTTTACCAGGTATCCTGAAATGGTATACAACTACGTCCTGATCTGAATAACCCAATGTTACCATCATATCATTCAATATGATGATAGAAAATTCATCAAAGTCAATCTTGTCAGTATAATCAAACTTACCCCCTTCATATGTCACATCTGGAAATTCAGTAAAGTCACCACCATGATAAATCTTTAAAGTGAAGAAATTAGGTCGATTAGCTGAAAACAAAGAATAAACAGCTAATTATTAACATGATCATCGTGGTAAAGACAAACAATATAAAAATTTAACATTTTAATGGGAGAACAAACCATGTTTCAGTTGGGGGTCGAAGTCGGAATCACGTTCTCGTATACACCATTCCCACGATTCGTCTTCCATTATGTGTTAATTAGGGCTTGATTGTGGTTTGAATCTTTGAATGAAGGTTAATTTGACGAGGGGTTAGGGTTTTATAAAAGAATAATACTAGTTTCTTTAATTTATTCGTTTATTTTCTTCATTTTTTAGTCCTTCGTAATTTGACCAAAATACCCCTGACTTAACGAGATTTTTTAACCAAGTTAGTGAAAAGGACGAAAATAGCAAAAAAAAAAAAAAAAAAAAAAGCCAAACCTCAGGTGTTGAATCGCAAAAAAAAAAAAAAAAAAGAAGAAGACTTTTTTGTACTAAAGTAGCAAACTGGATCAATCCTCAGGGATGAATTTGGCTATTAACTCATACGATTATTATCATCTATGATTGAAATTTAATATTTTTTGTGCTTTAGGTCAATAACATGTATAACTGTTTGTAACCCCCTTTGCCGTCGATGGAGATTTCGGGGTTCTACACGATCTCAAAGCAATGCTCGCTTCCTTCACTAGGAGTCTCTCTCCCCCTCTCCAATTGTATGTGTGTTTGGGTTTAGGCGTGATGTGCGAAGTTAATGAAATTTGACATTTTAGCTTATCAGAACGATGCATTTAAGTTACATGATGTAACCATGTCGTATATAAAAATTATTAACGTTTAAAAATTATGGGAGAAAATGCATGGGACATGCAAATGAAAGGGAAAAAGACTTTTGATAGGAAACAAAAGGGTGTGAAGGTCTCATCAGTACCACGTGGCATACATCTTTTGTTTTAATATATATAGAATATAGATCTTACTCGTAACATCTATATCTATATATATTAAAAAAAGAAAGCAATAAAGCCGACATAACGTTCAAAGAGATCATCATCCCCTCTTAGGTGTGCCACGTGACATCCTCCCCCTTATTTCCCTCCAAAAGTCTTTTTCCCTCTCATGTTTTCCCTCACAATTTTTAAACGTTAATAACTTTTATATACAAGATTTTTTAAAGAAAAAAATTACACCAAATTAACAAGCGTCTTATTATCTTTCCAACGAGTACCATAGTGTTATATAAAAAACGACTTTTTTTGTGGGATTTTATTCATACAGGAAAAAAAACACAACGTGTTCATGTAATTCATTAATCATGTCTAGGCAAGTTACTAATCATTTTCAAGCCAGTAAATAGGAATAACAAAATAGGTTAAAACAACTCCTTTAAAAAAAGTCACACCTTCAAGGCCACCGGCTCAATCACTCCCTGTAATGCTTGCTTCTGGCTCTACTCATTTCAAATGTACATCTTTTTTTATATACATTTTAATTCTTATTCACATGATTAAAAGTGTTGTTTTCTCATATTATAATACATTAATTTCTATATTACATCATAACATTTATTTTAACACTTCATATTATATTTGTCTATCCCAGAAAGCTTTCGGATATAATCTAGTAGTCTCATATACAATAATTATGCTTGATGTGCTAAAAGTAGTTTAATAAAAATAACTAAATTAAACCTAAAACTAGACACCTAGTAATACTCTAGACTCTCTAAAACTAAACTACTGACAGGCAAGTGAACCTATCGACTCTAGTATAGCTAAAGTAAGTCCGGATATCGAACCCACGAGACTCTAATGGAAAACGAAAACTAGACTCGATCACTTATCCTAAATATCTATTAAATTAATTTATTATTTTAAAGGGGGGTTTTACTGAAAAATAAATTGCAATAAAATAAAGGTAAACTAAAATTTACTAAAGTGAACTAGAGACACGAACTTAGTTGAGCCGAATTCAGATGATGACAAGACACTACCTAGACCAGACTCCTAACTATGCCTGATAAGCTTATATGGTTATGGAACTGATTTGGAACCGGGATCTTAAAATACTAAACATCAAGAATAAACTAGACACCCTCGACCCTTCTCAAGGGGAAACCCTAGAATATTTTTGTGCTGTTAAACTACCGGTTGGAGTACACACCCTCACAGGTTATCTAACTCTTATGATCGAGTACCCGCTAGACAATCTACCTCACAGCGCGAAAGCCTCAGTACACTAGGTGTAAGGGGTAATTATTGAAGCCTAGATCTAACTTGATATGCAAGAGTTGAAAGGGCAACTAGGCAGATCTTCTCACAAAGCCTCTAACCTAGCAATTTAACAACCTAGACATACCAACAAGCCCTCACCTCACAGCTATTGAACTTGGAAGAATACCTAAAATCTTCTAACCACCAAATATCACTCCTATGGTAAATTCGCGACTATTGACCATAAACTAGTTGCTACACAAAGTCTGCAACCTAACTAGCACTCATACATGAAAGACATTCACAAAAGTGCAAGTGGAGTGAATAAGTGACAATTAAAAAAAATAATAGATACGCGCATACACCAGATCTAGAGAAATCAAAATCTTTACTGAATCATAAATCCAAAACCGTTCCAAAAACCATAGAAAATAAAAACAAATCAAAACATAGTTATTTGTCTTGGCCTAGGTAGCTATTAAAGTTTTAGCCACAAATCATCTTGAAAAGAAAAACAAAGCCAAATAAAATTTCAACAATCATTATATAGAACAAAGATAATAAAGGAACGAAAACACCGAATGATTGACACCCGAATAATCGCTGGCTTAAAACCTTTGATCCCTGGCCTGCCTCCTCTAATAATATTTGTTCCTTTTTGCTTGCTGTCCTTCGATGTCTCTTCTCCCAGATGAATCGTCCGGCTTCTGTCCTCCAAAGAATAATATGCGATGCTCCAAATTATGACCTCCTCCCAATTATATATGTGTGCCCCCTTCTTAATAATTCTCCTCATAAAATTGTGCGCCGACTTCCTTTTATAATAATTATGCGCCTCCCTCAAAATTGACGTCCATCCCTCCATTATTAATTGAGTGCCCTCCAAGATATTGTTATTGGGCTTGGGAGTTGGAACATTGACACAAAGTCACGTTTTTAGTCTTTTGTTATTATTTTTTTTTTCTTTATATTATTATTATTATTACTAATATTATATATAGTGGTATAACTCCGTGCTTTAGACTCGGGTGTTCTTGACTTGACCAAAGTGGCTCGTTTACGCTCCAACGTCCATTTGAACACCTACCAAAATACAAAATAAATAAATAAGCGCTAAAACTGGCTCAAAACTAATAAAAAAAACTATAACTACCTAAACTAAATAAAATAGACTGGTACAAGCCTAAAACTAATAAAAGCATTATTTAAACGACTCGAAAACTATACAAATTTTACACTGTAAATAGATGTATTTTGCAATACATCAATGCTCAAACAGAATTATGTAATAGACTAAATTATACCCCGAGAGCTTTCCGGGGTTGAAAAATCTAATATTAGTAAACAAGTGAAAATAGTAAATAACTTAAACATACTACTGAGTGAAATAACTATGTAGGCATCGAATTAAGTATAATATAACCATTAGGCCACATTTGGCCCATGTTATAAGCCCTTCTGAGTGTATTTTCTGTGCGACATACTTGCATAGCTGCACCTTTTGATAATTGAAAGAGATGGTAGACCAATACACAGAATACAACATATAACATCATTTTCTTCAGGAAAACATAATGCCCGCTGCCCACAATTAAAGATGTATTCAGGTAGACTTATAAAGGGTATACAATACACTATACCTAAACTATTCAGTCAACTTCATAAAAAATTCAAGCATATCAAACAAAATCAATTTAAAACCAAGCAGCAAGCACATGCAAACAATGAATCAAAACAAAAAATCATACATTAAAAAAACAACTACAAAAGCGTTGCTCCAATTAATGCGTCAAGCGTTTTACAAAGGCATTCAACATTGTGGATTTCATCCTTTCTTGCCATATTACAAACAATAAACATAAGGAAATCAAATTAGAACCTGAAAAAATCACCAAGTATAACTAAAGTTAGCAAACAGTGTCTATTGTTTATATATGACTTAAGGGTGATTATTTTGTCATAGCCATTTGTAGACAATGAAGGTAAATAACATCATTATTATATATAACATTTCCCCGGCTTTGTTCCAGATGATTTTGTGGCTTTTGACAACAAAGGACAGCAACCCGTGAAATAAAAACCAATAACGATGAGCTTATAAATTAAAAAAGGTTGTTATCTATCATTGCTGCAAATGTAGAGGTTGCGATATGTAGATGTAAGCTTCCCCATTAGAGCAGCTTACGCTTATGATTTAACCTCATGTTCTAATGATGCTTTTTTCACAGTTATAAAACATGTCCCAAAACTATATGTTGGCTACACTTCATCATGTTGGTTTTGTATATATTTTCGGGTCTATTGTAACACCCTAGGCATATCCCACATCTCTCGTGGGCAGGAGAGATCTTGGTTCATAAGTAATGTCCTGCCTCATAAATCACCAACGCGTTTTGGGCTTAGTTGGCTGTGGAGCACATGAAAAATCCATAGTTATGTGTGCTCAGGTGGGAGTAGTACTAGGATGGGTGACCTCGTGAGAAGTTTTCACTCGGGCAACCAAAAACACATCCGTGAGCTTCTAGTGGAGAAAGCGGACAATATTGGATGATATTAGAGGCGGGGTGTTACAGAATGGTATCAGAGCCACTCCTGTGCCATCCGGGATGGTGGGGCAAACCTCATCAAGGACGATGAGTCCCTGAGGGGGGGGGGGGGGGTAACACCCTAGGCATATCCCACATCTCTCGTGGACATGAGATATCTTGGTTAGGGCTGCTAACGAACCGAACGAACACGAACAAGGCATTGTTTGTGTTCGTTTGTTAAGAAAATTATGTGCTCACGAACAGTTCATGAACACTTACCGAACGAGATTTTCTGTTCGTGTTCGTTTGTTAAGAAAACACTCATGTTCGTGTTCGTTTGTGTCCGTTTGTTAATTTTGTTTATGAACGCACACGAACACAAACGGGCATTAATGAACAAAAATTAGTGTTCATGAACATAAACGAACACAAAGAAGTGTTCATAAACGGAAACAACACAAACGAACATATATTATCTTTTGAATAACATCGAATTCACATACATTACGACACTAGCTAGATCACTCCAAAATATAACCTAATTGTCCAAACATACATAGTACTGGAGAATGGTGTTGAGTAAAATAAATAAAAATAAAAATAAAAGAATATAAAAAAGTATAAAAATTAAAAACCTTAATAAATTATCGAACACGTTACTGAACGTTCACGAACATAAACGAACGAACATGACCTCTGTTCATGTTCGTTTGTTTAACTAAACGAACATAATTTTTTGTTCGTGTTCGTTCATTTATTAAACGAACGAACACAAACGAACTTCTCGCCGAACGGTTCATGAACTGTTCGCTGAAAGTTCAGTTCGCTTGCAGCTCTAATCTTGGTTCATAAGTAATGTTCTGCCTCATAAATCACTAACGCGTTTTGGGCTTAGTTGGCTGTGGAGCACATAAAAACTCCACAGTTAAGCGTGCTCATGTGGGAGTAGTACTAGGATGGGTGACCTCCTGGGAAGTTTTCACTCGGGCAACCAAAAACAAATCCGTGAGCTTCTAGTGGGCAAAGCGAACAATATTGGATGATATTAGAGGCGGGGTGTTACATCTATATTTCCAACCTTACCCCTAACTTGATGTGGAGTGAATTTTAGTTTTTCTTACGTGATGTTCCTACCAAATTGCAAAATTAAAAACCAACATTAACATGATCAAGTACAACACACATTCGTTATACATGATGAACTGTATTATGGTAAGCAATGTTCCAAAATTAAATTTGGTGATTAAAACCACATTCGAAAAAATTTTACACTTTACTATCTAGTCTTCACACCAAGCATGAAATAATCAGTTAACACTAAAAAATATACATGGTTTTGCAGTTGCGAGTCCCCCAAAAAGGGAAAAAATCACATCAAAAACTAAGAAACAAATCACAACAAACACACAAAATTATCCGATGAGAAAACATTCCAAAAGTAAAATCGTTCTAGAAAACCATTTAGCAATGGTGCTCTGATGTGTTGCAAAACACATCTAATTTCCTATGCATTTTTGTATATTATTTGGTCAAGTTTTTATTCCTTTTGTGTCGTTTCTATTATGTATTTACTTATTTTATTATTTTCTATGTGTTTGGAGAAAATGAGCTCAAAATGAAAAAATTTAAATCGAGACACCAACACTTGAGAGCAGGTTTTCATGGATGTTGAAGCGTAGACGAGAAAATTTGGTCGAGCCAAGAACACCTGAGGAGCGAGCTTGGATTATACTACTAAATAATAATAATAATAATAATAATAATAATAATAATAATAATAATAATAATAATATATCTATATAATAAATGAAAACACTAGGGTTGAATCTTAGCTTTTTAGAGGGTCTTCAAGGATCCAACTTCTAAATGGAGCTCCATGAAAAAGTATTATATAAACCTCTTTTTTTTTTGTTTTGTCAACATCCATTTGTATCTTACAACATACTTTCTCCTTCCTAGCCTAATAATTCCTTTCTCATTCATCATCCCTCTCTCATTGTTCTTTTTGCAAGGTATGTTGTTCATCAATCTTACATCAATATTCTATGATGTAACAATCGGTTTTTTGGTATTGAAGAAAACGTTTTAGGATTAACATAAGTCTCGAAATGTTTATGATCAGTTTTCTGATTTTGATGAGATTGTTACATAACTTCTTGCAATCATCTTACATCAAAGAGAAATACAATCGGTTTCTATCATTATTTTTCTACACAGATAAATCACAATCGTATAGCTATCAATCTTGTACAAAATACGATCGTTTTTGTTGTAACGATCAAAACGTTTTCTTATTAACATAACTATCTAATCTGTTTTCGATTATGTTTCTGATTTGTATGAGATGCATACATAGCTGTTTACTATCATATTACATCAAATAGAAATACAATCGTTTATATCGGCTTTTTTTGTAATGATCAGACTGTTTTTTTATTAACATAATTATATAACCTGTTTAGGATCAAGTCTCTGCTTTGGATGAAATCGATACACAAGTAGTTCTGATCAGGTTTAATCATTGATGATATGATTGTGGTTTTAATAACAACATGCAATTGAAATCAGCTTCGAGTTTTAGTGAAAAAAGTCTGTTTTGCAAACGAAGAACAGGATTTCATTAGGACAAATAACTTCATTATGGCTTATCACAAGGGTGACAAATTCTTCAAGGTTATTCATGACCCTTCCGCACGAGTTTTGGTATGAGCGTTTCTAATTTTTTTTTAAATAAAAAAGGTTTTCCTTATTATAATGTTGTTTTTTATGTGTTTGTCCAGACATTGCCGAAATCGATGAACATTGCCGTGTTCAATGTATTTTGTCGTTCATTCCATTAAACACATTGTGAAGACATTCATCCGTTTAATTTGACTTCCTTATTTATTGTTATTTCCTTTTATACATATTTTAAATCAATGTTACTGCTTATTAAATACAAGATGACATTTGACTATGATATAAAATTTCGAAATTGGTATTAATTGGAATTTAAACGTGTAATTATGGGGTTGACTAAAATTTAATTATAGTCAATATGTATAAATGAGTACGAATTGACTGTGAGTCAATAATCATTAAAATCATAACTATATTCCATTATTATATACAATAACATTTAGATTTTTACAGAATACATTTGTAAGTTTAATTTGACTTCCTTATTTATTCTGATTTCCTTTTATACTTATTTTAAATCAATTTTACTGCTTATTAAATACAAGATGACCTTTGAATGTGATATAAAATTTCAAACTTGGTATTAATTGGAATTTAAACGTGTAATTATGGGGTTGACTAAAATTTAATTATGGTCAATATGATCAAATAAATACGAATTGACTGTGAGTCAATAATCATTAAAATCATAACTATATTCCATTATTATATACAATAACATTTAGATTTTTACAGAATATTTGGTATGTTGTAATTGTTAGAATGTGTATACGTTAATCAGTGGTGGCAAGACGTGATTATTTAGGAATTGAAATTTCGCCATTTGATATTAACTTAAGAATTGAAATTCACTTCCTAATATAAACATTTGTTATTCGGAAATTTTGAAAACATGTAATTATATAATTTGACTAAAATTATATAATGTTAAATATGTGTATAAACTTTGACTTCCTTATATATGTTTATTCTTCGTTATAAAAATGTAAACACATTTATATGCAGCAAATGTAATTAGACCATTAATTATGTATTGACTCAAAATGCATAATGTATTAGAAAAACCATTATGTTTATTGACTTTGACTTTCTTATATAACATTTATCTTATAAATATGTAAACACATAATGTATAAGGAAAGTCAATATGTTTATTGACCTTGACTTTGAATACGAATTTACTGTCAATAAATATACATTAAGATAAATAGTTATACTCCTTGATTATTTAAAGTTGACGGTGAATGCATAATGTATATGAATTTACTCACATTATTCATAAGGAATTGATACATGTTAAGGCCAAATTTATGGTCTCCTTCTACAAAAACATATTGACTTTGAATACAAATTTATTTTAATCCAATTTTCAAGCATGGTAAGGCGAAATTTATGGTCTCATTCTACTCCATTGTTGAATGTATAAGGAAAGTCAATATGTTTATTGACCTTGACTGTGAATACGAATTTACTGTCAAATCAATATACATTAAGATTAATAGTTATATTCCTTGATTATCTAACGTTGACTTTGAATACATAATGTATACGAATTTACTCACATTATTCATAAGGAATTCATACATGTTCAGCGAAATTTATGGTCTCCTTCATCAATAACATATTGACTTTGAATACGAATTTACGGGTCCAACTTCATACATGTTAAGGCGAAATTGATGATCTCCTTCTACTCCATTGTTGAATGTATAAGGAAAGTCAATATGTTTATTGACCCTGACTTTGAATACGAATTAACTGTTAATAAATATACATTAAGATAAATAGTTATATTCCTTGATTATCTATCGTTGACTTTGAATACATAATGTATACGAATTTACTCACATTTTTCATAAGGATTTGATACATGTTAATGCGAAATTAATGGTATCCTTCTTCAATAACATATTGACTATCAATACGAATTTACGGGTCCAATTTCATACATGTTAAGGCGAAATTGATGGTCTCCTTCTACTCTATTCTTGAATGTATTGCAAATACACAAAATATCTTTGTTTATCCGTCACTTTTGGATAACATCCACATTCCGACTTATTTTCAAGATCGAGCTATATTTGGCACCGAAGAATGAAGTTGTTCATGAAATTAATGATATATTACTTTCAATGTTTCCCGGTGACGAAGTTGAGTATCTAAGTTCGGATAGTGTTTGCCAGTCCGAAGATATTAACAAACAGTTTGCTGAAAGATTAGTTTCTCCTGATGTCCTGAATGGTCTTAAGTTTTCTGGAATACCAAACCATCGTTTGGTTTTGAAAGTTGGCGTTCCCGTAATGTTACTTAGAAAAATTGATCAGAAAAGCGGTTTGTGCAATGGGACAAGGTTACAAGTTGTTAAAATGAGAAAACGTGTCATTGAAGCGAAAATTATATCACGAAGTAACATTGGAATGCGAACTTTTATTCCAAGAATTACTTTATCCCCCTCGGATAAAAAAATTCCTTTTAAATTTAACAGAAGGCAATTTCCACTTGCTGTTTCTTTCGCAATGACAATAAACAAAAGTCAAGGACAATCCTTATCCAGAGTTGGGTTGTATTTGAAGGATCCAGTTTTTTCACACGGGCAGTTGTATGTTGCGCTATCAAGAGTCAGAAGTCGAGATGGACTGAAGATGGTTATAGTAGATGAAAATGGTGAATTGACGAACAAAACATCAAACGTTGTGTACAAAGAAGTCTTTCAGGATTTATGAATAATGTGAGTAATTTTGAGGCAATTTTTTACTTATTGTGACATCCGTCACTTTTTCATTATATATATTTATAATAATAATAATAATAATAATAATAATAATAATAATAATAATAATAATAATAATAATAATGATAATAGATCTAGTTCAACACACTTGAAACACCATAACCAAACCTTAAAGCCCAAACCTTTTTTAATTCTGATCTGGCCCAACAGCAGGCCGGCCCATCAGACAACCATCCAGCCCATCCCGTTTGCTCCCCTTGTCTGTTTAGAAAAAAAGAAGAGAAAAACACGCTGGGGCCGGGGTTCGAACCCGAGCCGGCCAGCGAACAACCACACGCCACAACCACCTGAGCCAAGGGCTCACATCTGATGAATCCCAATCCTTATTATACTTAAACCCAAATTACAAGCCTCATCTCTTTCCCTTTCCTTTCCTGTTAGCGCGCAGCAGCAGAAATTTTTTGAGTTTTCCAATTATAACCAATCCATTTGCTTAATTAACGCGTAGTTGACTCGCAAACGTGATTAGCGGCCATTATTGAGTCTTCACACGGCTATCAATATTCAATTCTTACCAAATTCATGACATTTACGCGCATGCATTAACGACGGGTCAAAACATTACCATTTCGTATACCTGAATCTCCCACTATAAATTGAGGCTTTCAGTCCACCTTATACTCGCCACAAAACAAACCCTCACTCCCTAATTCTGTAAACAAGCTATCGTTTTCAAAGAATCTCGTACAGTTGACTTTTTGTTGACTACATCGAATCACACGATATTGGTTTGTAAGTATCCAATTCCTTAGTTGAGATTGTTAATCGGCCCTTGTATGTCATAAGCCCCATGATTAATTGGCCTATAATCACGTATATAGGTTGATTAGATAATTAGGGTTCATGCCAATTTGGGGATAATCTGATTTGAACTAGTGTATTTATTTTATTTTTAACAGACTTAAATCACAACCACAGGCCTAGGCCAAGTGGTTGTGATCGCTGCTCGTGAACCATGGGTACCCGGGTTCGAGTCCCGGCTACTGCCCTTTTTGCTTCTTTTTATTTCTTTAAAACAAAACTATTTTATATATATATATATATTCATTTATATCTTTAAAATTCATTTTAAAATACCAAAACCCTTTTATAAATTCTACAAAAATTATCTTGTGTTAATCTGATGTAATAGTTCAACTTACAATTTTTAGTTTTCAAAAAATTTATTTATTTAATATATATAATAAATAAATCAATTTTATTCTATTTTATTTATAAAAATCTATAAAAATATCAAAACGATCTTATAAATTTCCACAAAAATTATCCTAAGTTTTTATAACTTTAAACTTTTCAGAAATGATTTTTAATTCTGAAAAATCATTTATTTTATATTTTTAATCAATTTTTGTTAGTTTTAATCATAATTAAATCATAATAAATTCATTTTACAATATTTTTATACCAAAATTTTACATAAATTATTTCTATTCATATAGAATTGAAATACAATTTTTGATTCAGAAATTCTTTGATTTTAATATTTTTAAATATTAAAGTCGTATTTTGACAATTTGAAATAATTAGATTAAATATTCTATTTTCAAGAAAATAATTTTATAAAAATTATTTTCATACTTAAAACCTCATGTTGTGATTATATTCAACTTAAAATTTTACAAAAAGACTTTTATTTATTTATTTACTAAAATTTCTTATATTTAATAAACAATTTGTTTATTAAACAAATAAACGTTATCCCCAATTCGAAGCCCTAGAAATACATATATCTTAGAGTTATTTCCCTTACACATTATCGAATACTTTAGGTTGATCATTTGGGAGTAATCTCAATTCATATTTCGTTGTCCAAGTCCAATTTCAAGTTATTACGTGAACTGTGAGTATTCCTACCCCTTTTTGCCTTTATACATTTTTGGGGTGTTACATGTACACTATTACAATTTCAAATACAATTTTACATTTTTACAATACAATTCTAGTACTATGTGCATTGCTTACAACGTGCTTTATGCTTAGACAATACATGTGGATTACATTTGTACTTAGTGAAATCATTAACATGGTACAAGCCGACCTTAACATTGGATAGCGCTATTTGGATTGACAACCCGCCTAGGTTGATTCTCCCCCTTTTTCATCGGAGAATCCGTGGCCATTGTTAAGTTATTATCCATTTGTTGGATAAGTACACTACAGTTCATACAGTACATTATACAGTCACAGGGTTGATTTCGCTCATTTGTTTGATACATGGTTTACATATTTGCACTGTAGCTTGCACTTGAATTGTATAACTTTTAATCTACTATATATATCCAAACTAGGAATGCTCACCAACATTTCTTATGTTGACCAAACCTATTTTTGTACATGTTTCAGGTGCAGTTTGATCAAGAAACTTTAGCGCTTTATTATGCAGTTATTTCATTATTTATATTTCATTTAAGAAATTGTATTTCCATTTCCTTGTAAGAAAATTTTTGGGTTTTATTTAATAATATTTACATTTAAGTACCATGTGCTTTTGAACAATCGTCACTACGTGACACCTCGATGATTCCGCCATCGGTTGGGGTGTTACAGATTGGTATCAGAGCCATGGTTATAGGGAATTAGGTTATTAGATAAAATGGCCTAGACTATAACCGAACTTTAACTTGCATGCATAATATTTCCTGAATTACCCTACCCCTCATTTCTTCCTACTTTCCTCCTTCTATCTTTCCCTTCTTCCCTCTCTCTATTCTTCTTATCTTTCATCATGGTGCATAGAGATGGTGTCCTACAGAGAGTGGAAAGTTGCATCATCATGGAACGGGAGCATTACCTTTTATGAAGACACTCTTAGATATAATATCTACTCTTATTGTTACTCCTTCGAAGTTGTTGAACTTTAATGAGTGAGATAAGGACACGTGCAATCTGGAAGGGTGGACGCCTGTACACTGGGTTTTCTGGCATAGGCAAGCATAGCGCATAAATCCATTTACGGACCTGTTATGCTTACCTGGGGATTCCTGGAGTGAGTGTCCACTTATAGGCTAAAGCATGTCTTCTTTGACCACCATTGGGTTCAATTCCTTTGAAAAGTCAACGTTCTTGTTGAGCTTTACGGCTAGACAAGGACACTCCAAGTATTTTGTACAAGTTTTTCCAATAATACCCTCTCGTTTCATATACAATACTTTGCATTGCTTACAAGACCATATCTTCATAATTATCTGTACGATTATACACTTACACTTTCTAATCTCATGATTATTAATTGACTACCTCATAGATGTCTGCTCGCCGCATGCTCCGTGATGCCAGCCAACGCCCTGTTCGTGCTTCTGGACGACGTTCCGATCGTCGCCTCGCATCTTTGGTTGCCGAGCAAATTGCTGCAGTGATCCCAAACCTTGTCAGTGAGATAACCCAGAATAGTAACAGTGCCAACACAGGGAGTACGACTCAATTTCGGTGCACTTTCAAACACTTTAACTCCTGCAACCCCACAAAATTTACTGGTGAGGAGGGTGCTACTGGCCTCCTCCAATGGTTTGAAAGCATGGAGATTACTTTTGTGAACAGTGAATGTCCTGATGAACTCCGCGTTCGCTATGCTACTAGTGTCCTTCAAAAGGGAGCGCTAACCTGGTGGAATGGTGAAAAGCGCAATCGAGGAGCTGATATTGCTTTATCATTATCTTGGGCAGATGTTAAGGAACTCATGATCGCCAAATTCTGCCCTAGGAACGAAATCAGGAAACTGGAGGAAGAGTTCCATGGACTGAAACAAGACAGTGGTGAGAATCTTGCGTATAATACCCGATATCACGAACTTAGCATACTGGTTCCACACATGGTCACCCCAGTCTCTCGAGCAATCGAAAAATATATCGAGGGATTACCTGACCTGATTCAAGACGTTGTCACTGGAGGCAAAGCCACTACGGTAGAAGAAGCCATCCAACTTGCAGCCACATTAACAGACAAACACGTAAGGAAAGGAAACTTGGTTAGGAAGGGCACCAAGACACCTACTGAGAAAACCACCGATGTTGTTGGACAACCTAAGACTGTTTTAGCGAAGGCCGCCACTACTGCTTTGAACTCTAAGAAACGAATGGGCGATAATCTGAACCATACTGTTGTGGATCCTGTGACTCAGCCTCCTATCAAGAAAGCCTACACGGGAATCCATCCTCAATGCAACACCTGCAAATATCATCATCCTGCAAATCATCCATGCCGTCAATGCACTAGATGTGGGAGGTTTGGACACCTTGTTACCACTTGTCGAGTAATGGTTGGAACACAGAGTAATCATCAAACAGCTGCCCAGGGACCACTACAGATTACTAACGGTCGGGCATGTTATCATTGTAGAGACCCTAATCACATGCTACCCCAATGTCCCAAATTGAACAATGTAAACCTGGTGGCACATGGACGAGCTTTCAATATCAATACCAACGAAACAACTGAGCAGGATGACGTTAATCCCACTGGTTAAGCCATGGATGAAATCTTCCCAAGACTCGAGAATCCAATGCTTGTGTTTTCATTTTCATAATTCTATTTTCATTTTGTATCCAATTTTGTCGCACTCATTAATATACAACATCTAGAAATTTCCTTGCGTATTATTGTGTATTAACACAAATTGGAAATTTATTATATTTATCATACAAGACTCTACCTTGCATTTATTTGAAACGTTTGGACTTGATACTTAATCTTACAGATGCTTTTCTAAGAAAACATCATTGGTTATTACATGAAACTAGATTTTTCTCTTAATTTGACTACACATTAAACACCTAATTATTCATGATACTCGTAAACATTTAATTATTCATGATAACACTTACACTTAATGGTTGTAGTACTTACAAACTTGCCTGCATAAACATGCTATCAATTTGCAATCTATGTGAATAATAATTATTGCACTTAATAGAGGTCATCATGCCTTTTTCAACAGTCGGGAGAGGCCCTACAACCTGCTCCACGACTGGTGGAGGCTATCGAACATACTCAACGATTGGTAGAGGTCACTATGCCTTTCAAACAGTCGGGAGAGGCCCTACAACCTACTCCACGGCTGGTGGAGGCTATCGAACCTGCTCAACAATCGGTGGGATCATAGAAGGACATAAAACTTTAATGTAAGGTAAATTGATGATTCCGGTCCGGAACGTAATCATGAATTTACAGGTACATTAGAGTAGTGTGAAATTCTATTAGAGTTTCTGGGAAGATGTCCAGTACGTTTTCAAGGTATCAAAGGTGTGGTGGGTTAGCTGCGGTACACCCTGTATACAAACACTAATGATGCATTGAAAGTGAGACTGGAGGTCGGATCAGGAACAAACTCTGTTTACTTGGTAGTTCATCTACTCTTTTTATAGTCAATCAACTCATGCATTTATTTTAGGAGTCTTAAAACTTGAAGTAGTAATTTACTAGATTCTTACTCTCTTTACCCTTTCGAGACGAAGCTAATCCAATCCTTGACTCACACCTATCAAACCTTTTACCCAAATCATTCGAATTTTCCAAACCACAGTCATCGTAATTTTTTACCCAAGCATCCATAACCCTATGTTTCTAATAACTTCGGGACGAAGTTTCTAAAAGTAGGGGATGCTGTGACATCCGTCACTTTTTCATTATATATATATATATTTATAATAATAATAATAATAATAATAATAATAATAATAATAATAATAATGATGATAATAGATCTAGTTCAACACACTTGAAACACCATAACCAAACCTTAAAGCCCAAACCTTTTTTAATTCTGATCTGGCCCAACAGCAGGCCGGCCCATCAGACAACCATCCAGCCCATCCCGTTTGCTCCCCTTGTCTGTTTAGAAAAAAAGAAGAGAAAAACACGCTGGGGCCGGGGTTCGAACCCGAGCCGGCCAGCGAACAACCACACGCCACAACCACCTGAGCCAAGGGCTCACATCTGATGAATCCCAATCCTTATTATACTTAAACCCAAATTACAAGCCTCATCTCTTTCCCTTTCCTTTCCTGTTAGCGCGCAGCAGCAGAAATTTTTTGAGTTTTCCAATTATAACCAATCCATTTGCTTAATTAACGCGTAGTTGACTCGCAAACGTGATTAGCGGCCATTATTGAGTCTTCACACGGCTATCAATATTCAATTCTTACCAAATTCATGACATTTACGCGCATGCATTAACGACGGGTCAAAACATTACCATTTCGTATACCTGAATCTCCCACTATAAATTGAGGCTTTCAGTCCACCTTATACTCGCCACAAAACAAACCCTCACTCCCTAATTCTGTAAACAAGCTATCGTTTTCAAAGAATCTCGTACAGTTGACTTTTTGTTGACTACATCGAATCACACGATATTGGTTTGTAAGTATCCAATTCCTTAGTTGAGATTGTTAATCGGCCCTTGTATGTCATAAGCCCCATGATTAATTGGCCTATAATCACGTATATAGGTTGATTAGATAATTAGGGTTCATGCCAATTTGGGGATAATCTGATTTGAACTAGTGTATTTATTTTATTTTTAACAGACTTAAATCACAACCACAGGCCTAGGCCAAGTGGTTGTGATCGCTGCTCGTGAACCATGGGTACCCGGGTTCGAGTCCCGGCTACTGCCCTTTTTGCTTCTTTTTATTTCTTTAAAACAAAACTATTTTATATATATATATATATTCATTTATATCTTTAAAATTCATTTTAAAATACCAAAACCCTTTTATAAATTCTACAAAAATTATCTTGTGTTAATCTGATGTAATAGTTCAACTTACAATTTTTAGTTTTCAAAAAATTTATTTATTTAATATATATAATAAATAAATCAATTTTATTCTATTTTATTTATAAAAATCTATAAAAATATCAAAACGATCTTATAAATTTCCACAAAAATTATCCTAAGTTTTTATAACTTTAAACTTTTCAGAAATGATTTTTAATTCTGAAAAATCATTTATTTTATATTTTTAATCAATTTTTGTTAGTTTTAATCATAATTAAATCATAATAAATTCATTTTACAATATTTTTATACCAAAATTTTACATAAATTATTTCTATTCATATAGAATTGAAATACAATTTTTGATTCAGAAATTCTTTGATTTTAATATTTTTAAATATTAAAGTCGTATTTTGACAATTTGAAATAATTAGATTAAATATTCTATTTTCAAGAAAATAATTTTATAAAAATTATTTTCATACTTAAAACCTCATGTTGTGATTATATTCAACTTAAAATTTTACAAAAAGACTTTTATTTATTTATTTACTAAAATTTCTTATATTTAATAAACAATTTGTTTATTAAACAAATAAACGTTATCCCCAATTCGAAGCCCTAGAAATACATATATCTTAGAGTTATTTCCCTTACACATTATCGAATACTTTAGGTTGATCATTTGGGAGTAATCTCAATTCATATTTCGTTGTCCAAGTCCAATTTCAAGTTATTACGTGAACTGTGAGTATTCCTACCCCTTTTTGCCTTTATACATTTTTGGGGTGTTACATGTACACTATTACAATTTCAAATACAATTTTACATTTTTACAATACAATTCTAGTACTATGTGCATTGCTTACAACGTGCTTTATGCTTAGACAATACATGTGGATTACATTTGTACTTAGTGAAATCATTAACATGGTACAAGCCGACCTTAACATTGGATAGCGCTATTTGGATTGACAACCCGCCTAGGTTGATTCTCCCCCTTTTTCATCGGAGAATCCGTGGCCATTGTTAAGTTATTATCCATTTGTTGGATAAGTACACTACAGTTCATACAGTACATTATACAGTCACAGGGTTGATTTCGCTCATTTGTTTGATACATGGTTTACATATTTGCACTGTAGCTTGCACTTGAATTGTATAACTTTTAATCTACTATATATATCCAAACTAGGAATGCTCACCAACATTTCTTATGTTGACCAAACCTATTTTTGTACATGTTTCAGGTGCAGTTTGATCAAGAAACTTTAGCGCTTTATTATGCAGTTATTTCATTATTTATATTTCATTTAAGAAATTGTATTTCCATTTCCTTGTAAGAAAATTTTTGGGTTTTATTTAATAATATTTACATTTAAGTACCATGTGCTTTTGAACAATCGTCACTACGTGACACCTCGATGATTCCGCCATCGGTTGGGGTGTTACACTTATCTTTGTTGACGTTATGTATATACAACTTCAATAATAAAGTATTATTTTAAAATTTTTTTGTGCTTTGAACAGTGCGTTGCCATTGGTCAATAAAACAAGTTATGTCCTAATTACAATTACATTAAAAATAAAAATATGATAAAAAGTAATTTACAAAAACACAATGTATTCATACCTTTTGTTATTTTTTGTTAAAGTTTATACTTTGGTTGAGTACTGATCATAATAGGTAATCGGTTTTCATTATTAACGTTACTTATAACTTACAAAAAATATCCACTTTGACATGAAAACCATAGTTATATATTAGTTCTAATTTTAATACCCATTTCATATCAACGCAACATTGAAACATTACGTTTATATAAGAAAAAAAATATCAGGCTAACCGTTATTCTTAAGACTTTACGTTGTAGCCACTAAACTTGAATAATACAACTCTTAGTTTAATATATTTGTTTTATTTACTATGATTTGCACCGTGGGTCCCACGGGTCTCAAACCTAGTAATAATAAAAAGTATAAACGTAACTTTATGTCACTTTGTTCACGGCCCACATGGCCCAAAAGACTAATAGGAGGGATCCATATAATTGGGAGGTTATATTATTTGTGGGAACAGACATCTAGCGGCGGCACTTTATTGGGAGAATACGGAGGAGGCGGACATTCGACATCTCTGTGGCCGCCAAGGGAGGTTTATTTTGGAGAGAAGGCGTGGTTCAAGTATTGAAGGCTCGAGTTTAATCACTGCAAGTTATAGGTTTTATATATATTTACTTTGTGTCTATGAATATTGGTACCATGACTTTGTTATATTTTGAACCTATGTTTTTATCTTGTTCCATTACTATTATGTTTGGCTAAAACCTTAGTGGCCACCTAGGTTTGACATGACGACTTTTTGATTTTGGTTTATGTTTCGGTTTTGGATTTTATAGTTGGATTTATGTTTTAGTAAGAAACTTGTTTAAGATTTTATGATGTGTATGAGTACTTTTTACTAATTTATGATCTTTTAATGGTCCACGAGTGTCTTAGTAAATGTCTTTCATGTTTGGATACTTGTTAGAATTACTTGCTTTGTGCTTATAGTTTATTTTATGGTTTTTAGGCCTGAATTCCATAGGAACATTAATTGGGAGTTTAGAGGTAATTTGTGTTCTTCCTATTCTTGAGACCGAGAGGTGATAGGTATTCAGGTTTGTCTTTGGTGCTAGAGGTTTAGGCTAGAAACGCTGAGAGATCAGGTTTTCCTAGGTTCTCTAGTATTATTTGCTTATATGTGTCATAGATTGACTTTACAGGTTACTCCTTGCACTTTAGGGTGTATTGTGATTGGAAAGTGAGAAATCTAAACCAGTCTATCGAGTACTTTAGCATAGTTAGTGAGACCGAAAGGTGATCTAACCAATCAGTGAGATTAGTAGCCTTTAAGATTCCTTTTCGGTTAGTCTTGGTAAATGATCCGGGAGCCACTAGGATACTAGGGGTGAATATTATAAGATCCTGATTGCCAACATAGTTTCCAAAGCCGGGGCAGTTCCAATTTCAGTAGTAGGATTCGATACCTAGGTGGTTGCCTTTCCGATCTCTGATTTCCCTCCTTATCAATCCTCTACTATCTGTTAGTTTGAGTCTTTTAGTTTATTTGCTCTAGTAATTAGTTAATTAATAAAAACCACAAAATCCAATTTTCTAGGCTAGGAGTTGATAGGGGTCTAGTATCAAGAGTCGCTATATTGTGTCCACGGTTTGATATTCCGGACTTACTTGCTCTGCTACACTGCGACCGGTACACTTTCCGTTAGTGTGTGGTTTTGTAGGTTTTTCCATTTTTAAAACTTGACCGATTTATTTACTACACATTTCACACATCAAGTTTTTGGCGCCGTTGCCAGTACACTTGCTGTTAGTGTGTGGTTTTGTAGGTTTTTCCATTTTTTTAAAACTTGACCGATTTATTTACTCACTTTCTATCTTCTTATAACGTCTCAGATAAGTTAAAAAAGATATGTTGAAAAACCTATCATTATTGCAAGCTTTTGGGACCAATACACATCAATCCTCCAGATTCTTGTTAAAACCAAGACACAAATACATCAACTACATGGATTAAGTAGCAGTTTAACAATAGATTAATGCTATAAACTTGACATGAGAAGATTGTAAACATCATATTGCAAATATAAGAATTGCTCTGTTTCCAAAAGAGGTTACCTTAATGAGTAGCAACCTCCTATTGAATGATGATAATCTGTAAGAGATGTTGCATCTTTGACGACATCTTTAAGTCTTGATAAACCCTAACATAAAACACAACATAATCAAACGATTACACATAAAAGAAGATTGTAACATCGGAATTCCGAAAAAACAAATCTGAATTGAAATATGAACTTAACCTTTATAAATCTTAAAATAAAATATAACATCAATAGAAACCCTAATAAAAAAATAACTTAATAAACAACGATTCGAACTCAAAACCAAGAAAAGAGTCGAACACAAAACCAACAAATATGAATCGGAATATGAACTTATTCTTTATTAACCATAAAATATAATACAACATCGGTACAAACCTAAACCCTAATAAAAAGAATTTAATAAACACTGATTCGAACTCAAAACCAGGACAAGATTCATAAAAATAGAAACCATAACATAATTAATTAATTCGCAAAAAAAATGAGAAAGATGAAAGCCAATTGTTACATGAAAGATTCACACTGGAAAAGGATAACAAGGGGTTGGAGATCGGAAGGGGTGACCGGTGGTGGTGACAGGAGTTCTTAGTCGACCATGGTGGGTGGATGAAATGGAGAAAAATGATAGCCGCGATGGAAGGATCTTTGGGGAAGAGAGAAGTTTTGGATTTTAGGGTTTGAGTTATAATGGTGTGCAGAAGAAGAAATATTACATAATGTTTCATAAACTATTTTCTTTTATTTAATTAGCTGGTGCCACATGACAAACTCAAGGGGGGATGATGGTCTCTTTGAATTCCATGTAGGATTTTCTGCTTTAGAATATATATATATATATATATATATATATATATATATATGTGTGTGTGTGTGTGTGTGTGTGTATAGGAAAAAGATCAAATAGGAACCAAGAGCCTAGTTAGGAACTTAGGAACCAATCTGAGCCCTTCATCTTTGATCTTGATCTAGGGGGTAGTTATGTAATTAAACAATTATATATTATATTTTCATTTAAATAAAAGTTTTATATATGGAAGTTAATAAAAACTTCCTGCGATTAACATTCCATTGTTTTCCTCAAATCTCTCAACTTCGTGCGATTTCATCTTTATAATCCCAAATCAAAAATCACGTTCGATTGAAAGTGATTTAATAGAAAAAACTTCCGACTTCCATCGATTAATATTTCCATCTCAGTCCCTCTCCATCTCTATTATAAGATATGGCCGACCACCACCATGGATATGGTGGCGGCGGTGCTGTAATTAACCAGACGGGGGTGGGGTGCTACGGTATGCAGAAGACAACCGATGGTGGTCTGGTTCGACCTGAGACTAGGGATTGTTTGGGTTTTGTGGTCCACTTGTGGCTGTTGTTGATGGCTGAGAGTGGTGGTTGTTGAGGAGTTAGCGACAGTAGGGGTGGTGTATGGTTAAGCTTTGACGGTGGTTGTGCAGGTGACCGACGGTAGGTATGGCTCAAGTGGTGGTTGTGTAGGCGGCAGAGAGGGGTGCGGTTGTCATGTGGGTTTCAGTCCGATGGGATTGGTGTTTTTGGAGGTTGTGGGGACGACGACCAGAAGGTGGGGTGTTTGGTCATGGACCGGCACAGGGGGTCGGGTTAAGGTGGTGGTTTTGGGTGGTAATGATGACAACCGTGGGTTTGGGTGTTGGTTTTCAGGGGGTTGTAGTGGTGGCCGATAGGGGAGAATTCTGTGTATTACGTAATGACGATATAGTTATACACTGGTGTATTATATGTAGTTATTAGGTTGTACAGCGATGAAAAGATTTGTTGTTAGTTGTTATACACCAGTGTATAATTATACATCAGTGTATAATATATGTATTTAATACTATCATTCTTTACCAGTGTATAATTATACATCAGTGTATATTGATACATTTGATTATCACTACTATTTATACACCAGTGTATAATATATGTATTTAATACTACCATTCTTACCAGTGTATAATTATACATCAGTGTATATTGATACATTTGATTATCACTACTATTTATACAGTCTCCTATATACAACAACGTATATTATACACTAGTGTATAAGCAGTTGAAAATAATAAATCGTCTCATCATTTTTTGACCTCGTTATCTTATTTAAGGTTTGATCGATTACCTTTTCCATATAATATACACCAACGTATATTATCCAAAACTATATAACATCATGTACTGCACATTCGATTTTTGACGTACTTTGATACCATTCAAACAATCAATACACATATTGATGAAGAATGATTACCATGGGGAAAAATAACTACTTTCCTAAAATAATGAGATTATAAAGGAAACTAATTAAACATGTATTATTAATAGTCAATATACAATGACCACATTGCCCTTTGATTTAATTAAATATTTAATTAATGTTTTACTTATTTACAATCATGCCATTAGAGATCAATGACTAAGATTGGTTCCTATGGTTCCTACTTAAGGTATGGTTCCTATTTGAACCCTACCCTATATGTATATATGTATATATATATATATCTATATATATATATATTGCAAAGGGGTTAATCATACATGTCATTCTCTTATGCAATCTCTTCTTTGAGAGATGCCACATAGGATGTGATGTGGCAACTCTAGACCAATTAAAAAAAAGGAATAAATATGGTTTAACCTAATCTATTAAATACCTAATCTACTAAATGTAAATATTAAATCTTTATTATTTTCTATATTATGTTTCCTCCCATAACTTTTAAACGTTAATATCTTTTATATACGAGATTTTTTGAAGAAAACAATTACACCAAATTAACGAGCGTTTTATTATCTTTCCAACGAGTACCATAGTGCTATATAAAAACGGAGAAAAAAAACGACTATTTTTTGTAACCCGACTGGTATTGTGTCAGGTTTGGGATTATTTTAAAAAAAATTGTGGGTTTGGGTCGGGCCTGGGATTAGGTGATACCCGACCCAATTACCCAAAACCACATACCCAAATACCCGAACTATATACCCGATCATATACCCATGAAATTTTTAACGCATCACATAACCCTTACACTAATACGTTTGATATTTCAATAAATAACTTTTTTTCCTTATTTCATGTTAATTCTTTTAAGAATGATCGATTACAAACTTCCGAATTTATTTGACATTATATAATATTTTGTAATGACACTATATTTATACCCCGACGCAGAGATTCGTTTTTTTTATATTAGAATATGATAACTTATGGCAGAGATTTGTTTAAAATAAATAAATAAATAATAATAATATTTATTAATCATATATTGGCAAGTGTTTAATTATGTTGTCATATTAGATATTTTATTATATCATATTAAATATTTCAACCCGAAACGCTCCCGGGATAAAAACTAGTATATATATATTTCAAAGAGCTAAATCGTAAATGACACTCATATAGTCATTCTCCTTCTTGAGAGTGCCAGAGAGAAAGGGTTTTGTGTGAATTTTGATCAGAGTATTTAGGTTTTGACAAAATCATGACACACAATTTTCTTTACCGTCATGCTTTTTAATTTTTGACGCAAAATTATTGGCGTGCAAAAACAATGTCATGAATTTATCACTTTTCACCAAAGATGACATTTTTTTATGACATACACTTTTGCATGTCATTAAATTAGTGTATGTAATGGTTGGAATGTCATTAAAGACTATTTTTCTAGTAGTGAATGTGGCATTAAGTAATTTTAGAAAAAAAAAGTTTAAAAACAAAATTGGATTTTTTTCTCTCATATTTCCTCCTATAATTTTTAAACGTCAATATCTTTTATTTACGAGATTTTTTTAAAGAAAAAATTACACCAAATTAACTAGTGTTTTATTATCTTTCCAACGAGTATCATAGTGCTATATAAAAACGAAGAAAAAATGACTATTTTTTTGTGGGGTTTTGTTCATACCGGAAAAAAAAACACGTGTTCAGGTAATTCATTAATCATGTATAGGCAAGTCACTAATTAAGTTCAAACCAGTAAATATGAATTCTATTTTCAACCATAGCAGAATAGCTTAATAGAGTTATACATTGTTTTAGGTTAGGTATCAATATTAGTATATTAGAGTTGTACATTTGTTTAGTCTTTAGGATATGTGTTAATATTAGAGTTACATTGGAGTTCTACATTGTTTTAGGTTAGGTGTTAGCATTGGAGTTGTACATTGTTTTAGGTTAGGTATTAATATTAGAGTTATACACTGTTTTAGGTTAGATGTTAACATTAAAATTATACATTGTTTAAGGTTAGGCGTTAACATTGGAGATACATTGTTAATTGTTTTAGGTTAGGTGCTACCTGATGCTTTTTTGCATTTAACTGTAAAGCGCATCAGTCTATTTCATATATCAAATTAATGTGTCATATTAGATTTCTCAACTCCGGGACGCTCCCGGGGTATAATCTAGTATTAATATATATAGATATAGCTATACAATGTTAAAAAGTTTTGCAAATTAAAGTGTTATAAGAATTGATATTAAATTTAGAGAAAGTATAGGATACAAAGTATCCTTAATTAACATAAAAAGTATAGGAAGCCACTGGTACTTGCCACCTGTCAATTTAACCTAACCACGACTAAACCACGATTAAACTATTTAAACTCGATTGCAGTTAAAAACAAGGGCAAATCAGACTTTCTTTTAGTGTAACTGATTACTACAATCACGTTCTATTTTTGTAAACGATTTTATAACTTACGTAAACGATTTCAAATTCCAATTTGAATTATATAAGATCAGTCTATCACATTACGATCATTTCAAACAAATTCAAACACATTACGATTTTCATAATCACATTTAATTCAAGTATCACACGATGTTCGGTATGTATTAGAATTAGTTTTATAATCAATTTTCAGTAGAATTATGTTTAATTATTGATTTTATTTATCAAATTTAAACTTATCGGTTGATAATAAGTGTGTTTAGGTTGCGAATTTTATTCCAGATCTCGATAATATTGTTTTTCACGATGATGATCATGTTGCTCTGTTTTTCATTTAGTTTTTTAGGTTTGAATTTCGTAAACATCTTGTTTCTGGATATTCAGACCTGATCGAGGATACTAACCAGGATGTGGATATTCATAGTTTGAACATCATAAACGAATACAAAAGGATTGAAGGTATTTAATTTTTTTTTAATTCCAGATGCGTTTAAATTATAAGTGCGTTTATAAGTTTTTTAAACATACATGCTTAATAATACGAGTGCATACAAAGTATGATCAGTCGTGCGTTTAAAAACTTCAAACATAGATAATGAACATATATGTGTGCGTTTGAATATGATCAACGTGCGTTTAAATATTTCAAGTTATCAAATGGCAATGTGCGTTTGAATTTTTATTTAATGTGTTTATTGTTTGTAGGTGTTGCATCTGATGTTCCTTTAGAAGGCCAAGTTATTAACTCCTTCATTCCTAATGTACCTGAAGCTCTCAAACCTGTAATAAACATGGAGTTTCCTAGTATTGATCATGCACACGAGTTTTATGCAAAATATGCAAAGGCTGCTTGATTTTCTATTCGAAAGGGTACTCAAGATGTGCGAAAAGGTGTTCTAAGACTCAAATACTTTATATGTTATAAGGAAGGTTTTAAGCCAGTCAAAGTAGGTGCATAGAATTCTAATAAAGATGTTAGGACAAAGAAAAGACCGACTATCCAGACTGGGTGTAAGGCACATGTAAAGCTAACTTCTGAGGATGGCAAGACGTTCAAGGTTTACGACTTTGTCGAATGTCATAATCATTCTTTTGTATCTGAAAGTGACATTCATTTTCTAGAAGCTAACACGAAGCTGACACATACTCAAGAAGAGATGACATGGGTCCTGTCAAAGCTTTTAATATCATGAAGACTAAGTATGGAGGGTTTGAGAATGTTGGTGTAACGACTACTGATTGCAAGAATTTTAATGGTGGATTAAACACTTTCATTGGTGAGTTTGATGTTGATATGATAGTGTCTAGGCTTAGGGATAAGAAGAAGTTCTTGCTAGATTTTTATTTTGAGTTTTTTGTGGATGGAAAGAATGCACTCACCGGTTTTTTTGGGCTGATGCGTTATGCAAGAAAAACTATATGGAATTTGGAGATGTTATTTCCTTTGATGAAACATTCAGAGCCGGCCCTGGGGGTGGACGAGCCGCACCCCCGGCCGAGGCCCATTTCTGCAGGGGGCCTATATTTTTGACCCTCTAGATTATTATCCTATAATATTTAATGTTAAAAAGAGAAGAGTAGGATTTAATATTCGAGTTTTTTGGGCATGCCGGCACCGATTTCGGGCGCCGGTGATCTGAAATACAGAGACAAGAAAAATGAAGAAGACGATGCTAGTTGGGCTGGGCTTATTTTCTTGAAACAGTACCACAACATAATACTTTATTGTTTTTATTTCAAATCCAATACTTTTTAATATTTTATTGTCTTTCTTAGATTCCTATTTATTCACCAAAACTTACAGAACTCTTTTCTACCAAAGTATTTTATTTATTAAATATATCTTGTTTGATAACTCTAATGATTTCGTTTTTTTTTTTTTTTTCATATTATCAAACTATTTAAGTAGCGTATATAGATACTATGTAACTTAGAATTTGTCATTAAAAAAAACTTTACAAAACTTTCTATGGTATATTTTTTTTAAATACGCTTTGAGTAAATTCCTTTTTGAGTCCTTGAGTTTTCTTGATTTTAACTACCTGAGTTCAACATTTTCATTTTTAACATTCTGAGTGCTTGTGTTTTATTTTTGTTATGGTTTGAGTCCAATTTTCTAACTCTGTTAGATTTTTTCTGTTAATATTTATGAAATGACTAAAATACCCCTACCATTAAAAATAAATAATTATTAAATATATACACACACTACATCTGCACACACACAGATCTCAACTCTCTCTCTCTCTCACTCTCTCACTTCTCTCTCTCTTCTCTCTCTCTCTCTCTAAGTACCAAATCCACCACCACCATACATCTTCAGCAACCACCACCACCATCAATCTCCACCGATGGTTGAACCACCATCAACGCAACCACCACTCGACATCACCCAAACCCAAACCATAACCAGACCTGACCCAGACCCAACGACCAGATCCGAACGACCAGACCCAACGACCAAACCTAACCCAGACCCAACGACCAGATCCGAACTCGCCCAAACCATCACCACTGCAGACCACAACACCAACACCCTTACCGAACCACAACGACCACCCAAAATCCCTCACCATCGGAGCTTAAACCGGTCATCTCCACTCCGACGGTGGTGGTCTGAAATTCCCTTCACAACCCTATTTGGGTCTGAAAATCCCTTCACAGCCCTATTTGGGTCTGAAAATCCCTTCACAGCCTATTTGGGTCATCTCCACCGTCGGCCGCTGTTAAAGAGGGGTGAGGGAGGGAGAGACGAGCGGGGAGAGAGAGAGGTTTAGAGAGAGAGAGAGAGAGAGAGAGTGACGGGTCTTGTTAGAGAGAGTGAGTGGCTAGGGTTTTTGAGTTGGGATGGTTGAAGTGGGGATGCAGTGGTGAAGTGGTGGATGGTTGAAGGAGGGGCAGTGGTGGTGGATAGTGGTGGTGAGATGGGGATGCGGTGGAGGTTGTTATGGTGTGGTGGTGGTGGTTTATGGTGTGGTGGAGGGTGGAGAAGAAAGTGTGTGTGTGAGAGAGAGAGTGTGTATGTGTTGTGTGTGTTGTGTGTGAGAGAGACCTTTATTATTATTATTATTATTATTATTATTATTATTATTATTATTATTATATATTATATTTTATTTATGCATTAAAGACTTGTACGTTATACCTTATGCATTACAGAGTTGTACCTATGTGTAAAATGACTGAGATACCCTTATAGTTAACTGACTTGGTTAACGACGTTAGAAAATTGGACTCAAACCATAACAAAAATAAAACACAAGCACTCAGAATGTTAAAAATGAAAATGTTGGACTCAAGTAGTTAAAATCAAGAAAACTCAGGGACTCAAAAAGGAATTTACTCATATACTTTTGTAAAACAGAAAAAAAAAACTGAAATCGTGTAGAAAAACTTAACTAAATTGGTTAAATATCAAGTTGTTGATGTAAATCGAGGAATAATACAAAATTCATACTACGACCTCTCACTCTAAAATTTCTAGTACTATCACTAATTGAGCCCTCTATCTAAAAAGTTAAAATTTCATAGCTAATTAGGTATGAATAAAAATAATTGATACATGATCCATTATAATAATAATAATAATAATAATAATAATAATAATAATAATAATAAAAATTCACATCATTAAAAAATCTTAAATATAATTCAATATGGCCTAAGGGCCTTTTTTTCTGAACCGTACAAGGCACTTAAATTCTCAGGACCGGCTCTAGCAACATTAAACACCAACAAGTATGTTTTTAACTTTTAAAGTTTCATATCCAACTATTATATGTCCATACTTTATTTAAAAAATATTCTAATGTTTTTTGTAGGTACAAGATGGTTTTTGTACCACGTACCGGAATTGATAACCACTGTCGGAATGTCACACTTGGGGCAAGATTGTTGTCATCTGAGACAACTGAATCATACACATGGTTGTTACAATCATTAGGACTGTGAACGAACCAAACGAACACGAACACATAATCGAACGCATTTTTGTGTTCGTTTTCGTTCATTAAGAAATTTGTCGTGTTCATGTTCGTTTATGTTCGTTCATTTAAAACCTAAATGAACAGTTCATGAACATAAACGAACACAAATGAACATAAACGAACATTAATGAACACAAACAAAAACAAGTTTAATAATGATTCATCACAATTCAACCAAGTTTAATACATCACAATGCAACCAAAGCAAAGTCTAAATTAGTAGGGTTGTGGAGTGTGGAGAAGAAGGGATGTGGGGTTGTGAAGTGTGGAGAGCGGCTGATATGTTTAGAATGTTAGGGTTAGGATCAAAGTTTAGAACATATCAAATATATTGTATATAATATAATATGAATTAAGGTTACTTAACCAAAGGGAAATAAATAATAAAAATAAAGTAAAGTTTAATTAAACGAACATAAACGAACAGAAATAAACGAACATAAATGAACAAACATAAATGAACGAACATAAACGAACGTTCATGAACATAAATGAACGAACAAGACATGTGTTCATGTTCGTTCGTTTAATTAAACTAACAAAAAATTGTGCTCGTGTTCGTTCATTTATCTAAATAAACGAACTTCCCGCTGAACAGTTCACGAATAGTTCATGAACGTTCGGTTCGTTTACAGGCCCAAAAATCATTTCCCAAATCTTTTGGAAAGCATCCAAAAGTGGTTGTAACCGATCAAAACCCTGCCATGAAAAATGCTATCCAGTTGGTGTTTCAAAATTGCCCACACAGATTATGCATGTGGCACATCATGAATAAGGTTTCTGATAAGGTCAGTATGAATTTTGCATAAAATTATACTGTGCGTTTGTTTTATTGATTGGTGCGTTTAAATAGCAGCATAGTGGTTTAGGATGTAGTGCATGCGTCCAAATGTTTATAACGTGCGGTTGTTTATTTTATATACATGCGTTCAAAGATAATTAATGTGCATTTGTTTTATTTGTTTTGTCTTTAGGTGGCTAGTGCATTATTCAGTGATGATGAGTTTAAAAGGAGAATTTGTGCAATTGTATGGACAGATTCAATCAGCCCAGAGACGTTTGATTTCGAGTGGGGTGTAGTTATGGTCGATTACAAACTAATAGAGAACAATTGGTTGACTGGCATGTTCAACATGAGATCAATGTGGATCCCTGCTTTTTACCGGGATGAACCTATGTCTGGCCTAATGAGGACAACATCAAGATTTGAGAGTGAAAATCATTTTTTTTTGCCAGGTTGCAAATTCTCAGTTGACCCTTATTGAGTTTTTCAACCCTTTTGAAACTTCATTTGAAGCTCAGAGATTCAACCATAGGAAGAATGACCATGATTCAAAGCATACTGTTCCTGATTTTTAGACTAGAAATCCTATTGAGGAAGAGGCATTCAAAATATTTACAAAGACTATCTTCTTTGATATTTAGAAAGAAATATATGCCACATATGAAGGTTTAATAGGTGTTCATATGTAAAGGGCTGAAGAAGGCTTTTTAAATAATTATGTTGAAGATCCACAAGCACATGGTAAAGGTTTTATTGAGGTATGTAGCAAAGTCAATTTTTCTTAATATGTGCGTTTAGATCTTATATAACGTGCGTCCAAAATCAACAAATGTGTTTTTATCATTTTACAGGTGCTTTTCAAGAAGGAAGGTGTTGAGGGTGAAGAAAATGTTACTACATTATGTACATGTAGGAGGTTTGAGCAGTACAGGCTGCTTTGTAGGCATATATTTTTATATTAAGGATGTTGAAAATTAATAGATTCCCGAAGAGATACATTCTGAAGAGGTGGACAAAAGATGTTGTTCCAAATGAAATCAAGTATTCATTTGAAACAGGAGAGTTTGGCGATGACAAGAGTAAAGAAGCTAGAAGAATTGCAAGGGAGATAGTATTGGCTGGTGAATATCTAGCAAACACTTTAATTACAGATTTATCTAAGATAACTTTGGTTAATTGTCACACCCTCAAATTCCACGTGCGGGGTTTTACCGCGAGGCGGGTGACACACCAGGATCCAAGTCAACGGTCACAATAAACGACATCTATATGATATGAAAACAACGTAAATTGCCCATTAAGTTTCCAAAAATTCAACCATCGCTTGCGGAAGCGTAAAACTTTATTACAACTCAAAAGTAAAACATGAAAGTCTGATAATATTCAAAATGAAATGCAAATGGATCCTAGACGCCGTGAGACTTCGTGCGCCTAAACTCAATGCTGCTACCTTAGCGACCTGAGAAAACATGCCAAAAAGACGTCAACATATAATGCTGGTGAGTTCACAGGTTTTAAGTTCACAAAGCGTTACAAACGTAAAGAATTTCATCTCAAAATGCCAAGTGTGTAAAACCTTCAAGTAAATAACAAGCGTTTCCTTACTACTACGACTGTGTTGCCAAAACCATTACTGACAAGCGTTGTGTGTGTTGCCGCCCGTGTTTGAGTTGCCGAAAATAGAGACAATATGCACCCGCCCGGCTCCCAGCCGTCGGGTGGGGTTCGTCAAACCATTACTAACATATGTTTGATTCCTAATCGTGTGTACTGCTGCTATATGTATATTTTAACATCACGAAACACGGTTTGACACTTAGGAACATGTTAGGAACCCCGTGACATGTCTAATAACTTGTAACACGTGTTCGGACTTGTTTATGCGTTAATTGGGCGTTATGCTAGATAGGGTGAATGTTTGTGCATGCTAAGTGTTTAATTGCATAAGTTGCATGATATCTTGTATGTGGCTAACACGTGGGATGTCGGGTCACCAATGGGATGTCGGTATTGTCTGGTTTGGTCGGTTTACCGTTTAAACATGTTTTCAACATACACGGTCACGGTCTGGACAACTTGGGGACTGATTAGCCTTCGGGTTAGTAGTCATCACACTTATGTAAACTCTTTGATAGGTCGCCACTAGTAGGGACTATTACACACGTATCGGATTTCTATTTTACTGAGGACACACTCTAAGGTGAGTTTCACGGCCCCTCTTTTATACACTTTTTTGGGGGAGAAGCATGCCACACGTTTTAACAAATACAACGTTTATGTTTTGAAACACAACACTTTTGAAACACAACGCTTTTGAAACGCAACGCTTGTTTTAAATTACTATACGACGAAACTCGAAGTCCCTAATAAAAACACAACGGGGGCTCCCAATCGCCTATAGTTCATGCGATTGGGGGCCAATCGCCTATAGATCATGCGATTGGGGGCCAATCGCCCATAGTACAGGAAATTAGGACTCCCTAATCGCCCCTGCTGCACCGTGCCGTCTTTTCGCGCGTTTAATCCTTCAAATCAGATCCGAAACATGTGGAATCACCCAATATCAAACCCAAAACATTAATCCAACTATTTCAAGCAAAAACCCCCAATTTATCATCATCCTAACCGTCCCGAATGCAAGCGTTTTCCCAAAATAGCATAACTAGCATGTAAACATCACATCAACATGCAAAACTTACCCTAAATAGCAAATATCCAGATTTCATCACATAACGATGTTGTCCGACATTATCCTACTGTTCTAGCATCATCCTAGAGTAAACCCTAACCTTAAACAATCAACAAAACACAACATATCATCATCAATCCTTCATAATCATTCAAACGGGTCAAAACGCCTAATATCAATAATACACATCTATGGACCTTCAAACTCCTAGGTTAACATCATATGAACTCATTTAGATCAGAAACATATTAATAATACAAGAACAACCATGTTTAAACGATAAAAATCCTATCTTGCATGAATACATCACATATAACAAACATAGAGGTTTGGGTTTGTTTAGAAACTGATTTTAATGAGTTTTCAAAGACACAAATGTTTAGAAATTAGGTCTGGACCTTTAGGGATCAAAACAATATCAGTACAAAGGGTTGGGATGAAGAACACACCTTGAAATTGTAAGATTATGAGATGTAAAGCTTGGAAATGTGATTTCTTGATAAAAAACGTGTTGCAGAGGTTGAATAAGGTGTGGGGTGGCTTTGGGGTGTATTAGGGTTTCACAAATGATGTTTTAAAACATAAGAGGGGTATTCATAGGCGTTTCTAGTCGTTTAGTACGCGTCAGGCGATTACAGTGCAGTATAGGCGATTAGAATTTGTAATCGCCTATACCAACTAGCGAGTAGGCTGTAATCGCCTATACCTACTAGCGAGTAGGCTGTAATCGCCTATACCTACTAGCGATTAGGCTCTAATCGCCTATACCTATTGGCGATTAGGCTCTAATTGCCTATACCTATTGGCAATTACGCGTAATCACCTATAATGTCATGCAATTACGCGTAATCACCTATAATGTCATGCAATTACGCGAAATCACTATTTTAACACATATAAACACGTATTCACATACCGGCAAGTCGTATAATGATTGTAAGCACATAATGCATGATAACTAACACGTTCCCATCCGTTCACCAATTCCCGGGACTCGAGATTTACGTGTGTGCGTTAAACCCGGCGATTCTACCAATCACCCATCCGTGTTCACATGGTTATGGACCGACTCCCAGTGATCCCGTGGATCATAGTAACGACTCCCGATGATTCCCGGAACCATCATAACGACTCAACTGACCTAGTTAAGTATGTTTGAAAACGTTTTTCGCTAAGGTAGACTTATGTGTTCTATAAAATGTTAACCTAAACGTGTCGGGTGTCACATTAATGATCAAATGAAAAAGATGGTTAAGAAGGTTGATGAAGGCCGGTTTAGGAGACCTAGCCAAAAGAAGTATGAGAGATATGCTTCTCTTCTTGGTTATGAGAAACCATCAGAGGCCGAACCCACTATTCGACTACCTAATGCGATCAAGAACAAAGGTCATGGTAAATAGAAGCGTATCAAGTCCAGCAAGGAAAAATAAGTTAGCCGAGTGGGTAAAAGGAAGAGAACGTGCAAGATATGCGGGTAGAAAGGCCATGATCGACGTAAACATCAAAGGGATGGTGTTCAATCCAGACACAACTTGAACAAGAGGATCAGAATGTTGAAGATGACATTGGAGATAACGAAGAGGCTGAATTAGTAGATTATGATGATCAGGAGTTGTTGTAGTTTCATTAGTACACACGTGCGTTTAAACTATATGTAGTGCGTTTAATGTTTGTTTTTGGTACACAGTAGTTTTTGTAAATTTTATAAGTGCGTTTGAAGGTATACAATGTGCGCTTATAGAATAAGGACAAGTGCGTTTAAAGTAGTAATATAGTGCGTTTATATCATTTGATCAACCACCATCATCACTACCACCATCACAAACCACCTTCAAAAAACTACCAGAAAAAACCACTACCCAACCACCACCATTAAACATCTACAAAAAAACAACCACTACACACACACACACACACAAAAAAAAAAAAAAAAAAAAAAATACAAACTTCCACCACCACTACAAAAACCACCATTGGTTGCCACCCAAGATGTTGTCCCTCGCCTTTTGTTTTGTTGTCATGTTCTTCATTATGCAATCTTCTATGTTGCTTAGTGCC
Source organism: Ambrosia x helenae (assembly GCA_030844895.1). Lineage (NCBI taxonomy): Eukaryota > Viridiplantae > Streptophyta > Magnoliopsida > Asterales > Asteraceae > Ambrosia > Ambrosia x helenae. Next base: position 6,713,831 of record CM061226.1, on the reverse strand, counting down.
TGAGAGATCAGATTATCAAAAGCTGCTTGTGTTTGGAGTTGCTTAATTGTTGCATCCCTGAATGGTGTTTTTTCTTCAGTCAGTAGCTTTTCAATGAGATCTAAGTTCTTCATACACTGCCGTTGGACCTCATTTTGCACTCCTAAAACCACACATGAAGAGTTGATGTCATCTTTGACCTCAGAGATGGAATCCACCAAGATCACAATTTTCACTTGCATATTGTTGATTGCATCAGTGTAGTTATCTGTCATTTCTAGTTGGTATGTGAGTCTTTATGTATTTAATAGTGTATTTATAGACCAAAAAAGTTAATTACATATGATACGTGGTAGTTGAATATTGAATTTCAATAATTAACTATAGTTATTACCAATCAAATCATATTTAGTAGTTAGTAAGATATTTTGAGTTTTTTACCATTTAAATATTCATGTAACTAGATAGGTTGATGTTTTACCATTAATAAGCTATGCCACTTGTATTTTTCATCATTACATGTACGAACACAATTAAAAAACATATTATGTGTAGTTATATTTCATGTGCGTTTGGATAGTACAGTATGTGCGTTTAACTTTTTTTGAAATGTGCGTTTAAATTTATAGACATGCGTTTATTTTTTGTTTTGTTCCACCAGTCGAACTTTAAACGCACATTATTTATTAACATAGATATAACGTGAGTTTAAATATCCACGTTGTCAATTACCTTTTCTTCTTCGTCTGAAACTTTTTTAACCCATTTTTTATCTTTAATTCTTCTTCTATCATCAAAATCGATAGCTTCTGACAAATAATACGTGCTGTTTTAATCATGATGCATATGATTTCGACTGATTTATTGTATAATTATAATACTCTGTTTTTCTTATTTTTAATTTCAATTACCGGTAATACGTTTTGATTGAATGTATTCGATTTTGTTTTTGTTATTTAAATTGTGTAATTATTCAGATTGGTTTAATCGATCTCAATCGATAAAAAATTATGTTTCGATTGAATCTGTTGTTACGATTTGAAAAAAAAATTAGACGTTTTTTCCTAATTTACCCTTGGTTAGTTTAACCAAAATATGATTAGGGTTGTTAATTACCATCTTGCCACCTTATTAATTTAATGACTGAGATTGCTTCTTACGCTTCTCACGTTAATGTTCGTTGTACGTTATCTCTTCTCTTAAATTTAACTTTAATATTAAAATAATTACAACACTTTCAAAGTTTAGTTGTTTTCATCTTTTTGCTGTAGTCTTGTTTTCGGTTTAAATATTCAACACGTTTGAAGCAACATCCGTCCCTTTTTTGTACCGAATTAAATTTAACCATTTGACAAAAACATAGATATATAGGGATTGATTCGTGTATTTCCGCCGTAATTGTTGCTTGATTTAGTGAATAAAAGAAATTAATTTTTGATTTTTAATAAGCGCGTTTTCCTTTTTATAAAAGAAAATAAATATGTTGTTGGTAGGTCCTTTCACCAACGAGGCTGAAAACAAAATAATTGAAGGAGTCAAACTCAGATAGCGACATGCCGTCCACGACGGCCAGGAATAGATAGATGTTAACGATGACTTCACTCTAAAATGATTTTGTTGACCACAACATAAGACTGTTATTTCTTGCATCAATACAAAAAGTAAAAAAAAAAAAAAAAATTGATATTTTCGACTTTTATCTTGTTTTATTAAGTTTTAAACGCAAATAACGTCAGACTAAGTTTATGGTACAAAGAATTGTTAGCGTACAAAGTGTTGATATTTCCTTTGTGCGTAATTATTGGATCCTTTATGCATAATATTTATTAGTTATTTCCTTCATGTGCAAATTTTTTATGCGTAATTATGATTTTTCTTCACCCACAATTTTTAGTTGATATTTCCTTTGTGCGTAATTATTGAATCCTTTATGCGTAATTTCTTTTTATACCTTGTACGTTAAAAACCCTTTATACGTTAACCTACCCCATAACTTTATATACCTTATTTTTTAAATTTTATTTTAAAATCATGATTTTTTTTCACAATTAACCTCATATTTTATTAAATAAAAAAATTACAAATTACATCAAGATAGCGGGAAGGCGTACAACAAGCTGCGCCGCCACCCCATTCTGAATGACAAACCCTAACCGACTAAAAATGTAACCTTACCCACCCGAAGCTGAGACACTACTATGAATAACTCGCTGGGCCCTGGTCAGGAAACATGTAGCCTCCGATGCCAATGAGCCAAATGTATCAAAACTAGGTGTACGAAAACATGTTGGTTCTCCTCGCAGGCTTTAGCATTCTTTTCTTATTTTAAAATTATATATTTATTTGTTTTTTAATTTAAGTATAGCATTTTTGTGTACACAAATATATATAGTAACTTATAATGATGGGTTATTATATACATATTTTAAGTAACTGCATACAAATCGTGTGTAAATTATACACGAATTCATACTTCTTCGTACGAATAAAAAAAATGTTTTTTTACAAGAATCGGTCACTCAATCTTATTATAATATAAAAATGTATGTGATGGTATGATTATAAATAATTTAACGTTTATGATATTATATTTTGTGTATGAATTATTTATGGCACATTTACTACGTAGTTCCATAAAAAGTATTATTCTATTTTTAGTATCTCAAAATACAGAATATTTTATCTTTTATGACAAATACAATATTTTATTTGTATATCGTCTAACAAAATTCATAGAATAAGTAAAATATTAATATAAAGATATGATGTGCCACAGAGTAAGTAATATAAGATTTTACCAGAATGTGTTAATGTCAAAACTTAACTCATTTAATATGAAGATTTGCTAAATAATTTAGTTTTAGAAAGATTTAATTATTTTTATAAAACACGCCATATGTAATAGCTGGAAGCACCTCATTTTCTTCCAAAGTTTGAACATATAAAAACAATAACATTGCATTGCAACAGAGAAATATTCATCTGAATATTTGTTCATATCTGTAAAGTTTATTCATTTGAAGTTTTATTTTTAAGTTAGCAATGAAGTTTGGAAAGGAATTTGCTTCACAGATGGTGCCTGAATGGAGAGAAGCATATATGAATTACAACTACCTCAAGACTCTCTTGAAACAGATCTTGATCTTCCACAGCAGACAGACCGGGTCACCAAAGATCCATGTGAACTCGAAAGCGGCGTCTTTGAAGCGCAGGGTGTCGCTTTTTAGAGCTTTTAGTGGACTGACTAGTCGGTATGGGAATAATAGTCCAAAAAAGGGTAAGGAAGATGAAGTGATTTTAGTCAGTGCAATGCAGGATGTAGATGAGGAGCAAGGTGATGATGGTGATCAGAGTTACCAGACGATTTTTCTTCGGTCGTCTGAGGAAGGAGGAGATCTTGAGCTTATGTTCTTTAGAGGACTTGATCATGAATTTAATAAAGTGATACAGTTTTATAAAAGTAAAGTGGATGAGGTGGTGAAGCAGGCTGAAGAGCTGAGTAATCAAATGGATGCTCTCATTGCTCTTAGAATCAAAGTAACCAATCCCACTGCGGCCGCTGCGGTTTTTGCTGACGTCTCTCCTTTCATGAATGAAAGAAACACAGGTAGTTAGTTCTGTAATTTTATTATAGACATTACAATAATGACTTTTTTGATAAAATGGTGGAAATTGGAATAGTAGCAAGTTTTTGTGCATTTGGTGTGTGTCAGGAAAGAAGTTGTGCAAAGGGTGAATCCGCAAGTTGAATTTGCGGATTATGGTTTGATGACTAGGAGAATCCGCAACTTCAACTTTGCGGCTTTCCTTCTCTCTTTCTGACACCCTGCATCTTGTCGAGTGATATATTAGTGGTGTGTCAATAATAGAATATAGTCAAACCTGTATTAAATGTATTATTATTGTCATTATTATGGTTCTATTAGTCAAAGAGAGAGAAAGTGAATCCGCAAGTTCAACTTGCGGATTCAATGCCACCTCAACCCTTCCCTCCTAGTCATCAACGAGCAGCAAGTGACTTTCTCCACCTCAGCATAATCCGCAAGTTCAACTTGCGGATTCACCCTTTGCACAAATTCCCACCTGGCAGTGGCGGATCTAGAAATGAATTTCAGTAGTAACGTTTTTCATTTTTTTTCATTTTATTAGCAACGTTTTACAAATTTCGTAAAAAAAACAAATTTTCCACTAATTTTCCATTACGCGCGCGAAGTTGAGCAGCAACGGACGCGGCACCTAGTTATTATAGCACTATTTTGATAAAAAATTATTACAATAATTAATTATTCTGGATAAATTTAAGGTTCAAATCCATTGGAGGTGATACATGAAGAACAGCAAAAGAGATCAGATAAAAAGGGATACAAGATGGCTTCTTTAGAAGTTTTAAGTCATGTAAAGATCAACGCCGTCCCAGAAACACCGCTGTCCACCGTGAAAAATGTTTTCAAGAGTTTGAATCTTGACCTGCATTTTAACAAAAATGAAGTCCGAAATGCAGAAGAAAAGTTGAAGCAAGCGTTTATTGAGTTCCATGAAAAGCTTCGGTTTTTAAAGAACTACGCGTAAGCATTGATTAATCACTATTAATATTACAGTAAAATAGATAACTGAAGTGTATATTGCTTTACAAAACAGGTTCCTGAATCAGTTGGCTATCTCTAAGATAATGAAGAAGTATGATAAGGTTAGGGATGTTTAGTTTTTGTCATACATGTGCACATCGAGGTGTTCAATCGCTGACCTGGAATGTTATTGCAGATCACTTCAAGAAATGCGTCGGATGCTTACTTGAAGACGGTTGAAGAATCTTATTTAAGCCAATCTGATGAGGTGTGTTAATATGATGTTTTAAACTTTTAACTGATGCTGCTTTTGAAATCGGTTAAGTTGCCGCCACTTAACAAAGAAAATTCCTTCAGGTTTCTAAGCTCATCGAGCGAGTGGAATCAGTATTCATAAAGCATTTTTGTAACGGAAACCGACATCAAGGAATGGACACCTTAAGGCCCAAAGCTAAACGAGAGAAGCATCGGGTAACATTTTTAGTAGGTAAGTTACAGACATCCTGTAAGTTAAACTGAAGGCGATAAGAGCATATTTTAGACTTGTACAGCTTTCGCCAATGTATGTTCTGTTTCAGGTTGCTTCTTTGGATTCTCATTAGCGCTTATGGTGGCGATTATTGTAAGTATACATGCTAGAAATCTGCTCAAGAGCGAAGGTCGAACCAAGTACATGGATACCATCTTTCCACTGTACAGCTTGTTTGGATTTCTCGTGTTACACATGCTGATGTATGCTGGGAATGTATACTTTTGGACGCGTTATCGCGTTAATTACTCGTTTATATTTGGGTTCAAGCAGCGTACAGAATTGGGGTCTAAAGAGGTTCTTCTCCTCAGTTCGGGTCTATCAGTACTGACTCTTGCAGCTGTACTCTCGAATCTTGAAATGGAATTGGATCCAGTAACTAAAAGTTACAAAGCAGTTACTGAACTACTTCCCCTGTTCTTAGTCATTGTAAGAACTTCTTTTCTATAGTATTTTTGTTGTATATATACTGTATTAGGCATTAAACAAACATTTTGCGTGAATTTTGACCCGTTTGACCCATTAGCGATGAACCAACGGTGGTAATTCCCATTTCTAGTTCCAAATATGTGCACTGCAAACCGCATCAGCAAGATCATTTCATTAAGCATTACTCGCCTTGTAGGATGCATCGCATACTAGTCCATTATACGCAAGGGCGAAGGTTACTTGGGGCCAGGGTGGCCCTGGCCCCCCTGTTTTTTGGCGCAATAGTGAAAATTTGCGATTTTCGTAGGTAAATTGTGTCCGGGTTGAGTGCGGCCCCCGCCGATTTTCCACTACCGATTGAAAAAATTTGAGTCCGGCCCCCGCCGATTTCAAAACCAAGCTTCGCCACTGATTATACGTTTATTAATTTTTTTATTAATTTATCTGTGAACTATGTTTTGTAGGTTGTTATTTTGATAACAGTTTGTCCATTCGACATCTTCTATCGTGCAAACCGCTACTTTCTCTTAGTCTGTTTATGGCATTGCATTTGTGCTCCACTTTATGCGGTCACACTCCCTGATTTCTTCTTGGCTGACCAGTTTACTAGTCAGGTAAAATCCGAAACCCTTCTAGGAAACAAGGATCATATTAAGATCAAGGGACTTAGAAATGTTTAAACTTATATTGTTTCAGGTTCAGCTATTGAGGAATTTGCAGTTCTACGTATGCTACTACGGTTGGGGAGATTTCAAAACAAGGAACGCAGAAACTTGCAGCAGTAGTGATGTTTACGACGCTCTTTCTATAGTCATTGCAGTCATCCCATATTGGATTCGAGTCCTACAGGTACACGTCCTACAACATGAACCACCCCCCCCCCCCCCCCCCCCAAATGATGCATTCATATGATTCAAGTTTTTAGCTGTTGTTTGTATAAAATTGTGTAGTGCATACGACGCTTGTGTGATGGGCGCGACTCTACGCAAGCTTTGAACGCACTCAAATACTTCTCTACCATTGCAGCAGTTGTCACAAGGACAATTTACAGTCAAAAAAGAGGAATAACCTTGAAAATCATATCTGCATCTACCTCAGGAGTTGCAACAATTTTCAGTACCTATTGGGATATAGTTATGGATTGGGGCCTACTATGCAAGGACTCTGAAAATCCATGGTTAAGAGATAAGCTTATTTTGCCTAACAGATCTATCTACTTCATAGCAATGGTAATTACTACTTAGCCATATACAATATTAAAAAATAATGATGAGATCTTAATAAATTAACTATGCTTTAACCACTTATACTTCATTATATTATAGAAACTGGCTTTTAATATGTAAAATAATAATAATTTGCAGGTATTGAATGTGATACTGAGACTTGCATGGATGCAAACTGTGCTGGATTTTCATGAGGCGCCATTCCTTCATAAAAATGCGCTAATTGCAATAGTTGCGAGTTTGGAGATCATCCGACGTGGCATATGGAATTTCTTCAGGTGTGGTTTGATTCCTAATTATGAATACATAAAGTGAATATCAAGCAAACATAATCTAACATTGTGGTTAACGAATTCAGGTTGGAGAATGAGCATTTGAACAATGTTGGAAAATTTAGAGCTGTCAAATCAGTGCCGTTGCCTTTTAGCTATGAGGACGGATATAAAAATCTATAATTCGTTTATTCATCTACGAGTGATAGCAAAGTTGTAAAGAGTAAAGAGTCACCAGTTTTGTAAAGAACTAGTGGTATTGATGGGTGCGTTGATAAATCACAATCATACGTGTGTTTTTGCAAAATTCTATTTGCTACGCTAGCGATAAGTTTACATATGCTGAGTATAACAACGGACGCGTATAGGTTCCAAATGTGCCCATGCACAGTAACTTTAAAAAACTTATGCCAGAAAAACGATATCAACACAAAGAATAATTAACAAGATTGTGATATAATTCTCTAAACCAAAAATAATGAAACAAAGTATCAATAATTTACACCAAAACAAACACTATCAAAACCTCTAAAACAACTTACAGATTTTTAACAATAAGATTTCTGATCTGATTAAAAAAGATCATAATGGTTCTTCTCATAATGTGATATTATATAGTCTTCACAAAATAAGATCTTTGGGCTGGGCCAGATGACAAATATGAATGGGCCCAGCAATATGAATCCACAAAGACTTCAGCATTACTCCTTAGCTAAGCCCAACAATCAAGCCCCTTTAGTTTTTAAACTTCAACAGCCCAGATCTCTAGCTGCCCATCTCCAGTGGCCCAAAACATGAAAAATAATAAACCATAAGCAAAAATATATGAATTACTAGATTATACCCCGGGAATATTCCGGGGTTGAGAAATCTAATATGACATATCAGTTTTACATATGAAATAGAATGATGCACTTTACAGTTACATGCAGGAAAGCTTCGGGTAGAACCTAACCTAAAACAATTAGCAATGTATCTCCAATGTTAACGCCTAATCTTAGATAATGTACAACTCTAATATTAATACCTAACCTAAAACAATGTACAACTCCAATGTTAACACATGTTGAAAATAGAATTCATATTTACTGGTTTGAACATAATTAGTGACTTGCCTATACATGATTAATGAATTACCTGAACACTTTGTGTTTTTTTTTTTCGTGTATGAACAAAACCCCACAAAAAATAGTCATTTTTTTCTTCGTTTTTTTATATAGCACTATGATACTTGTTGGAAAGATAATAAAACGCTCGTTAATTTGGTGTGATTTTTTTCTTTAAAAAATCTTGTATATAACAGATATGTACAACTCCAATGCTAACACACGTTGAAAATAGAATTCATATTTACTGATTTGAACATAATTAGTGACTTCCCTATACATGATTAATGAATTACCTGAACACTTTGTGTTTTTTTCCCGTATGAATAAAACCCCACAAAAAATAGTCGTTTTTTTCTTCGTTTTTTATATAGCACTATGATACTCGTTGGAAAGATAATAAAATGCTCGTTAATTTGGTGTAATTTTTTTCTTTAAAAAATCTCGTATATAAAAGATTTTAACGTTTAAAAATTATGAGAGGAAACATGAGAAAGAAAAATTCAATTTTTTTCTTAAAATCAATTAATGCCACATGACCACACTCAAAGAAGAGAATGTCCTCTTTAAATGTCATGTAGGATTTATTGTTTTCAATTATATAATATAGATATGTTGACCTGATGATTAAATTAGACAATCATATATTAAAACACCCCCTCAATTTAATAGTCAAACACATAATCATAAAAACCCATCCTTTAATAAGGTTGTGGGGAGTGGAGGGGAAGAGGGGCGTGAAACACCATGTGACATGTGTGAGGACCATGTTTGAAGGGTGAAAATTGTGGGGAGTGGAAGGAGGGAAGGGCGTGAAAGGAATATTATTATTATTATTATTATTATTATTATTATTATTATTATTATTATTTGTGTTAAAATTAAAAAAAATAAGAAAGCCAATCAAATCGTCCCACATCTCCTCCCCCTCCCCCACGCCAAAGAATATTATTATTATTATTATTATTATTATTATTACTATTATTATTTGTGTGTTAAAAAAAAAGCCAATCAAATCGTCCCACATCTCTTCCTCCCCCCCCCCCCACCCCTCCCCCACCCCACCACGCTAGTAAAAAACTCCCTGCCCAGGGGGCTCACGCCAAGGTGGGGTGGTGTACCCCCCCCCCCCCCACACACACACACACTCTGTTCACTCTAAACCACGTCACTTGAAACATGTATTTATTACTTTAAAAATCTAACTTTCTTCTTAATCAAAAAACGAGTGAAAATAGATTTTTTTTTATTTTTTCTAAAGGCAAACTTCAATTAAAACGCCGGAGGTCCTCAAAATAAGGACCGCTGCAAAGCAATTACATCATATACAAAGGGCCTTCAAGAAACAATAACCGGAACGGCTGCCCGATGTATGCCTCTACGGTGTTGAATAGTGGAACTGCAGCTCGGTCTCCGTCTTCTCCGGTAAGATCCAGATCTACAAGAGAGAAAGAAGGGTGGGGCGTGGAGGTGACTGCTAGGAAACCACAAGTGGAGTCCAACGTACAGACACAAAAAGTGATGGCGGCGACAGCCATGTGTTATCAGGGGGTAATTTGTATGTGATAACTTGTGCCCTAATGAGAGGTGAAGACCTCTTATATAGGGCTTCTCATGGGCCTTAATGGGCCGGGCATCATGGACCCCTAACTATATGGGCACATAGCCCATTGGCACCAAGCCCAGTTAGGGGGTTACCTCCACACCCCAATATTAGTAAATAATATAAGAAGTAACAAGTAGTAAAGACGGTATGTCGGGTCAAGCACCATACCTCTACAAGTCCCCCTAGTCTAGTGTTGCTCCCACGTGCAAGTGTTGGGTGGAGCGCTGGACTAATTAGGAGTGCTCGGGAATGAAGATTAAGAGCTTTATCTTCTCGGTGGACCAATGACTCGAACGTTTCATCTTCTTGTTTCGATGTGTGTGGGAGGTTGCTCGTTGAGCTAGTTACCAACTAAGTGTCACCTTCTAGGCTAACTGTTGCCGACGCTTGTGAGGGCTGCTTGTTACGCTTGTTATCGGCTAAGTGTCACCTTCTAGGCTAACTGTCGCCGGCGCGCGAGAGTCCAGTAACGATTTGTTGCAGGTGTTATTGTGACTCGTTGCCAAACCTGCAAGTATCTCCATCATATAATATGGGTGTATTATGAGGCGCCCAGTCTTGTATTAGTATATCTTAGCCCATAATAAGTTGTTAGATAATAAATAACGCTGAATATAAAAAGATTGTACCAAAACCTTGAGCGGCCAATGTTATGGCGCGCGTGCGGATGTTATAGCGCGCGGTGAACCAACAACACCTTTCTTGGGGGGTGAATTCATATGGCGCATCATGGTATGGGGTCCATCTAAAGTGTTGATATACCGTGCCATCCCCCCAGTTCATTGCTGCTAAGTGTGATGTTTTAGGAGCATTGAACTTATAATAAGATTACCCTTCGCCAATGGATCGTATGACGCGCCAAAGTTATCGTCCGTGGATTGCTTTAAGTAGGCAAGGGCATGCTCTGCGGAGAACGTCTTTTAAAGTATTACGTCAACTCAACGCAGTGGCGGCGTGTTCCTGAAAAGGACGCGCGCAGCGTTGTAACACGTTCCTGAAAAGGAGACGTGGCGGCGCGTTCCTGAAAAGGAGACGCACGCGAGGTTGAAGCATGTTCCTGAAAAGGAGACGTGGCGGCGCGTTCCTGAATAGGAGACGCGCGCGAAGTTGAAGCATGTTCCTGAAAAGGAGACGTGGCGGCGCGTTCCTGAATAGGAGACGCGCGCGAAGTTGAAGCACGTTCCTGAAAGGAGACGTGGTGATGTTGTAGCACGTTCCTGAAAAGGAGACGTGGCGGCGCGTTCCTGAAAAGGAGACGCGCGCGAAGTTGAAGCACGTTCCTGAAAAAGAGACGTGGTGGCGCGTTCCTGAAAAGGAGATGCACGCGAAGTTGAAGCACGTTCCTGAAAAGGAGACGTGGCGGCACGTTCCTGAAAAAGAGACGTGCGCGGAACGTCTTTTAAAATTTTGACGTCAACCCAACGCGGGGTTACAGTTGCGTAGGGGGTTACCGACAAGCGGGGTTACCCGTAGCGTGGAGTTACTAGCTTGTGCGGCGTTACCGTTGCGTAGGGGGTTACCGACAAGCGGGGTTACCCGTAGCGTGGAGTTACCGGCTTGCGCGGGGTTACCGTTGGGTAGGGAGTTACCAACCAGCGGGGTTACCCATAGCGTGGAGTTACCGGCTTGCGTGGGGTTACCGTTGCGTAAGGAGTTACCGACCAGCGGGGTTACCCGTAGCGTGGAGTTACCGGCTTGCGCGGGGTTACCGTTGCGTAGGGAGTTACCGACAAGCGGGGTTACCCGTAGCGTGTCTGAACCTGCAAAAATCAGTTGCATAATATGGGCGTATTATGAGGTGCCCAACCTTGCGTTAGTGTATCTTAAACTTTAAAGTAAGTTACTAGACGTGAACAACGCGCGATTTATAAGATTGTACCATAACCTTGTAATTGAAGCAGGACCATTTGGCGTTTCATTGGTATGAGAACCATGTAAAATGGCGTTATACCATGCCATTCCCCCAGTTCGTTGTGGGTACATGTAATGTTAGTAACATTGAATATGTAATAATAAGTTATTACACAGCTTGTGCAATCGTAATAAGTAAGATGGGTTAAATTTAAACCGCATTCAATAGTATATGATTTTTTATTTATCGCAATCTCGTGTTCTCGAGAATGTGAGATTTCCAAATGACATGTTTTATGCATATTAACAAAATTATATGCTATAATGTTAAAAAATACCATTGATTGGTGTACCAATAAATTAATGATACCCATATATGTATCAAACTGGTCCTGCACGTGGTGTAGTATAATGATTGAAAGTTCCTTGTATATGTGACAACATGATGTGTCTTATTTATTCAAGGATACCACGTGCATTTATCTTTTTTTCATGAGTGCCCACCAAACTAAATATAAGAAGAAGGTAGATTTATATTGCTACAACAAATAATAGCCTAACGTTACTTCTGAGTCACAGGAAGGGTTAAAGGGTTCAAGGGTTTCGATCCGCCTAACACAGGTCGTGGTGTCCTCCTATGTTGCAAAACGTAGAAGGAGGTTCAAGATAATATTGTTTTAAAGTGTTAGAATTCTGGTCTGAGTATTACTCAATACCAGAATTGTTATTCTAGGACTTAAGTGAGGTGTTCGTGTGATGGAGATAGACTCCTCACGTGTGTGTGGACCAAAAGAATAGAAGATTGAGTGTAAGAGAGAATAATCAGGGATGGATCAGATCTGTGGGATTGATCCTGATTATATAGAGGAGGTATCTTCTAATTTGGGAAGGCATATTATCTTGGACCATGATGCAACAAGAGGACAAGCCACTTTAGGTTGGTAATGGCTTTGGACCTGCGGTCCGAGCTGTGTAATGTCTACACGACAGTTGCTTTGACCTGGCCGAGGAAAAGGTGACAAGACAGGTTATCTTTTGATCTGTGCTTCTTCGTCATTTGAACCTTTGTAGGTTTCAACGCTTCAAGCATATATTTGTGATGGTTGTTAACCTTTTTGCCTTGGACTACCCACGTCATCAGCCCCCCAAGTCAGGAGTCTTTGTGGCATATGTAGAAGGCTTCTGACTGTTTGCTATTTTTGTTCTTGGTTGAAAGGTTCGGAGGTTCGTAGGTTTTGGTCGGTTACTTTCTCTAGATTTGAATTGTGATTTGACTGATTGACATGACAGGTTTCAGCCGTTCAGTCTTTGTATTAATTATAGGGCATCATTATCTATTTTATTTTGATAATAACTGCCTTTATATTACCTCTTTGCCATAAAATTACTTTACTCTTTTATCTTCTTCTCCAACGATTCTTCTTCACTTTCTTAGGGTTTCGCTTGTGCAATCATCAGGTCAGTCTTTTCTTCTTTACTTTTCTTTGCCTTTGATCATCCTTCAAGGCGTTATGGGTGCTAAGAAGGATATGTCTATCACCTTCTCTTCCCTTACACAAGAGGAAGTTGAAGCATTCTGCTTGGAGTGGGACATTGATCTGTCCTTCAAGCCTACTGCTCCTGGTTTTACAGATCCTGTTTCCAGTTGTCCTGATGGTTCGATTGCATTATATTGTCGTCATTTTGAATTTTCCAACGTTCGTCATCCGTTTTCTATTTTCTTGCTCAATGTTCTTAAGTATTATAGGGTTTCATTGGGTCAAATCCATCCTCATGGGGTTGGCCGTATTTTGCACTTTGAAATCCTTTGTAGGGCTCTTGGTTATGACCCGACCCTTCTTATGTTTAAGCGTTTCTTTCGCCTTGCCAAGAATGGCGATTGGTTTACCTTTGAAGGGTCCTCGGTTGAAACCAACTTGATTTCTTCTCATGTAACAACCATTGGTCAATGGAAGACTAGGTTTTTCCGGGTTTCTGAATCCATCTTCCCCTTCAAGCCTGTGTGGAGGCATCCCGAGGCTGTTCTTAATGAAGCAGAACCGTTGGAGTCTGCCTTAGATGAGAATTTTCTTAAGGCTATTCGGGCATGTCCTTCAAGGCTTCGTCCCTTTGGCGAACCTTTTCTGGTTTTATCCGGTATTAGCACTCGTTGGGACAAACAGGGTAGAGACCCTGTGTTGATGAAGGGTGATTAGGGTATGCTTATTTTTACCACTGTTTTTACTTGTTTTCTTTTTCGTATTTTTTAGTTTTTGTTTTCCTTATTGTTTGTATTGTAGTCTTGTCGGCTTTGGATTTCATTAAGGGTGATGATGCTTCAGAAGTTGTTTTTAAGGATGCTGAAGCTGCTGAGGGTGAGGATGCTTTGGCTAAGTATGAGAAGGGAAGGTATGATGGTGGTAACTATATCGCTGTTCCAAATGTGAAAAGCTTTTCTAAGCCTACTTCGACTAGGAGGTCTAGTCGTTGTTTATTGAAGGCTGCGAAGTCTGCGGATGTGTCTGAAGCGGTTGATGTGAGTGATGATATAGAGAACTCCGAGGAGGAGAAAGATCAGGATGTTGAAGATGTTATTGGTGAAGTTGTTGGTAAGAAAGACAAGGGTAAGAAGGTGGCTACAAAGGTTGTGATGATGAAGCATGTTGAGGGTTCCACGAGTGTTGATGGTGAAGGGGTGTATACCCCTGGTTGGAATGTGAAACCCTCTGATACCTTCAAATCATCCTCTGTTTGTGAGGATGTTCTTGCACATCTTGCTACCCCGGGTGCCAAGGCCTGTTTGGAGGGGTTGGATGATGATGCTCTTTTGACTAAGATGATGGTTGGGACTTGCAATCTGGCTACAATGCTTCCTGAAGGTGTGAGCAGGTTTAGGAAGATGATGGGAGAGTATAGTGATTTTGCCAAGAAAAGAAGAGAGATGAAGCAAGCTTTGGCTTCTTTGAAGAAGGATGCTTTGGAATGGGCTGAAAAAGAGAAGACCCTTGTTGGTTTGATAGATGAGCTGAAGAGAGGGCATGAAGCTGAGGTTGCTAAACATGAGGCTGCTCGTGTGAAGCTTGAGGTTGATAGGTTAACTCTTGAAGCAGAGAGGAAGGTGTTTGAACAAGAGAGGGTTGGGTTAGAGACTTCCCTTGCTGGTTCCTTGGATGACAATCAATGGTTGATTGAGGAAGGTATCCAGCAAGTTGTTACTTATCTGCTTCATTCTGCGGAGTTCAATTCTACTCTTGGGGAGGTTTATACCAAAGTCCTCATTTATGGTAAACATACATGTTTTGTTGCTGGTTTTAAAGCTCACAAAGCGGGTGAAGTTATGGAGGAGTCTCCTTTGTATCAGCCTAAGTCCATGGATGTTTTCAAAGAGACGGTGTTGAAGATGGAGCAAAAATCCTATCATTATGTTTCCCAGGTGTCTTCTTGCTATGGAAAACCTTTGCAGGTGCTAAAAGCCCATGGGTTTGAATGAAGATGTTTGTGCTCAAGTGCTTGAATCAGTTTCCAAGAAAAGGGCTCGTTTTGGTGACAACGAAGAGACTTTGGATGCTGAAGAGTTACCATCCAAGGATGCAAGTGTTGAAGCTTCTGAGGCTGGGATTGTTGGCGAGAAGCCATTGAAAAAGGGAAAGAAGACTAAGAAAGCAAAGGTGGCGAAGGTGGTTGGAGAGGATGAAGCCTCGAAGCCTTCGGGGTCTGGTGATGTTGCTTAGCTTCTTTTATGTCATTTATTCGTAGCTTTGTTAGTAATTTGTCTGTAAACAATTAACTGGTGTTTGGATAGTTTGTCTTTTGTTGGAGCTTAGTGGACTCCTTTATGGTGGTAGGCTTTGATAGCCTTTTGAACAATTTGTAGTATTTGGCTTGTTAAGGACTTTAATGTTTTAAGCCCTTAAGGCTATGTTAGGTTTCCTTTCTTTGTTGGCTTTTTAACTATGTTTGTTCTATGGTATTTGTCTTTGTTATGTTTGGAAATATGTTTAACCGGTAGCACCTTAAAAGGTTGAATGTTGCAGTCATTCATCCTAATGGTAGTCTAGGTAAACAAGTCACCATCTATCCTATACACTACTTAGTGTTTTCTATTTTTTTCGTAAGTTTGTTTAAAAACTTAAGGAACAATTGATGTAGGCTGCTCAGACCTGTCAATGAGACATGTAAAGAGAAAGTTTGTAAGTCTCATGGAGTTGGATTGACCTAGGAACTCACCCCTTATATAGGTTCATTCAACCCTTGAACCTATTAAGCGATATGACCTGGGAGATCATCCCCTTACATGGCCCTTGCCATGGAGTTTCTTGCAAGGTTCTCAACCTGAAAGTAGGATAGAAAGACAAATTTTCAAAAGAGGATCTACTGATCCTTTCATTGATTTAACATGTCAATGTTACATCATTCAATAGAAGAGAAACTACATTTCTTGAAAGCCTAAACAAAGAATTTTTAAGGTTCTTGCCGTTCTAGTGGCGTGGTAGCTTCTTGCCTTCCATGTTGGCAAGTTTATAGGATCCTCCTTTGTGGGATTCTAGGATGGTGTAGGGACCTTCCCATTTTGGTCCTAGCTTCCCTTGTTTTCTTTCTTGCTTGCTTCGTTGTTCCTTAAGACCAGATCTCCTGGCTTGAAGCGTTCGTGCCTTACCTTAGCATTGTAGTAGGACTCCATCTTTTGTTTGTATTGAGCTTCTCGAATTGCTGCTGAGTCCCTTGCTTCTTTTAAGAGGTCTAGGTTGAGCAGAGCTTCTTCCTCGTTGGTCTTAATGTCAACGTGAAGTGTTCGGAGTGTGGTAACCCCAATCTCGGCCGGGATAACTGCTTCGGATCCAAAAGTAAGACTGTATGGCGTTTTCTTGTTACTTGTTTTTTCGGTGGTTTGGATGGCCCATAAGACGCTTGAGAGCTCATCCAACCATCTTCCTCCTTTCTACCAAGTCTAGCCTTGATCCCTTCAACCACACTTCGGTTCATTCTTTCAACCTGGCCGTTTGATTGTGGGTATGCCACAGAACTGAAAACTTGAGTTATTCGATATTCCTTGCACCAAGTGTTGAAGGGTTTCTCTGCAAACTGCTTCCCATTATCTGTGACCAGTACTCCGGGTAAGCCGTACCGGCAGATGATGCTTTCCCAAACGAAGTCGATGATCTTTTTCCGGATATTTTCCCTAAAGGCCTCACTTCTGGCCACTTTGTTAAGTAATCAACGGCAACCAACAAGAACTTAACCCCTCCTTTTGCTGGTGGGAAGGGTCCAACGATATCCATCCCCCATTGTAAAATGGCAAGCTGAGTTGATTGGGATCAAGTCATGCTTGGGGCTATTTGGGACTGGGGCGTGTATTTGGCAGGCTTCACATTTTTTCAACTGTTCTGATGCATCTCTGTGCATGGAGGGCCAGAAGTAGCCGAGATTCATGAGCTTCTCAACCACTGATCGTGGACCACAATGAGCTCCACATATACCTTTGTGGACCTCCTTAATTAAATATCTGCTTTGTTCCGGGCCAACACATCGAAGCAATGGAGCCAAATACCCTTTTTTATAGAGTATGTCTTCTTGGATGATGTATTGCCTGTAAGTCCAAGATCTTCTCTACCGGGTATCAAACAAACAATCGAGTGCGGAAAACAAGATTGAATGTGAAGAACAAAAGATTAAAACGATGAAAAACACAAATAATTGCTGCTTTGTATTGCACACGGTATGAAAACCGTCAGGTACAATACACCAATCACCAATGATCTCTAGAGAAGCTCTCTAGAGATATATGTTTTGTTTTTTTCAAATGAATGGTCTAACCCTAATAATGTAGCAAACAAAACATTATATAGGGTCCACTAAAGCCTTGGCCCACATGGCCTAACCCAAGCCCATTAACTTAAACTAAGCCCAATTAACACAAACAGGCTTAATAAAGACAAGCGTAAACCTACTTAAATATAGCCCAACAATATCCCCCTAGGTTTATGCTGTCTTTATCATGGCTTAGTAGGAAGAATCTTCAGATCTTGATCTTCCAATCTTGGGTTCTTTCTTGTTCTCTTGGAGGTAGCTTCACAACTTTAATCATCATCAGCTTTTGCTTGAACATATAGCTAAAAGAGAACGTGAGAGGAGGATTCTCAGAAGCTCTTTTCTTTGTTAATCTTCTCTTTCAAGCTACTTCACAGGTACTTCTTTAGTTGTACTTTCATTGTCAAAAGATGACTCACTTCAGGTTCTTCTGACTCAGGTACATCTTCTCAGTGTGGTGATTCATGCTTGTCAGCAACTGGAACTCTTTCATTCTTCATCAACCCCTGTTTCTTGATTCGAATAAAATTCTGCAAATTCTCAGAATTTTGTGAGCAAACAATTTTATGCAACAGAGGGTCCAGTATATACATAAACACCAAGTACATCAGTGTACTTCATTTTTGAAATCTCAAAAACCTGAATTTTTGTTCGAGAATCGGTCAAATTCTCAAGAATGGTCAATTTTTCATAACAGATAAACAAATTAAAATAAAAATTCAAACTAATTACAATGCATCTTTTTGGTGAGAATTATGTGCAAGAAGATCATATCAGCTTTGTCAAAATGCAACACACCGTTAGTATATTTGTTCTAATAAAATTATTAAAGTGCTAGAAAGCAGTCCAAGACGATTACCAGCATCGTTTATCCACTTAAACAAACATACACACACGTCTTCAAGTCCGATATTTTCTTATTTTCTTAACGTGTGTTAGACCGAAATAACTGTGTGTCCCACATCATGACATACCCCCGCGATCAAGGTATGCACAAAGCTTCTTCATAACAGGTGAGTAAACTGCTGACATCTGTAATTTTTACAAGGTCAAGATCATCGGTGATCAGGTCTGCATATATCTGGATGCAACAAAGAGACCGATGGATTCTCGACCAGGGTTAGGGCAAATACCAAATGTTTTGGTATGATCGTTGCTTTAGGCTTTTGATTTGTGCCTTTAGCTTGAATTCTCTTTGAGAATATGGGTTTTGGCATTTCCTTATTGCTCTTTTAAGACGTCCTGACTGTGCCTAGGTCAGCATATATCTGGATGCAGCAGAAGGGCAGCCAGGACATCCCCAGATGTATCAACAATTTAAAGACCTGAAATCTCAGATTTTGGCAATCTATCAACGCAAGATTTAAGACCATAAAATCATACGCCAATGATGTGTTCCCCACAAACTATACAGTCCTTTATCTTTAGCATTAATTTTGAACTGAGTTCGTAGTGCAGTCTGCCTGCCAGTACATCATATAATGGATCTGCAATCACACTTGATTTACTTTTCTTTTCGATTTTTAATCGGTGACAACTTAACAGCTGATGTACTATCATTTCTTCTTTTTCGCACCATGAAATTCTCATTTTCTGAATTTTCTATTGTTTTTGTATTTTTCTGAGGATATATATCCCCCTAAATTTGTGCTTAAAATTGAAAATTTAAAGAACAAATTTACAACCTAAAACTAAGAAAAATCTTTTTGTGTTTTTCTAAACCATTCTCGAATCAAAGACCAATTACGTTCAGAATAAAAAGCATCAGGTTTTGAACGTACCTCTTTCGCTGATTTTACCTCCATTATCTCCTTTAAAGGAAACATACTCACTGTTTGAAAATTTAAAATAAACGTATAACAGAAAGATGTCACCTGTCATGTGCGGGGAACAACCGTTGTCAACATATCAGTGGTCGTCGACAATCCTCCCTGGATGTCCCTGCACTAAGAAAAGAGATTAATTAAACATTGGTACCCAGGCCATCGCGGTCCTGGGCACTCCTGAAGCGTCAATGTAAGACACTTCTCTCAAGCACATGTCCTGCTTCTCATTTAGGACTGGTGTAGCTGCCGCCTTTGCTTTCCAGACTTGTTTAGGCTTAGCACACGGTGTTGCCACTTTCGGAGTAGCAGCTTTCAGTTTCTCAGGTTGTTTAGACTTCTGTGGTTGAACAACCCTCCGTTTGCTCTTGGCAGCATTCCAGTCTCCATCAGACGGTTTAACTTTGGGATTCATGTTCTTCCTTGCCTTAGATTTATTACCCTTCATTGGCTTGGAGTAGTAGTTATCCCTAGGTATAACCTTCTGATGTTGTCGATAATAGGGCACATAAGGACGACTTGTGCAATTCCTTGCAATGTGACCGGGTCTTCCACAGTTGTAGCATGTCTGCTTCTTTGCATATGAAGCATATCCCGGTTTGTTCGATCCCACTGATGAATGTGAGTGATGGGATCTGTTGGATGATTTGTTTGCAGGCTTCTTAAAGTTTCTGCTCTGCTTAGAACATCTTGAACACCCGTGTGAAGAAGATTGTGCTTGTGATGAGGACTGTCCTTGAGCTTTCTGTTTAACTTCAGGAACCTGTTCATGAGAGTTAGTACAGGTAATTTTTCTATGTGGTGGCACATATTTATCGGTCGTGCCATTAACAGATAGCTTAGAAACAGTCTTTTGCACATATGGTATAGCATCTGCAGACAAACTAGACTGTTTCACACAAACACCTGCATTGTTAGTGCAAACAAGATCATCCCCCTCAACCTTAACCTCTACTTTTACTAAATCTGCACATGAAGTAGAAGCATCAGTAACGTTCACACATTTAAATTCAGGGACTATTGGTATTATCACACCTGTGCCAACAGTCATGGATGAGGGATCCTCACATTCTTGTTTAATCTCGACTGGCCTTGAGCACACAGATTTTTCAGATTCTGGCTCAGTCGAGAGTGTGACATTTGATTCAGACGAGCCACTTGATTCAGAAACATGTTGTGGCGAATCTGCTGAATCCCCCGTTGACTCAGCTGCTCTAGAGGACTCACAGCTGGATTCACTTGATTCAACTGACACTGATTTCTCAGAGTCGGTTGTTTTGGGTGATTCACATTTGGAGTCACTTTCAAAAGTTGGTGGGGCAGCTGGTTCAACGGTCTGTGGTGCCCTGTACTCTTCATAAATCTTTTTGAATGTTTTCATGAAATCAAACTCAAAGGGCACATTTGAGTCTGATTGGCCGGTCGGTTCAATTTGCTCAATTTTCGGTTCAGTTTCAAAAACGGTTTCTTTTAAGACATTATTCAATTCATTTGTGTCATTTGAAACTGGAACTTCATCTCTCCTCACATCAAAAACTCTGTCAATTTCTTTATTTTTCTCAAAATTTAACGTCTCGGTCTGCTTTGAAGCATCTTGAGACTTGACAAAGGTTTTTGATGGAGCCTGCTCCTTCTTAGGTTGTTTGTTCTTGGGTTTAGAGATTCGGACAGGGACTGATTTAGGTTTGGAGATCTCATCTTGATCCCTCGATGGTCGACTGGTTGGCTCTTCTATTGGAGGACCGTATCCTTTAACAGGCAGAGCCAACAACTCTTCATCCGACATAGGAATTGAAGAATAGTTTTCATTGAAAGGTGGAGGAATTTCCACAAATCCAATTCCCTTATTCCTCACGTCCTTTGGTCTTAACCTTAACTGGGTATTGATCATTTTTTCAACTTTGGGACTAGAGCAATCGAACTTTTTAAAATGAAAATCGGCATTTTCAAATTTAGATTTTAAGTCGATCAATTCCGCGGTCAAAGTATCAGACAGTCGTTTGAAATGTAAATATCGACACTTGTGGTCACTCACCTCCTGATGCAAGCGCTTGATATCGAGTTTTTGTTGTTCGACCATTTCTTTATAAGAATTAAATTTCTTTTTAATGTCCCAAGTGGCCATTTTCTCGTATTCAAGCTGCTTGTATGCAGAGAGAGTTTCTTCTCTAAAACCCTTAATTTTTAACTTGCATCGTTCAGTACAACATGATTCAGCTAAAATTTCAGCGTGTACCTCAGATGCAGATGGCACGTGATCATCCGGTTGTGCCATGAAAGCTTGAGCAGCGTGAGCGGCAGGAGCAGCAGATGTGATAGGAGCAGCAGGTGTGACAGAAGCAGCAGGAGCGACAGAAGTGGCGGGAGCGGCAGAAGTGGCGGGAGCTGTAGGAGCAGCGGGAATGACGGAACAGGTTGAATCTGAATTCGATGATGGAGCAGCAGAATTTGATGAGCATGTTGCAGCAGAGGTGATGTTATCCAATTCTTTGATAAGTGATATTAACTCATCCGGCGTCATTTTAGACCAGTTTATTTCCGAAATGATCCGATTGACGTTCATAAACCAGCTGCATGTTGGCTGATTTGGAATTCTTTTCAATGCGTCCAAAAGAATCTTGTTGACCCAACGATTTGACACTACGATTTCAGCATTTTTCATGTCAGACAGTAGTTCGGTAAATCTGCCAATAATTGCTCCCACGGTTTCACCAGGAGTGTAACTGAAACCCTCCAGTCTCTGCTTAAACACCTCACTTTGAGAAGACATTATTAATTCTCTAGACCGTGATTTCCCAAAAATCTAGACGTTCACACAAATTTTAGAGACGAGCACCGGGCGTCCAACCGTAGTCAACCGTAAAAAATGGTACACAGTCTAGTCCACCGTAGTCAACCGAATCAAACCGTAAAACGTAAGGTCGATCCCCTCAACTTGAGCTTGTGCACTCCAAATAATACTACTAGTACTATTATTATTATTATTATTATTATTATTATTATTATTATTATTATTATTATGATTCACGTGATCCTTTTTTCAATTTTCGTGAACCGACACAACTACCGAAACAAATTTTAACACAAAATCTGATCTCTCTCTTCAAATCATCTACCCTCTTCCTCTCTCTAAATAATAACTTCTTCTCTTTTATTTTGTCATATACCACCCACAACAACAATTTGTCTGCTCTTTCTCTTTCTCTTTCATCAAACTCGAGACTCTCTCTCTTCTCTCTACAAAAATTTTATCTTCTCAAAACAATGTTTCTCTCTACACAAATAGATTCAACTTTTCAGATCTGGTCTTCAAATGACCGGATGTTTCTTCTTCAACAACACACTCCAGCTCTCTCTTTCTCTCAAACTTAACTCTCTAACAATCAAGGATAACCCTCGTCAGTCTCTCTCGCCGGCGAGTTTCTTCATACAAACAACCATTATCTCTCACAAGATCTACTCCTCTTTCTGTTTACAAATTTGATAATGAACACCACAACAACCTTCTTCTATATCTGTTAATAGTGACCCCCGCTCTCTCGATTTGCGTGCAGCAACCAAGAACAACCACAACAGCAAGGTCCCGGTCAGATGGTGATGTTGGGTTGCAGGTTTGGTAGGGTTTCCGGTGGTTTTTGGTAGATGGTTATGGGTGGTCGGGTGAGTTCATTATGTCTGAGGTGGGTTTTTGTCTGAGGTGGGTTTTTGTTGGTGTGTTCGAGTCAGGTTGTGGTCCGATCTGATGATAGGTTTTTAGGTAGGTGATGAAATATGGCGGATTAAAGGAGCAGATGGTCCCGGGTTGGTTTTGAAGTGGGTGACCGGGTGGGTTAAGGTGGGTTTTGATTTTCCAGGTGGTTTCGGTTTTGGTTTCGGGTAAGGTGGATGGGTTAAGGAGGGGTGTCGGGTCAGGTAGAGTGACCGGTGGTGGTTTACGGGTCAGAGGGTTTTGGTGGTCGGGTAAGAGTGAAGGTGAATGGTGATGGAGAGGTGGAGCAGGTGGTGACGATGCGGCGGTGGGTTACGAGAATGGTGGTGGTTTGTGGAGCAGAGAGTTCGGGTTGGAGCCGGGTTCAAATGTTCGAGTAATGAGTTCGACGAGAAAAAGGCTGAGTTCGACCTTGAGTTCGACTTTGAGTTCGACCTGGGTGTTCGAGTACAGATCTGAGTTCGAGTTGATGTAGCTGAGTTCGAGTTGAAACAGTGCTGAGTTCGATGAGGTGGTGAGTTCGACCTTGATGAACTGAGTTCGACCTTGAGTTCAACGAGGTGGTGAGTTCGACCTTGATGCTGAGTTCGACCTGAAAGCGGAGTTCGAGTAGCAGATCTGAGTTCGACCTATTCAAGTGTGTTCGAGTTGGGTTTCCGACTGAGATAGGTGTTTCTCGAAAAATGTGTTTTTGGCTTGTTGAACTGTTCCGATGTGCTGTTGTTGTAGGGACCACCAAAGATTTTGAGAGTTTAAAATTTTCTTTATTTTTAGAAGACTTTTTCTCTCCCAATAAGATTGTTGACTTTGATATTTGAAAATATTTTCCTTTCCAAACTAACTGCCGAAAATCTCTCCAACACAATTAAAAACCACCAAAACAAGATCAAATATCCTCTTTTTCAATCAACCCTGCTACGTTCTTCGTGTTCTTAAAAAAAATTCTGCAAACAAAACTTAAACACAAAACTTATCAGAAAAATAAAATTATTAAACGAGATAAAACATAAACCTGTAAAACTGAATAATCGCAGCAGCAAAACGTCCTCTTTTGATCCTCGAATGATACCAAAACCGAGCCCTTGAATGGCTTCAATGGCTCTGATACCAATTGTAAGTCCAAGATCTTCTCTACCGGGTATCAAACAAACAATCGAGTGCGGAAAACAAGATTGAATGTGAAGAACAAAAGATTAAAACGATGAAAAACACAAATAATTGCTGCTTTGTATTGCACACGGTATGAAAACCGTCAGGTACAATACACCAATCACCAATGATCTCTAGAGAAGCTCTCTAGAGATATATGTTTTGTTTTTTTCAAATGAATGGTCTAACCCTAATAATGTAGCAAACAAAACATTATATAGGGTCCACTAAAGCCTTGGCCCACATGGCCTAACCCAAGCCCATTAACTTAAACTAAGCCCAATTAACACAAACAGGCTTAATAAAGACAAGCGTAAACCTACTTAAATATAGCCCAACATTGCCTTGACTTGATCCGGACCCTTTCAGCTTCAACATGATCTTGAGGTAGTTCACCTTTTTTCAGGAATGTTATGAATGGAGTCATCCAATTTGGTTCATTTTCAGTGATTACATTTTGTACTTCGAGTTCGGATATGGAGGGATCTTGGATTACTTCAACCAACACTTTTTTGGTGAGATGGGCAAAGTTTAATGAGGCAAGCTTGCTGAGAGCATCAGCTTTCTTGTTGTATGATCTTGGAACTTGCTTGATTTTGCAGGACTGGAAGGTGTTCATGATTTCTTTTGCCTTTTCTCTGTATTTTTTCATGTTTGGTTCTTTGGCTATGTAGCTATCATTTACTTGGTTGGAAACCAAGAGCGAATCAGTGAACACTTGAAGCTTTTGAACGACCATCTTTTTTGCAAGCTTCAATCCTGCGATCAAAGCCTCATATTCTGCTTCATTGTTGGTGGCCTGAAATTCCAAGCGAAGAGCATATGTGAATTCTAATCCCTCGGGATTGATTAAAACAAGACCTGCTCCGGATCCTTCAACGCTGGAAGCTCCGTCAGTGTAAAGCTTCCAGGCTTCCGGATCAGAGGGTTTGTCTGTTGCAACGTTAACCTCGGTGGTTTCCACCCTTGGAACCTCAGCTAAAAAATCAGCTAGTATTTGTGCCTTTATTGCCTTCCTCGGGACGTAGGTGATTTTGTGTTCACCTAGCTCGACGACCCATTTGGCCAGTCGTCCCGAAGTTTCAGGTTTTTCAAGCACACTCTTGATGGGTTGGTCGGTGACCACTTGTGGGGTGTGCTTGAAAGTACCTTCTGAGCCTTCTAGCTGTTTGTACTAGGGCCAAGGCTAGTTTTTCTAGAGGAGGGTACTTGACCTCTGCCAACTTTAAAGTTTTACTGAAGAAGTAAACAGGTACCTGGGTTTTATCTCTTTCAATGGTGAGAACAGCACTGAGGGCTTCTTCAGTAACACAAAGATAGACAGAGATAGTTTCTCCTGCTTTAGGGGCTACAATAGTTGGGAGGGAAGCCAGATATTGTTTCATTTGGTTGAAGGCTTCCTCGGCTTCTTCTGACCATCTGAATTTTTTCTTGTCTGTGCAACCCTTGAGAGTTTTGAAGAAGGGTAGGGATCTTTCAGCTAGTTTTGACATGAAGCGTTTTAAAGCAGCGAGTTTGCCGTTCAGGCTTTCTACTTCTTTCTTGGTTTGTGGTGACTTCATGTTCAGGACGGCTCGGACCTTGTTGGGGTTGGGCATTATGCTCTGCTTTCCCACGATCTGTCCCAAAAATTTTCCTTCTTCGAACCCGAATGAACACTTTACAGGGTTGAGTTTCATGTTGATTTTTCTGAGGTTGCTAAACGTTTCTAGTATGTCTTGAAGCATTTGTTCCTCCGTCTTGCGTTTAATAACTAGATCATCCACGTAAGCTTCCATGTTCTTGCCGATTTGTCCGGCGAACGCTTTATCAACCAACCTTTGGTATGTGGCACCTGCATTCTTTAAGCCAAAAGGCATTTTTTTAGTAACAAAAGATGCCCTTGTCAGTGTGAAAAGCTGTTTTTTCTTCATCTTCCACCTTCATCTGTATCTGGTGGTAACCTTTATAGGCATCCAGGAAACACTTGAAGGGGAAGCCTGTCAATGAGTCAACTTTTAAGCATGCTTCATGCAAAGGATAACAATCCTTGAGGTAGTGAATTAACTTTTAAGTTAACTTTAGGCAAATGGGAAACCTGTCAATGAGTCAACTTTTAAGTCAACTTCAGGCAAAGGATAACAATTCTTGGGGCAAGCCTTGTTGAGGTCCTTGAAGTCTATGCACATTCTCCATGAATCATCCGACTTCCTGACCATCACCGGGTTTGCAACCCAGGATTGGTATTTGACTTCACGGATGATTCCTGCTTTGACCAGCTTGTCAACCTCTTGGCATGCAGCCTTGCTTCGTTTGGGGGCAAGGCTCCTTTTCTTTTGTACAACCGGTTTGACATGTGGAGGAATCTTGAGCTCATGTTCAGCAACGCTTCGAGGGATGCCAGTCATGTCACTGGGACACCAGGAAAAAATATCAACATTGTTTCGTAGTAACCATTCAAGTTTTAAAAGTGTTTCTGTGGGGAGATATGTGTTGACCCGTATTCTCTGTTCTGGGTACTTTGGGTTGATGCTGAGGCCGAGTTTGTTTCGGTCATTGTTGTCTTCGTTCACCACTAGTACTGTAGTTGATGCTTGAAGGGTTGCGATCCCATCTTTTGTGGGGATCTTGGCATTCTTCCGACTAATGGAGATGGTCATGTCAAAAACCACTACTCCAGGTCTGCCAATGATAACATCATAATTGGACGGTAGGTCCAGGACGATAAAGCTTAGTGGTTCAGTTCTTTGCATCCTCCCATCGGAGAAATTCACATCAAGTGTTATTTCTCCCAGGGGCTTGATGGGTACGTCTGCAATGCCTTTTATGGAGACCTCTGTGGGTTGGAGCTTGGTGCGTTCTTCATGACTTAGGAGCTTGAAGTATTTTTCAAACATGATTTCGGTAGTTGCTCCTGTATCTATGTAAGCCTTTTGTGTTTTTACTGAACCAATGGAGTCTTCAAGGAGAAGGGGATCACAATGTTTGTCCTCTTTGGTGTGAGGAAAATAGATGCTTTGATGTTCCCAAGCCTCCAACCTCTAACGTTTGCTTGGTGTTCCTTGTTCGAACGAGACCATATCAACTTCTTTCTTCTTGTTGTCGGTCATGTTTTCTTTTACACCCTTCACCAAGTGGGCCAGCTCCCCAGGTTTAACGGCTTCTTCAATTCTTTTCTTAAGTTGGAAACAGTCGTTGGTGTGATGTCCCTTTTCTTCATGGAACTCACAATATTGGTTAGAGTTTCGTTTCTTTTGCTTTTTGGCAAGGGACGGGGAGGTCGAAAGGTGTGCTTGACTTCTTCTGTTGCCAGAATCTCTTGAGGAGTTTTGGTGAGGACTGTGAAGTTGACATTTTTGTCCCTGCTTGGAGGGTTCCTGCTTTCCGACCTTCGAGACTCAGACCCCCTGGGTCTTCTGCCATGAGTCCCATAGTTGCCCCTCTTTCTGCTAGGGCTGTTGCTTCTCTAGGTGGAGCTTCTCTTTCTTTGCTCCTTGATGTCTACAGCCTCCTCTCCTCGGATATGGGCTTCAGCCCTTTCCAGGGCTTCTTCAAGAGTTTGTGGGAGACTCTTGTTAAAGTCTCTTGTAAGGTATTTCGAGTTGATGGCGTTCATGAACCCTGCAACCTTCATTTTTTCATCTGCACAAACATAGGTGAGGCCTTCTTTCTTGTATCTTTCAAGAAAATTTCTCAGGCTTTCTTCATCTCTCTGTTTGATCTGAAAGATAACTGTTGCATCCATGACACAACGTCTTTGTTGTGAGAAATTGGTCAGGAATCCTTTTCCTATGTCATTGAAAGTTTTGACGCTTTCCGCAGGTAAATCATTGAACCATATTCGGGCAGATCCGACCAGAGTCTGCATGAACATGAGGCAACATTCAGGGTCGCCCCACTTTTCGATGCGAGCAGCCCCGGAAAAGATCTGTAGATGGTCTTCAGGGTCATCAGTGCCATCATAGGTTCTGATGTGAGCAGGCATCTTCAACTTGTTTGGGAACTCGTAATCTGCTATCTCTCAAGAGAAGCAGGACAGGCTGTTGGGTTTATATGGTTGATGGGTGATGTGCTCCACCCTGTCGTTGTTGTTTCTGTTAATGTTTCCTTGTTGAGCAGCAATAGCTTGACTGATGAGTTGTTGCCAGGGGAAGTGAGCCATCATTTGAGACATCATGTAGGGCATGAGGTTAAAGCCTTGAAGGCTCTCAGTTTCCGCTACGTTGCTTGCTACCATGGGGATACTCATGGAGGCACTACGGGCCATAGGCAGAGTAGCCATGGCCTGAGCCCATGAGGTGGCAGCTGGTGGTGGAACACTGGCAATGGGTGACTGTAGGAGTTGGTCCAGAGTGAATTCATACCCGATGGGTGCACCAGTGGTGGTGGCTTGGGTAGTGAACAGAGGAAAAGCGGTAGGACTGGGTCTGGTTGCTTGATGGGCAGGAAGCCTGTTGCTTGGACCTGTCTCATAACTTCGAAAAGCAGTTTGTTGACTAGGCTGACTAGTGAGAGGAAGGGGCAGTCCAGGAGAAAGTAACACTTCCTCCTCATTGTAATCTAGCCGGATGCGGACCCCTTTCTCTCTTTCCCTCATGACATGCTGGTTTAGGAGAGATCTGAGTTGTAGGAAGTTGCTTGCAATTCCTTCCGGAGTCAGATCTATACGTTTGGGACTTTGTATTCCTT
Source organism: Ambrosia x helenae (assembly GCA_030844895.1). NCBI lineage: Eukaryota > Viridiplantae > Streptophyta > Magnoliopsida > Asterales > Asteraceae > Ambrosia > Ambrosia x helenae. Next base: position 6,685,132 of record CM061226.1, on the reverse strand, counting down.
CCGGAGTCAGATCTATACGTTTGGGACTTTGTATATCACTAGGGAGAGGAGACATCACCCCTGAACGTGTGGGGGTGGAGTTTGGAAGATTGTGAACTCAGGGTGAGTTGGCGGAGTTTGGGTACCAGCAGGAGTACTTCCTAGAGTGGAAAACGACACAGATCCGTTGGGAGAAGCTTGATCTGTGCCTGGTGAGATCTGGTTCACCTCTTCTTGAGACTCAGGGTCAGACATGCTAGGAAGTTGTACCTACACGATTGATATTTTAAGGAAACAATGGCGTAGCCCCACGGTGGGCGCCAACTTGTTGCTTCAACAAATAATAGCCTAACGTTACTTCTGAGTCACAGGAAGGGTTAAAGGGTTCAAGGGTTTCGATCTGGGTAACGCGGGTCGTGGTGTCCTCCTACGTTGCAAAACGTAGAAGGAGGTTCAAGATAATATTGTTTTAAAGTGTTAGAATTCTAGTCTGAGTATTACTCAATACCAGAATTGTTATTCTAGGACTTGAGTGATGTGTTCGTGTGATGGAGATAGACTCCTCACGTGTGTGTGGACCAAAAGAATAGAAGATTGAGTGTAAGAGAGAATAATCAGGGATGGATCAGATCTGTGGGATTGATCCTGATTATATAGAGGAGGTATCTTCTAATTTGGGAAGGCATATTATCTTGGACCATGATGCAACAAGAGGACAAGCCACTTTAGGTTGGTAATGGCTTTGGACCTGCGGTCCGAGATGTGCAATGTCTACACGACAGTTGCTTTGATCTGTGCTTCTTCATCATTTGAACCTTTGTAGGTTTCAACGCTTCAAGCATATATTTGTGATGGTTGTTAACCTTTTTGCCTTGGGCTACCCACGTCATCAATTTAGAACCTGGATATCAGGATGTCATCTCATCATCATATAAATAAAAGAGGTTATGAAGCAGAGCCCTCCATGGATGGTGGTAATAGCAAAACGTGCGCCGAAGATAGCGGACCTGGTCTGTGATCGGTTGCATACTACAACTCATGATTGGCGCGGTGCGGCAGAGCATACCCCTAACACGCGACCGCCTGAGTATGTACGTGTTCTATGCGGAGTATGTCCGGAATGCGCGAGGCGGAATGGACAATCCTTATGCGAAGATCTTGGTGCGGAAGGCTAATGAACGTAGAGGGGGCTTCGCGTTGGCGGGTGAGAGCTATGCTCCGCAGTGGCGTTTTCTTTGCGCTTTGCGTCAAGCGGAGACATGCTCCGCGGGATGACAAACTATGTTCCACCGAGCGGCGTGTACGAGAATGATGCGTTGAAGCTTAAGCGGATGCGGATATGTTCATAGGATTGTTCAGTGCATTCATTTCTTCTTCTTTCGTTGATATGCTATAAAAATGACGGCTCATCGATATGTACCATGCACCTTTCTTCTCCGGATGTGTGCGCCTGAGCGGGATTGAGAAAGCATGTCCGGAAGCCATGCTCCGCTTTTGAAGGGTTGCGCGGCTAGTCTAGCGCGGACGCGTAACCTCCCCCGGACGCCAGAGTGAAGAATATACCGGTGAATCATATAACTTGAGTAGGGTCCCCCATTTTTTTAAGATGGTGTTACCGAAGTCTTAAATTGGTTGTGGACCAGGGAAAACCACTTTGTTTGTTAAATAAGGAAAAACTTTTTGGTGTCTGGGAACTCGCTAGTTGCTTACAGCTGTGAAAGGTTTTACCCCCCTTTTTATCATATAAAACTCAGAGTATTAGATACAAGATTCAACAACCCCAAACATATGTCTTTCAATATATCAATGGTTATGAACCCGATAGAAGAATCCCAGGTGGAGGTACGAGATGCGAACCAGATAAAAGAAATCTAGATCTAGAAAGTGTTCCCCCGTAGATGGCTTTTTTAGCTCCAATAGAATAGATCTGTGTGTTTTGACTTTTGATAGAGGAGAACAAAAGCCAATCCCAGATCTAAAAAGTATTCCACCAGAGATAACCTTTTCAGCTTCAATAGAGCAGATCCGGAGGTTTGGAGGAAGAGAAAACCGAGTGCAGTTCATTGCCGGTCCCACGGATGGCGCCAATGAAGAAACAATAACCGGAATGGCTGCCCGATGTATGCCTCTATGGTGTTGAATAGTGGAACTGCAGCTCGGTCTCCGTCTTCTCCGGTAAGATCCAGATCTGCAAGAGAGAAAGAAGGGTGGGGCGTGGAGGTGACTGCTAGGAAACCACAAGTGGAATCCAACGTACAGACACAAAAAGTGATGGCGGCGGCGGCAGCCATGTGTTATCAGGGGGTAATATATATGTGATAACTTGTGCCCTAATGAGAGGTGAAGACCTCTTATATAGGGCTTCTCATGGGCCTTAATGGGCCGGGCATCATGGACCCCTAACTATATGGGCACATAGCCCATTGGCACCAAGCCCAGTTAGGGGGTTACCTCCACACCCCAATATTAGTAAATAATATAAGAAGTAACAAGTAGTAAAGACGGTATGTCGGGTCAAGCACCATACCTCTACAGGTCTTTAGCCCAATCAACCCAACAAATACTCTTGAATCTAGAACGCGACTTTAGCCACAAAAACGCTAAGGACTTAACACTTGCCACAACTTCCATAACCTTCGCGTCTTTATTCCTAAAAATCTTTTCATTCCTGGATCTCCAAATCGCCCGAATAGTAATCATAACAATCCCATTTATAATATTCTTAGCCCATCCGCTCAACGGTTTATCATTGCTTAGATTGAACAAGTCTTTTATATCAAAGGCGAATATCGGGTTTATTTTGCACCATCTACCAATGCAAGACCAAACCCCAAACGAGAAACCACACTCCATGAAAATATGTAAAGAAATTTCTTCATCGATCTCGCATAACATACAGGAAGGATCCGACATATTTAGCCGTCTTCTAATCAACGCCTTTCTAGTGGGAATACGGTCCATCTCTGCCCTCCGATTGAAGATTTTCACCTTCAAAGGCACCCAAGATATCCACTTCATATGATGCTCCCTATACGCTCCTCTTTCATGAACTAAAAGTTGTTTAAAATCGGCCATTGTGTACTGCCCAGAATCTGACCCAATCCACTTTCAGCAATCCTTGCCAGTTGCCACCTGTATAAACTGTCTGTTGTAGATCAATGTGTAACCGCTGCAGATTCTCTAAATTTGCAGCCTCTGCAGGTATGCGAGACCAAGTACAACACAAATCTATGCCATTCCAAACTTCATTAACTTTGCAGCCTTTATTCATAGCAAGCTGAAACAAGTTTGGGAAAGAATCTTTAAGGGGGTTCGAGCCATGCCAAACATCGAGCCAAAAACGGATTTCGCTGCCATCTCCAATTCTGCATTTGAAAGAAAACATTAGGTTATGACCTTGCACCATAAAATTATTTAAAAAATTGAGTGATATTCTTCCAACATCCTGTCAGTTTGCTGCTGCACGGTAACAGATTCCAGCATCTTCTTCCACTGTGACAGCTTTCTACAACCTTACGCCATGTACTATTAGTATCATTTTTGAAACGCCAAGCCCATTTAACTAGCAAGGCAATATTTACATCTATCAACTTTGACACTCCTAACCCTCCTTTCTTTTTAGGAGTCGTAACGACCTCCCACGACACCCAATGTAGTTTCTTTGAATCTTCCTTCACAGCCCACATAAACCTCTTCATTAACATTTCAATTTTTTGATGACTTTCAAAGGCTCTTTGTAAAAAGACAAATAATAAATCGGCAAGCTAGACAACATCGATTTATTGAGAATAAGACGGCCTCAAATCGAGAGAGTCCTCGCTATCCAAGAAGACAGTCGAGATCTACATTTCTCTATAACCACATTCCAATGACTTATTCGGTTCATATTAGCACCGACTTTGATACCGAGATAGTCAAATGGAGGATCCCCAACCCTACATCCAACCACTTTGGCCATATAATCCAACTCGTTCCTATTAATCCCCACCCCATAGATGTTCGATTTATGGAGGTTTATTTTTAAACCCGAGCAAATATGAAATACCCGAATAATCCTTGTCATCTTTTGAAAATTGGATAAAGACCACTCACCCACAATTAAGGCGTCATCCGCATATAGCAAATGAGAAATAGAAGTACCATTATTAGTCAACCGGATCCCTTCAAACTCTCCCACATCCACCGCTTTATTGATAACACAAGTAAGAGCTTCCATCACAACTAAAAAAGAGAAAATGCGAGAGTGGATCACCTTGTCGGAGCCCTTTTTGGCATTGAAAATCGAAAGTGGGAGAACCATTCACCATGATCGAAGATTGGGCCGATTTTAATACCCATTCAATCCAAAGACACCATCGGTCGGGAAACCCCATTTGAGACAATATAGAAAGTAAGAAGCCCCAATCTACATTATCATAAGCCTTTTGGAAATCGATCTTGAACATGAAGGCAGCCTTATTATTCTTCTTTAACCAAGTGATCAATTCGTTTATAATCAAAGGCCCATCAAGAATAAATCTATCGGATAGAAAAGCAATTGTACCATCAGAAATAACATAACCCATCACCCTCTTCAGCCTAACCGCCAAAATGTTTTAGATCACTTTAGAAATTATCCCAATTAACGTTATCGGACGATATTCCGTAAGGTCCACCAGATTTTTAGCTGTAGGTATTAACGTGATAAACACTGAACTTTATCCTCAATTTATCACCCCTTGATCATGAAAATCTTCCAGCAATTTCACAAAATCATTCTCAAAATCCGACCAAATTTTTTTCAAAAAACTGAAATTAAATCCGTCGGGTCCCGGGGCTCCATCACTACAACAATAAAAAACAACGTTTTTAATATCTTCTCTGAAAAATTAGCCACCAAATCACTCTTACAATCTTCTGGAAGCCTCTTAATATTGTTTCACACAATTCTCAGCCTATTATGAACCTTAGTGGAAAAAAGATTTCTAAAATACCTAAAAACTTCACGCTTGACCAGAGAAGGATTGGATACCCATTCACCATTAATCATTAAACCGGGGATATGATTCTTAGCTTTTCTCCCATTAATAATCCTTTGAAAAAATGCCGAATTTTCATCTCCTTGAGTCGCCCACCTCACCTTAGACTTCTGTTTAAGATCTTTGTTTTTCATATCCTCTAAGAAAGAAACACCCTTTTTTACATTCCTCGTAAATCTAAAGCTCCATCTCATCAAGCTCTCTATTTCCAGATCTGACTCTAACCTTTCAATTTCCTCCTTCATAGACTTTAGATCGGCTCCTTCTTTATCCACAATGTCATTCTACCATTTTTTTTAACTTCTTCCTTGATTCTTTTAAACTTGTTATAAATCACAAGTTCGGGGGCTCCTTCAGCGTAATTTTCTTTTAAAACTCTATTCACCATATCTTCACACCCTTCCCTTTCCAGCCATGAATTGATCCATCGAAAAGGCTTCGCACCATAGTTAGAGTACACCAATGTAAGTAACAGAGGACAATGATCCAGCCTATCTCTAGGAAGCGCCCGAAGACAAGCATCATGTCTATTTTACTCATCGTAAACCCATTCCCATTCCCTACCATGAATGTGAATTTATTCCCGCGCATTTGATACTCTTTTAAACCAACTTCATCAATAAGCGAGTTAAAATCTTCTGCATTGACCGAATTAAATTTTGAGTTCCTCCTCTCTTCAGGGCATCTCACCACATTAAAATCACCTAACAAAATCCACATCCCACGATTACAATCTATATGTAAAATCGCGTGATTTTTACTTTTTATGTATTTTAAATTCTATACTTAACAAATTCCAAGTTCCCCTTTATTCGCTTCTTTTATGTACTCCTACCAATTCTTGACAAGTCATCAATATAGATTATCCTATTCAATTTAGACATTATTACAAGAAACTCATTTAGTTAAGATCTTAATATATATTTATTTATTTATTTTAAATAAAACATATATACTTTTTTATAATAATACTTTTAGAAAAAAAAAAGAAAAAAAAGAGAAAGAAAAACGTGAGTCTTTGATTTTGACAAAACAACAATAACATACACATAATTCAAATGTGCCGTCGTTTTTTTTATTTTTATTACTATTATTTTTTTTCTTCTTTTGAAGATATAACCCCCACCTAACTCACTCTCAATCACCTCTTAACTCTCTTAATTACGCAACCACTTTACCCCACTTATAAATACACCACTCCCTACCCATTCTAACACTTGCTCAATCTCAAATCCTCTATAAACCTCCAAAGTCTTGAAGAAATTCCAAGTGTTGGAAGCCCACTTCTAAGTGAGTTTTCTCATTTTAAACTCCAACTTTCTCCTTCTTTCTTCATTTCTCCTCTTCTTCTAACCCCTTGGGGAAACCTCTAGGACCTTGCTCTTGTTTGCTATGGCAAATAAATATGAGTAGGACACCAAAATGAGGCCTCAAAGGTGGTTCATCTTCTATTGTTTTTATGCACTGGAAGGTTAGTTGTAGTGATACCAACCAAGTTCACCAATAACTTAATATTGGATGGACTTGTGTTATGGTTAATGGTTGACAAAGGAAAGCCAAGGCTCTTCCAAACTAAGTCACCATACATTACTTTAATCTCCTAGTTATATTATGTAAATACTAAATTGGATACTTTCAAAACTCTATTAATCTATTAACTTGGAAGGTTTGTGGTTACACGCTACCTTACCAATCTCTTGACCCATCTTGTAATACGAATTAGTTCCATACATGAAAAGGGAAATCCCGTGTCCAAGACCCATGTTTTATCTATAAACAAAGTGGTCATGACATAAACGTTCTTAAATGGATTCACATTCCTAACTCTAATTCGTACCATCCTAATCACCTTCATGGTGATTTTGTGCTTGGTTTAACTTCAACTCATGACCATCCGAATTGCCCTAAAGGCAATTTGTGCTTTCGTTCGCCTAAAAGGCTTGCTTGACTCTCTTGAATCTAATAATCCAACTCTTGAACCTAAAACGCTTTCCTCTCTAATTCTAGTTATTCGAAGCTAAAATCTTCATTTCTCCAAGACCTGTTTTGGGAAATCTTATTAACGCACCTTAAGGTGAGTCATACTTGTCCCCTTTTCTTTTATCACTTTTGGGACCAACATGTATTATATGCAAAATACACTAATGCTTTTATAAACACACATGCTCAATCTATTAAATATACTTATATGCTATTTGCCATGCTTATGATTCTTAGATACTCAAACATAATTCATTAACTATTATTATCCCACTTAACATGTATAGCGCTATAGGAGTAGCACACCGCCCCCTTTGTGGGTCATTGTTAAGAATTAAACGGCCTAGCATGAATATGTTAGGTATATGTTGTGGAATCGCGGGTTTGAGTTATGTCTTTTGTATGATATGTATGTGCAATGCTATAGTATGAGATTCGAGTAAACCATTCTAAATACGATGTATGTAAACCAAAACTAGTATGCTCACCAATGCTTTATGTGTTGACGGATATTTTATACATGTTGCAGGAAATATTTGATGCGATGATTCAAGAAATTCGTTAGGATTGGACTTAGAAACGCACCGCTTTAATCTATGAAATCATGAATGTTGTCTTTCTTTTTAAACAATTTGTACTTCTTGTTTTTAGTATTATGAAATGAAACCTTTAAATTATTTGTCACAAATTCTAGTATCATGAAGTCTTTGAACAATCCATCATAAGTCGCGCCTCGATGTATTCCGCCATCGGTTGGGGTGTGACACTATAATCTCCTTCACCTGGTTCCATAGTCTCCTTTTATCAGCCACCTTCTGAGGAGCGTAAATGTTCATGATATGCAACAAAGAACCATCCTCAACCAAAACTCCCTTTGTTAACAGAAAGTTTTGGTTTAAAACAGACGATATTTTCCTAAAAAACCTCACATCCCACATATTAACCATACCTCCAAACCTTCCCATGGCTTCCACAACATCAAAGCTGAACTCATCATTACCCCAGATGCGACAAAAATTAAAATTACTCACCTGATTCAACCGAGTCTCTTGAATTGCCAGAAAAGAAACGTCATTTCTAAGGCTCAAGCCCTTAATCCAATTCCACTTTCCTTGCGCCCCCAAACCCTTAACATTCATAGATACAAAATTCATTGATGGATCGACAGTGATCCTTCACCCACTATAGTATCCCGAACTAACTCCTGAAAATCGCCCATTTGAGCCCCCAGTTTAACTCCCATGTCGACTATCTGGTCCACCTCCTGCATCACGAATTCGTCGACTATCTGGTCCACCTCCCGCATTCAATTCGTCAGCACAGTATCTTCACTCTTTTCTGGTTGGGAATTCAAGTCCAGCTTCCTATTACTCTCGAACTGTACTGCTTCTTCCTGTTCGTTAGACCTGGAACCTATCCCCTGCTCACCAGGCTTCTTATTAAGTCCCAATAATGCATCCAAACCAAATGGATCAAGCCCATTTGGATCAAAATCCAACCTGGGTCTTTTAATAGCACTTGGTCTCTCATCCTTTGATAACATCTTGGGTTGGGCCTATACCATTACTTTCTTTTTATTAATCCTTTTACCAACATGTCTCCTAGTAACCTGGACCACTTCATCCCTAATGTCTTTTTTTTGAAAAGGTGGACGTAAGAATTGGAATGTTTTGAGGCAAATTCCAACCATTGTCAACCTTATCATTAATAACACCATTATTACCTAATTTTTGTGAATGATCAACTGATTCAGTAAATTTCAGAGTTTCCTTTTCTGCTTCCGCCTTAACCGCACTGCTATTACTCTTGTCATCAATGTTGCGATCAACCTCCATTGCCGGAGATTGTTCTTCCTTCTCGGAACCGATCGTCTCAACACTTTTGACGAGAAAGTCTGGTATCCAATCCCCAATTTCTTTCATGATCCAAACTTGAAATCTTCTACGTCGCCACTACAGAGTAACCTCCTCCATAATTCTCCTCCCTTCTCCCACCAAATTTCCAATATACTCGATCGACAAATCACCATAAGAAGTTTTGAGTTTCGGTTTATGAATCACTTTTCCATACCGGGATCCTAACGAGTCCATAGTTTCATTACACAGAAGGTTTAGGGGAATACCCTGAACCTTCAACCACGCCTCACGCTCGAACGGGAAGGATAGTCCTTGCCACGTTTTGATCAACAAGAAAATTTCATTACAAGACAACGCTTGTTTCCTAACTTCTTCAGCCTCTACGGAATCCGAAAACGTAATTAGCACTGATAGCCCACCCAAATATTGTATCATACCACCCCTCGGATGCATCTCTCGTACTACTTCGCCAATCTTCTTTAGGCCGTCTATGTCATAAACTCGGGCCACCAAAGCTTTCCTATGTCGATCATCAAACTCATTGTCAACATCTTTGATCCCAATCAGATTTTCTTTAAAGGATCCGACATCCTTATCAATTCTGGGGGTGTTAGCGTTCCCTTTGTTATCTTCCGATGAAACAGTAACAGGCTTCGGCTTCAAAACACTCTTCTGCTTCTCTTTGATTGTGAACCTGGCAACGTTAGCCCGAAGTTTATTGGTTCCCATCTATACATTCCTCATTGACATCTCTAGTTCTTCCTTGTTTCACATCTTACTAAATGTAACAAACCCAAATCTTTGGCCCTCTCTATCCCTCTTCCGTGTAATGTAGATCTTTGAAACCTTCCCACATACCTTAATTACTTCATGTAGATCCTGACCGCTACTGTTTTTTGGTAGATTGGTGACGTAATATTTGATCGATTCTTCTTGTTGCTGGAACTCCGGTTCTTTACTCTGTCTTCCTTGAAAGTCGCTCATAGGGATACCACTAGTTCTTTACAAAACTGGTGACTCCGAGAACTTATTTGAATACTTGAAAGACGAGTCAATGATCTATGGAAACATTTGGGTTCTCCTTAGAAGACTCAAGTTCAATCCTCATATGCATCGAATAGTGAAACATTTAGTGCACAAAACACTAGTATGTCCTATGAAAACTGATAGGGTTAAAAGTAAAAAAGTAAAGAAAAGCCAAAGTATGGTACAATCTACATAACATGATGTACAACCTTTTCATGCATAAAACACCTGTTAAGCATGATGTACAACACCATAAACCACAAACCACGTGTAAATATATATATGGTTGGGTTAAAATGAGAACTCCACTGTGTTGTGAGAACTAAAGAACTCTTGTGGACTATTGATCTTGATGATCCAATGGTTGAGATCAAAGATGTGACTTTTTGTCTTGACATGTTTAATATGTATTTTTTTTAATATAATAAAGTACATTAAAGGGTATTAAGGTAAAAAAAACATGAGAGAGAAAAAATTAATATAATAATCATGATTTTTAAACTTTAATTTATTTTTTTAATTAATTTACTTTTTTAATTAATTTACTATTTTTAAAACATATAAACAAATTTTGCATTCTGTCGTCTCCCTCATAATTTTACACTGGTGTAAACCAGTGTTTACTTACATCTATATAAACCAACCATCAATAATTTTTGTATGATTTACACTGGTGTAAATTATTTACATGTATGAAAATCTTTACAACAATGTAAAAATTCAAAATTCATAATTTTTACAAACTGCTATTCTGTCATCTCTCCCCATAAAAACGTCGTAAAAAAAAACTTGAACACGCGAACTCAAAAACTTGAAGATCATCATCATTTGCCTTTCTTCGTTGTGCCGCGCCACGCCCACCCAAAAAACACACAAATTTCGTTACCTACATTCACATCACATCAAAACATCCATTACCATCAAAGACCAAAATTCATCAAACATATATATAACTACCAAAATATCAATCCTAAAAAGTTAAAAAAAAAAACATTACCTTACTAATACAAGCATTCCATAGAAAAATAATCATCTTGCAAATGCAAGTGCATCCAATGCCTATAAAAAACATAATACATAAAAAATAACCAAATAATCTTAAAATTAGTAACCGAATCGACAAAATGTATAGAAAATAACAAACATGTAATACGTATATAAATATGTATTACACCGGAGTAAATAACCAACAAAACATTGAAAAAATACGTATTCCATCATACTAAATTTGTTCTTCAAAAACCTCCATTGAAAAAAACGTATTACACCGGTGTAAATAAACCAACAATAACATCACATACATAGGAGGCGCTAGGCGTTAATGTAATATTTTTTAGGATAGGTTTATATGACTTAAAAACGGAGGTTCACCATTCTTCCCAAATTCACCGTCATAATAATGACACAACCATTTACTGTAACACTCCAACCGATGGCGGAATACATCGGGACGAGACTTGGGATAGATTGTTCAAAGACTTCTTGACACTAGAATTCGTGACAATATAATTTAAAGAAAAAATTTCATTCATAGCATGTCATTGTCTAAGAGGAAACAGAATACAAATTGTCTCATAGAAAGGAAAAAAGAATACAACATCGAAACATAGAAAAATTAAACTAGTTGCGAGTTTCTAGTCCAATCCTAAGTAGTTTTCTTGATAATCCTGCATTAAACATTTCCTGCAACATGTATAAAATATCCGTCAACATATAAAGCATTGGTGAGCATACAAGTTTTGAGTCTAAGTACATAGTATAAGAAACGTCTACTCGAATCATCATGTTATAGGCATATGCACGTAGAACTATACAAACGGCAACAACACTCGATAACACAAAAGACTTCATCTTAACATGACCCATAAAGGGGGCGGCGTGTCAACCTATAGCGCTATACATGTAAGGTGGGTTGTTAACTAATCGTACATTTGTATGTAAGACTTTGAATTCTAGCATGGCATAGCATAATAGCATTTAGATTGAGCATAATAGTTTTTAAGAGTATGAAATCGTTTAAGTTTTGATAGTGATACATGTTGAGCCCCAAAGAATAAAGAATAAAAGGGGGTCAAGTATGAACTCACCTTTGGGTGCGTTTGATAGAGTTCCAAAAAGTAAGTCTTGGAAGATTAAGCTTTGGCTCCGATTAACTAGAATTAAAGAATTAGAGGGTCTTAGGTTCGAGTTTAGATTATAGGTTCAAGAGAATCATGCAAGCCTTTTAGGCAAACCAAAGCACAAATCGCCTTTAAGGCAATCCAGATGGTCATGAGAATAAGTTAGACCAAGCACAAAATCATCATAGATGATTCGGATGGTATAAGGTTAGGAATGTGAATCCGATCAATAAGTTCATGTCATAACCGCTTCGCTTATGAAGTAGGCGTGGGTTTTGGACACGGGATTTCCCCTTTCTAGTGTGGATAAATCCGGAGCACAAGAAGGGTCAAGAGAGTTGGTAAGTAACCACAAACCTTCCAAAGATTAATAATAAGCTAGTAAGATAGAAACTTGAAAGTATATGTTTATTTTATTATATAGTATAGCTAAGAAGTTTAAGCAAAGTTTGAGGACTGATTTGGATGAGTCTTGACTCTCCTTTGTCACCCAATACCATAGCACAAATCTCTCTAACATTAGATTGTTAGTAGACTTGGTTGGTTCCTTCACAACAAACTATCTTAGGACATAAAAATAATTCAGAAAACAACCACCTTTGGGACCTCTTTTAGGTGCTCTACCCTTATCACACTTCTGTGGATAAATATGGGTAAGATCCTAGAGGTTTCTCCAAGGATTTTTAGATGAAAAACAAGAAGAAAAATAGAATGAAAGTTGAAGTTTTAAGCCAAGAAACTTACTAATGCAAAACAAGAAGTTTGGCTTGAAACTTGAAGATTAGAGAGTTTTAGAGAGAGTTTTAGAGATGAACAAAGAATTAAAAAGTGAGGAAGAGGTGTATTTATAAGTGGGTTAAGATGGTTGGGTATTAAATGAAGTAAATATGGTGGTTAGAAAGAGATTAGATGGGGTTAAGTTTAATTGTTATTGAAAAATGATGGTCCATTCATGCTGCTGTTGACATCGAATCGAACTAAAATAATATTTCAACGAACAACACAACATTCATTTTTGTTGTGTGTTGTTGTTGTAACAAAAGTCAAAGGAGCTTAACTCATGTTTTTTTTTTCTTTTCTTTTTTTTAACTAAATTATTATTATTATAAATATATATGTTTTAAAAAAAATAAATATATATTAGGATCTTAACTAAATGAGTTTCTTGTTATATCGTCTAAATTGAATTAGGATAAATTATAATGACGATCCGTGACGGATTGGTAGGACTAACGTAAAAGAAGCGAATAAAGACGAACTTGGAATTTGTTAAGTATAGAATTTAAAATATGTGAAAAGTAAAAATAACGCGATGTTACAGTCTCCCCTACTTTAGAAAATTTCGTCTCGAAATTTAATTAAGAGTCAACCTTTTAAAAAAATAGGTAAGTGGTTTGATATGGGTTTAATAAGAACAAAAGCTTGTTAGTCTATAATGTTTAAATCAAATACGGTATCTAGTCACTTGTGCGATAATTATGCTCGTACGAAAAAGACTTTAAAATCTTTAACCCAAGGTCGTACGTAGAAATTTGAAAGTTTGACCGGCTAAAATGTTTTTTAAATAATGAAGGGAGGGAGTACGTATATGTAGGTTTGTATATGGAGTTAATGCAACAATTTTTTTTTTTGGAAAGATAAGTAAGTATACAACATTACATGCATGAAATAGTAAACATTTTGGGGAAATAAGTATTTATACTTGATGTGTCGTAAAACACATCTATTTTCCTATGTATTTTGTATATTATTTGGTCAAGTTTTTATTCGTTTTGCGTCATTTTTATTAGGTATTTATTTATTTTATTATTTTATAGGTGTTCGTGGAAAATGAGCTCAAAAGGAAAGAATTTTAATTGAGACACGAACACTTGAGAACAGGTGTTCATGGACGTTGGAGCGTAAACAAAAAATTTTGGCCGAGCCAAAAACACCCGATTCAAGAGCACAGAGCTATAATAATAATAATAATAATAATAATAATAATAATAATAATAATAATAATAATAATAATAATAATAATAATAATAAAAATGTTTGAGTGGTATGTCACGAAAGAGAAAAAAAAACAGAAAACTAATTTTAGTGATTGGATCAAGTAAATGGGCCACATCTTTATTTTTTCTAAAAAAAAAACCCTACGGCTCATTATGATAACTATAGAAATCATGAATACCATTATAAATTGAGAGGAAGCGGCACATGATTTTTTTGAAGGAGGACAACTTCAATCGCACGAAAAAAAAAAAGAGAGACAGAACAGCCGATACATTATCTTGGGAAGGAGCTTTGAAGGAGAGAAGGTACCGGGCGCACGAAAGATTAATTATTTGAAGACCCGGGGTTTGTTTTATCGTTTTAATTATTTAGAGACATGATGAAATTGTTTTTCATAGACTTTGAATTTATGTTTCTAATTATAATTATGAACTAGACTTTCATGGTTGCTTAGGTTTATGAACTAGACACGTCTTATGCAGTATTTAATGATTTTTGGTTTTTAGTTTTGATGTGTAGAATTACATGATTCTAATTTTATTGTTGGATTTGATATATGTGTGTTGGTGTTAATTTTATTTGAAGTTTGTTTATTGGTTTGTGGAGCTAGGCACGTAGAGATACCCCCTATGTCTTGAAATCAATCTAGTTCGTCAACTTAGGTTAGCGTGCTAGTATTTGGAGTTGGAATACGACACAAGTATAACAAACTAATATAATAAATTAACTAAAACGTGCAGTCCATTCTTGAGGGTGAGAAATCTAACTCGAGATTGCTAGGTAACTAACTAGGCATTGTTCGGTAGTTGGCAAGCGCTAGGGCGGGAGTCGCTACTTGTCCGTGTTTAGAGTTTTCCTAGGTTTTCTTTAGTAGAGTTTAAGTCTGCTTCATAGTTTGAGGGTTTTAATCCAGGAGAGGTTTTAATCTGATTTCTGTGGGATTTTGGTACGCTAGGGCGATCCAGATCCATCTTAGCATTTCTACACTTGTCCCGCCTTACGTCTAGTGAGCTATCTTTGACAGGAGGTTTATTAGATAAGAATAGGGTCTCAAGTTAATTACAAGATTTAGGATTTATTGCTAGTGTCTAGGGATTTTACCTAAGTAGCCAGCCTTCTTCCTATCCGATTTCTCCAAGTTCCTAGTTCCTATAAGCAGCTGAGGTTATTTTATTTATATTTAGTTTCTTTTAAGTTTATAATTAGTAGTTTAAAATACCCCCCATTTAAGTATATATTTATTTAGGCTAGTATTCGGTAGAGGTTGTGATCTAGAGTTGTATTCGCGTCTTTGGGTTCGATACTCGGTCTTATCTGTTTACTGCTTTGCGACCGGTACACTTGCCGTGCGTGTGTAGTTTTTAGGTGAGTCGTTTTAATTAGAACTTGTGTTATTTATATATATACATTTACACACATCAATACTGTATAACATATATGAAGTAGCAATAGTTTGGAAAGAAAAGTAAGTGTGCGGTATGAAATAGTAAAAATCCTGTGAAGGCAGGTAAGTATATTGTGTATAAGAAATAAAAAAAAATTAGGAAAATAAGTATTTATACGATATGAAATAGTGAAAATTGAACATAGGTAAGTATATTGTATAACATATAGAAATTTTAGAAAAATAAGTAATTATACGGTATATCATATATGAAATAGTGGAAATTTTTGCGTGTAAAAGGGGTGTCCTTGGGTAGTTGGGTGGAATAGTAAATATGTAAGTATAATAAGTGACTAGATGTGGGATTGAGTAGTTTTTAGTAAAAGATATTTGGTTTGCACAAGGTCGAAAGTTTTATTAAAGGAAAACTTTTTAAAAGGCGATTAAATAAGCGAGAAATTGGAATAGTTTTTTTTTTTTTTTGGTGAAATACATAGTGTTAATTTAGTTTTGAAATCCAGTATATAAGTAGTCAAGAAAATATATGAAAGCGAGGAACAAATGTTGTTTTAAATGCATGAATGCCTTAAGGGATTAAGGACAGAGGTTACGGGACTTAGAACGAGATTTTTGATAATAATAGGATTGTTGATTAAGCAAGGAGATGTACGATGGAAGAGACGAAGTTGATGGAGGTTACAAGTATAGATTATTCATGGCAAATGATAATGTTGCATAGTAGAAAGTGCGGTTTAAAACAAGGTTATAATATGCATAAAAGATAAATAATGCAAGTGTAATTAGACTAGTAAACTATAACATAAACGGTATCGCAAAAGATAAATAACGTAAGTGTTGATCAAAAATTTAAACTCGACACCTACAACTTCTCATGGCACGAATAACTCCACTTTTGGTAGTATGACAGGACATTTATGTATAGGATGTACCGGCGGCGTATCCACCATGTAGTTATCATACCTCATCCGTGTTGTTATTCAAGTCATGATATGTTACACACACTGAAACTTGTTATGTTTTCCATGCGCCCAATTTTTGTAACTACGTGTGCACCCGTAACTAGTCCAATTGTCGCATGGTCCAAATAATTCGTCTTAGTTATGTGTGGGTAGCTAGTGGACACAAAATATTTATACACAAAGGAAAAGACATTAAACAGTTTTGATGTTGTAAACATAGCAAGCAACGTGACATATAAACACATAATGTGAATAAGGCATTAAGCAGGTTTTTGATGTTGTTAACCGTACGTTTTTTTTTTTTTTTGGCGTGGATGTATGGTTTCATAACGATGCAGTCTTGTGCATATGTGGTTACGTTCAGATGTATAAAATCAAACAGAAGCATAGACAATTGGATTCTTAATGAAAACTTTTAAGCGTAAAATGTTGTGACTGAGGGCAACAAAAATTTGAGTTTATTGAGTTTTATGGGTACGCGGGCAATTTTAGCTTTTTAAGACTAAGGGTCAAGTTTGATGGTAGAAGAATTTAGTTCATTGGATGTTAAAGAAAAACGAATTTAATTGAAGTGGGGAAAATTTAATTTAAAAGTCTTACCGTAAATGGACGTTTGATTTATGAAAAAAATCCATTTTATTAAGCGAGGAAAATAGTTTATTGAGAATTTTAGTTTGGCGTTGGTGAATATTTTGACTTGTGATACGATTTCAAGAGAAAAGGTTTTGGGATTATAAAGAAGTAGGTTGTCTTATTTAGCGTGTCTTTGCTCATAAGTCCTGTTTGCTAAAAAAAATTCTTTTAAACACTTTTACCATTTAGAATCTTGTTTGTCATATAGACTCGACGCACACATTTGTTAGTGGTTTGAAAGTGAGGATTTTATAGAAGAATAGGCATCCTTTTAGAAATAGTAGGAAGAATTTTATTCAAAAATTTTGAAAAAGATTGTGCGCAAGGAGAAAAGGGTTTTGCGATGTTTGAATTTTGCCGATAAATTATGATTGTAAACTAGGATAACGATGATATTTCATAAAAAAAGAAAGTTTCACATCCGAACAATTTTTTTTTTTTTGAAAACGTTACATAAGGAAATTCTAATTTTTTTTTAAAGAAAAGAAAAGTCAATCTTCTTTAGTATGGTGAGTGGGTCTTCCAGCATCGTAGATCACCATGGCAAGTCTTGGGCATTGGTTGGGTTCATGGGTTGGGTCGTTGTTTAGTGGTGTGACGACATGTTTTGGCTAAATGACCATATGCACCACAGTTGGCGCATATGCGGCATGATGAGTGAGTGACATGGTGGAATTTACAACTGTTGCATAGCGGATAGGTTCCATGGTATTGCTTTTTGTTGGAATTCGGAGTCTCAGGAGTTGTCGAAGTGTGGTTTCGTTTGAGGGTTTTGCGTTTTCGGTTATCCTTTTTCGTTTGTTTGGTAGGTGTATGGGTAGAAGATTTAGTATCTACATGGTTTGTGCTGTCCAGGATGGCATCACCGGGGTTTGGAATTGGGTTTGTTGGTGTCTCTAGGTTAGGGAGAATCTTGACTAATTCTTGGGCAATAAGACTCGCCAGTTGGTGGAGATCGATTTTGTTGAGACGGGAGGACATCTACGCTAATCATACATAAGAAAATTTGCATAAACGTTTTTTTTTTAAAAAGTTGACTTTTGAATTTAGGCAATGAGTTATTAGAATGTTGATTAACAATGAAAGCTTGTGAGTAAAATTTCACTAGATCGGTAAAGTTGGTGCAAATTCGGATAAAAAAAATATATTTACATAAGTTCAAGTTGTTCTCATAGATTTAGTATGCAAGTTCTAGTTACACGAGGACGCAAGTTTCAAATTGTTGAAATAGTATAACACGTATGCATAAGCAAGTATAGTGCACTTAGTTAACATAAGGGAGTTTTGATTTATGTTGGTTTGCGATTATTAGTATTGTTTGGAGATCGCGAGAGTAGATTGTAAATGCGAGTCTTGAGATTGTATGCGAGTGAAATAAATCGAATATATAATGAAAACATAGTATGAAAACAACATTGAAAGTAATATTAACATAAAATGAGAGGCTTGTTTTAAACAAACAATTGGAGTGTTCCGGAACGGAACTAAGACTAACCAAAGTGATTCAAATTTACCTTTGAGTTTGAAAACATGCTTTGGCCTAATAGGTGGAAATACTCTCACCGAAACTTTTAGTTAACGGTATTCACCCTTCCAGTTACTACATGTTTCTTGTCATTAGTAATTTTAAGACTTTGGGGAGATTGAAAAAAAAAATCAGGGATTGAAACTAGTCGCTAAGTTGCGGATTTCACTCCTATCTTAGCGAAGTCGTTTCTTGAGTGTGGTTTGTACACTTTGTCCAACGTGGTAAGAAAATTATTTCTAACCTTTAACTGGTAAGTGTCCACTAGAACGAGAATTGTGAAATTTCCACCAAGGTGAGGATATCACTCCTATCTTGGTGTAGTTTCAAAAACACAAAGATTTTACGCAGATTGAAAGTTATCACCAAAGTGAGGGTTTCACGCCCATTTCGGTGATTTCCTTTCGTTTGTGTTATACGAACGTCTTCGAGTGTAGAGTAATCCACAAATAGGAAGGTAAATTTTAAGAACCAAAAGAATTGAGTAGAAGCAAGATAGGAATAACAAATATATTAAGCATGAAAAAAGGAATGGTCAAAAAGGTTCTTAACTATAGTCTAGGTCAAACATGGCAATTTTTCCTAGATCCCTATAGTCATGGCTCTGATACCAATCTGTAACACCCCAACCGATTGCGGAATACATCGGGGCGAGACTTGGGATAGATTGTTCAAAGACTTCATGACACTAGAATTCGTGACAATATAATTTAAAGATAAAATTTCATTCATAGCATGTCATTGTCTAAGAGGAAACACAATACAAATTGTCTCATAGAAAGGGAAAAAAGAATACAACATCAAAACAAAGAAAAATTAAACTACTTGCGAGTTTCTAGTCCAATCCTAAGTAGTTTTCTTGATAATCCTGCATTAAACATTTCCTGCAACATGTATAAAACATCCGTCAACACATAAAGCATTGGTGAGCATACTAGTTTTGAGTCTAAGTACATAGTATAAGAAAAGTCTACTCGAATCATCATGTTATAGACATATGCACGTAGAACCATACAAACGACAACAACACTCGATAACACAAAAGACTTCATCTTAACATGACCCATGAAGGGGGCGGCGTGTCAACCTATAGCGCTATACATGTAAGGTGGGTTGTTAACTAATCGTACATTTGTATGTAAGACTTCGAATTCTATCATGGCATAGCATAATAGCATTTAGATTGAGCATAATAGTTTTTAAGAGTATGAAATCGTTTAAGTTTTGATAGTGATACATGTTGAGCCCCAAAGAATAAAGAATAAAAGGGGGTCAAGTATGAACTCACCTTTGGGTGCGTTTGATAGAGTTCCAAAAAGTAAGTCTTGGAAGATTAAGCTTTGGCTCCGATTAACTAGAATTAAAGAATTAGAGGGTCTTAGGTTCGAGTTTAGATTATAGGTTCAAGAGAATCATGCAAGCCTTTTAGGCAAACCAAAGCACAAATCGCCTTTAAGGCAATCCGGATGGTCATGAGAATAAGTTAGACCAAGCACAAAATCATCATAGATGATTCGGATGGTATAAGGTTAGGAATGTGAATCCGATTAATAAGTTCATGTCATAACCGCTTCGCTTATGAAGTAGGCGTGGGTTTTGGACACGGGATTTCCCCTTTCTAGTGTGGATAAATCCGTAGCACAAGAAGGGTCAAGAGAGTTGGTAAGTAACCACAAACCTTCCAAAGATTAATAATAAGCTAGTAAGATAGAAACTTGAAAGTATATGTTTATTTTATTATATAGTATAGCTAAGAAGTTTAAGCAAAGTTTGAGGACTGATTTGGATGAGTCTTGACTCTCCTTTGTCACCCAATACCATGGCACAAATCTCTGTAACATTAGATTGTTAGTAGACTTGGTTGGTTCCTTCACAACAAACTATCTTAGGACATAAAAATAATTCAGAAAACAACCACCTTTGGGACCTCTTTTAGGTGCTCTACCCTTATCACACTTCTGTGGATAAATATGGGGAAGATCCTAGAGGTTTCTCCAAGGATTTTTAGATGAAAAAGAATAAGAAAAATAGGATGAAAGTTGAAGTTTTAAGCCAAGAAACTTACTGATGCAAAACAGGAAGTTTGGCTTGAAAACTTGAAGATTAGAGAGTTTTAGAGAGAGTTTTAGAGATGAACAAAGGATTAAGGAGTGAGGAAGAGGTGTATTTTTAAGTGGGTTAAAATAGTTGGGTATTAAATGAAGTAAATAGGGTGATTAGAAAGAGATTAGATGGGGGTTAAAGTTTAATTGTTATGGAAAAATGATGGTCCATTCATGCTGCTGTTGACATCGAACTAAAATAATATTTCAACGAACAACACAACATTCATTTTTGTTGTGTGTTGTTGTTGTAACAAAAGTCAAAGGAGCATAACTCATGTTTTTTCTTTCTTTTCTTTTTTTTAACTAAATTATTATTATTATAAATATATATGTTTTTAAAAAAAATAAATATATATTAGGATCTTAACTAAATGAGGTTCTTGTTATATCGTCTAAATTTAATTAGGATAAATTATAATGACGACTCGTCATGGATTGGTAGGACTAACGTAAAAGAAGCGAATAAAGACGAACTTGAAATTTGTTAAGTATAGAATTTAAAATATGTGAAAAGTAAAAATAACGCGATGTTACATTTACATTGGTGCAAACACCCCTCACACATACAAAACGTTTTGAATTAAATGAAATAAAAACAAAAGTTATTTAATGGAAATTATTTCCACAATATAGGAATTTACACCAGTGTAAAACCCATAATTGTATACTGTCAATCAAGAAAAAAGGATTGAAATAAGAAACTATCATATTAATATATGAAATTTAACTAGATGCAAAATAAGGATATACCTTGTTTGAAATGGGACCTTGAGCAAGATAAGGTTTGTCGTTCCTCGGAGTATGAAAACCATAAGCCACTTGGGCATCCATCCCTACATAAATAACACCAAAAACAGGGGAAACAGATCAAAATAAACCCATAATTAATATTTAATAAATAATAATAATAATAACAATAATAATAACATATCGTCGTCATCATCATCAAAACGATATGGTTATCCCTGTCCACCACCATACCGTCGTCATTCATCAACCCACCATCACCCTCAAAAACCCACAACCACCATCCTCGAACGAAACGAACCCCTGAATCATATCCAGAACCCTCGAAACCCACAGCCCCCGTCGCCGTCTATGTGTGTTTTCTCAAATCTGTGGTTGTTTTTTAGAGAGAGAGAGTGAGGGAGAGACCTGAGTTGTAGGTGACGCTATTAGACCATCAGACCTGTTTATCGACCACCACCCATCGACCCACCACCACCCCTCATCGAACCATCACCAAAAACCACCCCCCGTCGACCACCAAAAAGATCCGTCCATCGCCACCTTCGAACCATTGTCTGTACCAACAACACAACCCCCTCTGCACCATCTAAAAACCTGCTCCATCGTTTCTTCTTTTTTTTAGAGAGAGAGGGAGAGAGAAAAGTGTGTGTAAGTGAGAGAGAGAATCTGATTTATAATTATTATTATTATTATTTAAAAAGGTTAGTTGGGGTGGGGTGGGGTGTTATTATGAAAATACCCTTAATAATTGTGTACAAAAAGACTTTCTTACCCTTAATTAAAAAAAATACAAAAAATTATAAAGCTGATTATGTGTCACTAGGTTATTGGTCTAGTGGAGTTCTCTAGTTCTCACAACTCAATGGAGTTCTCATTTGAACCCAATCATATATATATATATATATATATATAGGTAGAGGATCTGGTAGGAAAATTATTTTGTGTAGGAAGTGTAGGAAGTATTTTCAACCATTAGATTAAATCTGATTAAATCTTTAGATGAAGGGCATTATAGACTTTTTGTCCATTTTTTTTATTTATTACAAACCCACTAAATTAGCAACTAATATCTGGATATTTGTGAAGATTAATCATCCTAAATTAACTAATTATTCATTATTTTTCATAAGAATCATAAGATATTTATATCAAATAAGTTGATCAATACCCAAAAACTTGTTCGATTCTTCAACCATATAACCCATCTCTATCACTTGTTCGATTATTCAAGTCATGGCGGAAGGTTAAACATGAGGAGTGTTTTATAATAACGTAAGGAGTGTTTTATATTGAAAGAGAAACTAGTGTGTATTAATAAGGAGTGTTTTATAATATCATCGGGAGTGTTTTATAATAAAATCAAGAGTGTTTTATATTGAAACTAAACACAGTAGAAGTGTTTTAAAACAACAGAAGTGTTTTAAAACTGATATGAGAGAGAAACTAGTATCCATTAATTAAGGAATTATGGGAACGGTTTCAAAACTAATAGGAGAGAGAAATTGGTTTTCTATAAATAAAGTACACACAATTACCATAGTGCCCTTAAATAAAACACTGATTGTACTATCTTGCCCTCAACTACTATAAATATTTAATTAAAAATTAAACACATATAGGTTTTTAATATTAACCATCAATCTCAACATCCAATGGATCAAAACACTTCCTACGCTTCCTACAAAAAATAATTTTCCTGCAGGAACCTTACCATATATATAAACTTTATTTAAGAGCCCACTAAAGCCTACACCGTGAAATCAAATCGAAACCAAATCCTTAGTAACGGTTCGGTTTTAACTTTAACTATCCGTTTCTGGTTTTCGATAATAAAAAAATATTAATAACACATTTGCTAACATTTTGATTTAAAAACCATCAAAACTGGACTGTACAAATAAATTTAATATCGACTTTAATATTTAATACTTTTAAATTGCAAACTCAATGATGTTGTGTAATTAATTGTTCATATTTTTAGGTAGGGCTGACAATTCAAACATGAACACGATAACCTGACACGAACCTACACAATTTTAACAGGTCTCGTGTTTGGCGTTAACAGGTTTCGTGTCTATAACAGGTCGACATGTTAAGACCTGTATATTTTCGTGTCATGTTTGTGTTTGCCTGTTTTGTGTTCGTGTCTTATCGTATCTTAATGTCGTGTTAACTTATTTTACTAGGTGTTCCTCATCGTGTCTTATTGTGTTAACATGTTATATATAAGTTCGTGTTCATGTTTGAAAAAAAAAATGACACAATTAGCTTTCGTGTTCGTGTCTTAACTTGTTTGTGTAACATGTTATGCCAACACAATTTTTAGGTGTCCTGTTAACATCATCACGACAAAGCACAAAGCTAAGTTATTGTCATGCAAAAATCTAATTAAACTAGATAGTTAAAGTAAGTAGGTTTTCGTATCCACTAAGAGCATGTAATTAGTATTACACGTTTCGTTTGATAATTTAAATTAAACTATTGTTTAACTAGAGTTATTAAAGGGGAAATGGAATTAAATAATCCCAATTTTGTTGGGTTGGAAGCCAATAATCCCAACTTGAAAGTTGTAATATAACAGTCCCAACTTGTCAATGGTTTTATTTTAATGATCCCAAACTAACCACCGTTAAATATTTTGGTTAAATGCCAACGTGATATTCCACATGGTAGCTGAGGTGGACAAAACCTGCAAAGTTGGCAAAAAAAAACATGGCCCACATTATCCTACTTGGATATTTTAATTAAAAAAAGGTTTAATAATGTTTTATAATTAAAATATTAAAAGGGCCCATCACATTTCCTTCTCCGCCGCCCACCACCGTTCACCACCACCACCATCACGTCTTCCTTCCTCAAACACACACCTCCTTCTATTTCCATCCTAACCCCTCCAATCCCCATCACTACAACATTCTCCTCCTCACTCATCCCTCCATCTCTCTCCACCGACTTCCTTTCAGAACTCGAAATCAACGAGGAATTATTATCCAAGTTGAAAACCATGAGTGTGAAGGAGAACAACAACCACAACCACCCGCCACAACCACAACCACAACCACCTTGTCAAATCAAATAGTATAATAACAGTGAGACGTTCTTCGGTGGTTTCCCATGCGATTCCTCCTAATAACAGCTTCGCTTCATTTGAATCCATTGATTAAAGTCTGTGAAGTAGGTGTTTTTGGAATCTAGGGTTTGAAGTGGGTGTTTGGGAAGAAGCCCTAATTATTTGCTTCTAGTTTAGGGTTTTGAGTGAGATGGAACGATGGTGTAGAGTGGTGGTGTTTGTGGTGGTGGGTGCTGTCAGAGATGGCGGTGGTTGACAGTGGTGGCAGGTGGTTGTGGTGTAGAGTGGTGGTGTTTGTGGTGGTGGTGGGTGTCCTCGGAGATGGCGGTGGTTGACGGTGGTGGCAGGTGGTTGTGGTGGTGCAGGTGGTGGCGGGTGGTTAGGGTTGTGATGAAGATGATAAAGATGTTATATGTGTGTGTGTATATAATATGTGTGTACAAAATAAGTGCCATAGATTGACACGTTGACTGCCACGCAGGCATTTAACAGACAAACTTAACTACCGTTAGTTTGGGACCATTAAAATAAAACTATTAATAAGTTGAGACTGTTATATTACAACTTTCAAATTGGGATTATTGGCTTTCAACCCAACAAAGTTGGATTATTTAATTCTATTTCCCCTTTATTAAAAAGCAGTTGCAAACTTGATGAAGACTCTAAAAACAATTAAACAAAAAGCAACTGTCTCAAGATTTCATGTTCTAAGACTATGTGTTGTGGTTAGAGCTGAGTGGGAGCTTTATCCTTTAATATTGAACTACGTAAGCGCTGACATGGCAGAGTGATAAAGCTGTTGCTCACTCGCCTGATCCTGTTGTGGCTAGAGGTGAGCAGCAGCTTTATCCATTTTTTTTTTAAAATTATTATTTTTTAAACTTTGTTATTTTAAATTGATATAATATTTAAATTTTAAATTTACAAAGACATAATTAATAAAAAAACATAAAACACTAAAATTAATAAATATAAAACATAAATAATTTACAAATAAAATAAAAAAATAAAAAATAAAAAAGAAGAAGTAATAAAGTAAAAAAAAAAAAGTAAAAAAAGAATATAACAAAAGTAAAAAAAAAAGGATATATTGCTCTATCCTTCCACCCACTTGGTACGGTTAACATTAAAAAATCAAATAAAAAACTTACTTATAGTCATCTTCCCCACTTGACTCCTTTTTACAGCTCCATCCTTCCACCCATTTGCTCTCCAACGACCACCACCACAAACCCATTGCTCGCCGGACAAAAAAAATAGAAAAAAATATATATAAACGCACATCTTATTCCTTGCTAGCAGACGCGAGCAAGGTCGCCCCTACTCACTCGCGCCGTCGTTCACATGTAGGTGTTGTGCAGTGCGCGAGCCACATGGCTCGTTTGGCCGCTCGCTCGCCCACCACAACACATAGTCTAAGATAGATTCAAATATTCAATAACCTAGTTTTAATTTGGGAAAATCACATAGACATGATTATGAAGCTGGTTAGTTGATTGTGATAATATGGACAATTTACTCTGATTGTGGAACAACGAAAGGTTTATCACGTGATTATCAATAAAAGATTACCAACTCAACCCTTTTCTAATATATCTCAATTACTACAACTCTCGTGAATTGAAAGATAAAGAAGTTGGTTTCAAACAAAGTTCAGCCGTTTACAATAAATCAACAAAACACTAGAACTCTCGAGAATTGAAAGATAAAGAACTAGGTTTCATATAAAGTTCAATCGTTTACAATCAATCAATAAAACAAATTGCAAAAAAACATGAAATGCTTAGATTTCATGTCCTAATAAAAAAGCTAGGTTAAAACATCTTATTTAGGGTGGATGGGGTGCTCATTACACTCATCACATTATCATACCCAATCAGATTGTGCCACCTCATTCCATCACATTCCATCATATTTCATCACTAAACTTAAAAAAATAAACTAAAAACATTACATTTAAAAAAATAAAATAAAAACATTAAATAAAATAAAATAAAAAATATTACATTAAATAAAATAAAAAAAATTACATTAAATTAAAAAAACAACACACTACTAGAAATAAAATAAAAACTACTAATAAAATAACACACTACTACAAATAAAATAAAAACTACTAAAAAAATACAAACATTAGTAAAAACCTAATAAAATTTTGGGCGTAACATTCGCCACGCCGAAACATGTTGAAAATCAACCTCGACCTCAGCCGCATAGTCGATTTGAGCAAAGTCAACTTGCACATCTTCTATTTCGTTAGGGTTATTATTCACCACTTTCTTTAAAAAAATCGAAGGTTTGACACTTCGATTGGAGGTCCGCGTGCTTGTGAGAGATTGAATCACACGAACGTTGTGTTCCCCCAACAAGTTGACCAAACTCGGCTAAAACTCTTTTCCAGTTCGGAGCATTGCTCTGGCCACGAACACGACCATGGCCGCTGCTAGTTGATGCGCCATTGCTGTGTACGATGTCGTATGCGATCATTAACGCAATTTCCTCCTCTTGCGTCCAAGTAACCATTGTGAATGTGAATGATGAGTTGAATTTTGTGATTATTATTATTTTTTTTTTGTATAGAAGAAGAATTTGTAAGAGTGTGGGTATGAATAGGTAAATTTGCGTGAGTATGTATATATATAGGTAGGTAATTTTTTATTTTTTTTTTAAATTTTGGTCAAAATGACCGTTGCTAGCCAACGGCTAGCCGCTGAATGCTCCGCGATGTATGTCACGAAAAAAAAAAGGAATCGCAGCCATGATTAATTATGCGAGCTGGTGTATCACGCTATCACAGCCATCACGGGGTGGCCATCACATACCATCACGTTCACCCTTAGAAGAACTCTCAACCGAGAGGTAGTTACATGAGAATTAGTAAATTATTATTATTATTATTATTATTATTATTATTATTATTATTATTATTATTATTATTATTATTATATAACGAAATCAGATAGTGTCAGTACATGATTGTCAAGTAGAAATAAATTAAATAAAAATAATTAGACCTTACTGCTCCTAGTCTCGCATAGCCGAAAACTCCAAAACCCTTTCCGTGCAGCAGCATCCGGTGCAGTCTACCGTATGCGACCCCTCAAATTAAAGACTCCTGTCGTCTCATGCAGCCCATTGGTCCAACTGATTTATATATTTAATCCTTTCTTTTTCTTATTCCTCTCGTGAGGTACAGTCTCTTTTCTTTTTAAATCCTAGCCAACCAGCTTTAGCTATTCTCCAATGAACTCAAGCTTTTGATTCTCAAAGACCTACAAAAACATTTCGAAGCAATATATTATTGAGAAGGGCTGCAAACGAATCGAACGAACACGAACAAGGCCTTGTTCGTGTTTGTTTGTTAAGGAAATTATGTGTTCACGAACAGTTCATGAACACTTACCGAACGAGATTTTTTGTTCGTGTTCGTTTGTTAAGAAAACATTCGTGTTCGTGTTCGTTTGTGGTCGTTTGTTAATTTTGTTCATGAACGCACACATACACAAACGGATATTAATGAACGCAAACACGTGTTCATGAACGGAAACAAACACAAAGAGACATATATTAACTTTCGAATAAGGCCGAATTCACATATATTAAGAAATTAACTAGATTCACCCAATATAACCTAATTATACAAACATACTTAGTACTTAACATAATATTGATAAACATAATTAAGTAGTGTCTCAAATAAACTAAGTTCGCATACTTAACTTGAAGTCTTCATTATTTATTTATTTAAACTTGAACTCTTCATTAATGATTTACTTAATGATTATACTAAAAGCAGGGTTTATTCATCTCATATATACCAATATATTTACCTCACATAAAGTATTTATTTGGGTAAAAGAAATAAAAAATAAAAGAATATAGAAAAATATAAAAATTAAAAACTCTATTAAACTATCGAACACAAACGAACACGTTACCGAACGTTCACGAACATAAACGAACGAACGAGGCCTCTGTTCATGTTCGTTCGTTTAACTAAACGAACAGAATTTTTTGTTTGTTTTCGTTCATTTATTAAACGAACGAACACAAACGAATTTCCCGCCGAACGATTCATGAACTGTTCGCTGAAAGTTCAGTTCGTTTGCAGCCCTATTATTGAGTTCCGTTCAAAAAAAATATATTATTGAGTTAATTATTTAATGGCTATTAATTAGAATCAATAATCTTTAAACTCTTGCTGTTCCTTTTTATTTATATAAAAAGTTGATGCCGTTCCAAAAAAAAAAAAAAAAAAAAAAAAAAAATCTTTAAACTCTCATATTTCCTAGCTTACTCTGTAACACACCGGCTTGGTTTTGGGCTGATATGTCACGATTACAGAATCAGATACAAAAAGACATATTTTATTAAACATTCGAACTTTCTTACAAAAAAGAGTTATTTCGATAATTTATTTAAATACACTATTAAATACATAAAAGCTACATTGCTTCCAACTTGATTATTTAGCTCTCTCCACACATTCTCGTTATCCCTGACAATCATACAATTATAGTTACATGACAGAACTCAATAATCTTATCATTGTTATCAGAAATATCCATTGAGCCTGATATTTATATTTATGTATAATAACACAGAACATGGGGAACCAGGTAGCTAGCCCGAGAACCTATGTGCGATGATGTATGGGCATCATACAAACCACCCACCAGAAATAATATAATAATATTATAATATTCTAGAATCGATCCATACGCCTCGAAATATATATACATAATCGAAATATATATACATAATCGGTATTTAACCAGAGTTCAGAGCGAGACACTGTGATTTAGGCTCACCATCACAGTCGGTGCCATGCCATCGATGCCGCAATGACATGCTTGTGGTCACCCCACAAGTAGGGGCGTGCTCAAGTATCATAATACAAAGATAAAACAGATAATATATTTATTTTTATCAATTATAATAATGTGCATAGTCAGGCGTATCTTTGTTTAGAATGCGATAATGAGTACAACTTAATTAAAACAATATCACATGTAATATAGTTTCAGAGTCGAAACAAATCAAGCCAGATGAATGAAACAAATAGGAATATGAAACAGACGAGTACCACTTAGTTAAATAATGATACGAGACGAAGTCAAAATGCCAATACTATACAGATAGTAAAGGAGGATATCCGCACCTTAAGCGATTTCAATGTTTTGTTGCATGGTTGACCACCTATGGCTATGTGGGCTTTTAATAATCTACACACAAGTAGCGTATTTAGACTTCTGTATTAAAGTTTTTATTAACATGGCTTTGAAATAATACTAACTAGGAGGTGAAGGGCAAAACTACTGTTTTGTCCATGGTTTACATACAAAATACAAAATTACTAGATTGCCATCTGAACACTGTTACACCGACCGTTAGTGTTTAATATATATAGTAATCTAAATTATTATAATTCAAGTAAAATTATTGCTTTTTTTTTTGTAAGTCATACGTAAATAACTTTTTTTTATAAAATTATTCTATATTTCAAAGTTTTAAATAAAATAGTTACAAAATTTAAAATCAAATCGTGATTAAATAAAATGTAATTAATAGTCTTAAGTAAATTAAATTAGTTAATAGTTAACTAAATAAGTGCATATCATTATCCTACATATTATTTATTTAAAAAAAATAATTTACTTAAAGACTTAAGATTCCTTTTTGTTTTAAACAATTTATCGAATTTTGTTTCTTTATATTCATAGGATCAAGTTATTTTATACATTGTAGCAAAAATGAGAAAAATACAAAAAAAAAAAAAAAAAACATAAAAGATCATTAAATATGACACAATGAGCTATAAAATATAACACTATGCTGAAAAAAAAGACACAATAAATTGAAAAAATAACACAATGATAAAAATAAGGAAAAGACATAATGGTGCATAAAAGACACAATAATATAACGCTATTTTAAAACCTACAAGCTATAACCCAAAAAAACGAAGACCTAAAAACTAACGTCGTAGAATTCGATAAGACGATTCCAATGCCGCTTGAATGAGTTCAATCGGAGTCAATTTGATACCCTTCCTACGACTTCCTATTTTTCTTTTACTGTGTATTTGATCCTAACCCTTGTTCATATATCATAAATATTTTTATTTACCAAAAAATATAGTTTATGACATCGACAATCGTAAAGATCTTTTTTTAGAACGGCCAACACAACAACCGCGAGACTCCCACAAGGGGGCTCAGGCAAATTGGCTTCCCTTGCTCGGAGCCCCGCCCGATAGTGGTTCCTGAACCGGGGAAAACCCGATCCCCACCCGTCCGAAGACCCGCTGTGAAGAACCGGTAAAACCCAGGCGAGATCAGGACTCGAACTCCTGACCATAGGCCAGGAGTCATCCCTCATTTCTCATTATGTCCTCCAAATGTAACTAGTGGGGATTGAACCCAAGCCTCCCAAAAGAAACTTAGACCAACCAACCAACTGAGCTACAAGTGTTGGACCAATCATAAAGATCTTATTATTAAATAAAAGCATAACAATAATAATAAAATAATTTTAACTTTGTTTGATTTATTAATCAATTTTCATAGCATAAATACTAGACGGTCCGGAGTGGGGGGAAGGGGGAAGCTTCTTCACGCCAGCTACACCGCCCTATGTGGGCGTGGAGGAGGGGAGCCCCTGGGGGGAGTTCACCGGCGTGGGGCATTGAAGGGGACAGTTGGCACATTTTCATTGGGCTTGCAATTTGATCGTTTGTATAAAAAAAAATTAAAAAACAACCGTTGAATGTGTAACGGTTAAAAAAATTATATATAACACCACTATTTACACAAAAACACCAACTTCACATACATTTCTTCATCTATTTTATACACTTCTTCATATATTTTTATACTTCTCATCACACTTTTTAAAAAAAATGAATCCATTCAACCGAGGTTTTGACCCGAACAACACATTCAACTACATCCCAAACCCGAATACACCACCGGTTCGCCCCACACCAAACCGTCCACCCATTCAATCACCTTGTCCTAAATACGCGGCTTTGCGAGTTACATTAGTGGACAAACTTATCCTAATTTTCCATTTAACGATTCCCTCGTTCCTTCACAACCGCCAACTCCTTTAACGCAACCCGAAAGCGTACCTGAAACACAATAAGAAAATATTGTGGGATCATCGTCGGGTAAAAAACCCACTGCAAGAATAACTCACAAGAAGAAGACGACGAAGGAGAAAGCGTTGGCCACCGCCAACCAATTAAGTGGACAACCGCCGAAGAGGTTGCGTTAACGAAAGCTTGGATAAGCGAGTCGGAATCCGAGCAAGGTATTTGTAATACTTTTCTAAGCATCAAAAATGTTGTTAAAAATATATATTTTTACGTGTGACTAATGACTACTTTTTTAAATTTTTTTTTATAGGAAATAGTCACCACAAAAACAACTTTTGGATCGAGATAAACACTTCGTTCCATAAGTTGATGGAACGTGACTTCTATCGAGCAAATGATAGTCTCTCGTCCAAGTGGACCGAGATGAGCAGGGCAATGAATGCGTTTCACCCGCATTATTATTACGCAAGAAACAATCCAAAATATAACATGTAGTTTTTTTTTTTATATTTTTAGGTGTATTTTTTATGTTTTTTTTAATTTTCTAGGTTTTTTAATTTTAGTATTAAATATTATGATTTTTAATTATGTTTTTTTAGTAAAAATGTATTTTTTTAATTAGTTTATTAAAAAAAATCCACGTGGTACTTCCCAACCCCCCCCCCCCCCCTCCACGTGACACTCCCAACAATTTTCACCTTTCACATATGGCTCCACAAGTGTTACATGTCGTTTCATCCCTCTCTTTCCCTCCTCCACTCATTACGGTCTTAGTTTAATTTAAACTAGATTTTAGCCCGCGTGTACACGCGGTTCACCAATGTACGTCTATTTAGGGAATTATAACGTATAAGAAAAATACAGTAGAAATATTGTATTAAAGTATAACACAACGAATACAAATTTTATTCAATGAAGAAACTTTAATCCCTATCCTCCCGATGAGCAACCCGTAAAACCCGCTAACACCAGTGTTTGGTTAGGTTCTCAGTCCACATTATTATTCTTGTTATGCTTTTTCTACCTTGTTCCGGTTGCAACCCTGGCGGACGACCCAAAAAGACTAATGGAACCCTCTTATACAATTTCTCTTCTGTGACTCTTGGCTCAAAGATAAATCCACTCAACATTTCAAATAACTAAACAATAGAAAAATATGATGTGTCAAAAAATAACAGAGTAATAGCAGAAAATATGGGACAACCTACCCATCATCAGAAAGGGTGGAGATAAGTAAATAAGGAAAGATCCTCAATATTAAGCCCAAAAAAAAATCTAAATGTGGTTGCACAGGATATTACAACCACCCATTCTGCGTATGCTTATCTATCAACAACATACACTCTTGGCTTTTATAGGTATCCTATGTACAATTTAAAACGGGGTTCACTAAAAGCCACAACAGATCATATGTGCATGAATTTAACTATTCAAATCGATATTCTCATAGCTGACCTATCATGGCTGACATTCAAAATAACTACTGCAATATCCAACTTGTTATCATGGGCATTCCTACATAGCGATATATCTCTTAAACTGTTTCTGAACTGAATAAGTGATTTTAAACCTACCATATCCATATCAGCACACACATAAATTTGTAACAAAATGTGTTAAGCCTACACCTACGAGCAAGGCCCATCACTCCATCACAAATCACTCATGATACTAATTCTTGTATAAAACCTGGAGCCATCATAAGTACAATAGGAAATTCTTATGGGCATTTTGCAAGGGATTCCCTCGTTTCTATTTTGTCACTAATCGGAACAAATATATTAATGCTTAAACTTTCCCTAAATTGCAATAGCAAAAGTAGTCAAGCCTTTTTAGAGGTTTTTTCATTTTCAATAGGCAGATATACAAACGTGGATAATTAGAATCCTTAAACCACCTAAAGTCAAGTAACACAAATTAAACAAAATCCAAAAAAATGCTCTAATTGTCTGATAAAGCAAGTAGCTTTCGGTACAATCCTCTTAAAATTGCAACCTACAATCACAAATTAAGGAAAAGTGAACAAAACCTGATGAGGTCGTAGCCATCAATTTCAACATAGATAATAAATTAAAGCCGCTGACTCTCCTGGTGCACCTCAGTTTCCTGCACTGGAATCTCAAAATCCAAACTAAACACAAACATACCTATCGATTAACACCAAGAAAGGGTTCATATTCCCCTTCAACCGATTGCCTCACCAGTACAATCCTCTTAAAATTTCAACCTTCAATAACAAATGTATGAAAAGTCAACAAAACCTTATCAGGTCGGAAACATCAATTTTAACAGAGATAATAAATTAAAGGCTCCGATTCTCCCGGTGCACCTCGATTTCCTTCACCGGCATCTCAGAATCCAAAGTAAACACAAACATACCTTTGTAGCACCTAATGCGACACTCAAGACAATGTCGATGAAATTGTACATGGTGTTTAAACGAATTGTAAGTAATAACAATATTTAAGGAAAGATAATATCAAAATCATAAACTTTGTAGCAATGCACATTGGAGTAAATAGGATGGCTCTACCAATTCGTATACTTCTTCCCCTCTTTCTATCAAACCTTCAGGTTGCAGGTTTCATGATCTTGCGTTCTTCAAGAAAGTGACTATTGTGGAATGTTGTTTAGAAAGTTAAGATTTGCTGATATCCACCTATTCATAACCACCCAATTTACAAAAGAAATACGACTGTTAGAGAAAACTATTTGCTGATTTTCATACTTTCCATTGTCTCTGATATCGTATTCCGATTATATAACAATAAAGACTTCATAAGTTCAAGGTCTGTTACTCACTGGAAATGCAGTTCTTTGTCTCAAGCTATCCTCTCTTGAAGCTGGAACTTCTGGATCCCTTTAACAAAATACGTTTATTAGATGAGAAACGAACATTATATATTGTATGAATTTAAAGTTAAGTTTATCATTATTAGTAGGCAACAACAACATAAACCTTCGTTTTGTTTGTTCAATGAAAAAAAGAAGTCTCTTTCAAGTTACATTGTATCTTTCAAGAAAACATTATAGAGATATGATTATTCAAGTAGCAAAAAAAAGATAGATACAGATCAAGACATCATAATCTAAGATGTATTCTAGTTTTTACATTCACATTTAAAATTAAGAATTGAATAGAATAAATTTTATCCATTTTGTTTAATATTTGTCGAACACTCGAACATATATCTTAAAAAAACTTATGTTATATAAGTAAAAGTAGTATGACTATACCTTCAATACCTTGCACCAGACCTTCTGACCTTGCACCATAATTACATTCACACATCAAATCTCCACATGTGTTCCATTTTCTTTTCTCTTTCTAGATACCTCCTCAGTAGGGTGTTGACTTGACTGTTTTTATAATGGAGCAGGTTTGTGACCGTTTGAGAACACATAGAGTGGGATCTATCTTCTACGCACATGAGAAACATAAATATCCATCCTGGATACCCAAAACACATACATACCAACATGAATACATTACATACATAGTTGCAAATTCCTAAAAAAAATAGCAATATATGTTGAATGATGGTTCGGTGCCGGTTTTAAGTTCCAAACCATTAGCGAAACAGTCATCAAACATCTGTCAAAACTTTTTAATAATGATCTTTCTAGCCGCCTTGCGCATTGCGCCTGGAAAACCATTGATCACATCATTTTGCATAGCTAATGAAACGGGTAAAAAACTAAACATGTGAAGATCTTGACAAACGGAAGAGAGGCCGCAATGGCATAACACCATTAGCAAAGTCTGAATGGTATATAAACAACATTATCAAAGACTCTAACCACATGTCTACCTTTTGAAATTATTGAAGATCAACACAGTCAAAGATCCCATCCACAACAACACACTAACAACACACCAAATATATCAATAAACACATGTATATCTCTCAGAGCCCCTTAAGTTAAGTCAAGACATACAAAAAAAATTTGTTTTGTATGAATATTGCATACTTTGTTTTTGAAAAATATGTAAGTACCTAATGATGTACCACTAAAGGCTGGATCGCTAGAATATTGAGCGCCTAACGATACCTAAAGACAATCACACCTGAAGAAGGGAGAAAACAAAACAGAAACTAAAATTCGTTTTAATTTTTTAACTACTATATTTATATAAGACAACGTAAAAACTAAAATTCAAGATAAACCTACATATGTGTACAGGTCAATAAAACACACAATAGAAATGTAAACTATGAACTCACATACCTGTAACGGATGATGGTTACCAGTCTTGATTATAAATGGACGATTTTTCAGTGATTGACAATGAGTATGAACGGCGACCACCTTGTAACTGTTCCGACGGACCTTGGTCCGTGCGCAAGGGCTTAGAGATATGATTAATGGCGGATTCATATCACTGAACTAAACCCTAGAAAGCAAATCAACACAGAACTGATCAGTAAAAACTCGCTGATTTAGGGTAAATCCCATAACTATGATGAATACAAAAGCAAAACATCTAGAGTTATAAGAAAAAACCTTAGATTAAAAAATAATTGAACCATACCTGACGTTTATAAAACAGATTTAAAAACAGAAAGCATCCAAATAAACCCTAAAACATCAATAAAAAATCAAAACAATTAAAAACGATTGATTAAAATAGAATGGAATAGATGAAACCTTGGAGAAGAGATGAAAACAATGCTTGATTCATGCAATCGTCGTGCAATCGCCTGATTAGGGTTTCGGTTCACGAAGAGGATGATGGCTGATTTGGGATTTAGGTTATGAAGCGTGTTTTCTTTTGACCTTATATATTTTTCTGATTTTTGAATTAAAAAAAAAATTTATAAAATCTCACAATGGGACACTTGGCACAAATTGATTGGCTATGTAATTGGAGGCTCAATGTGAGATTGACAAGTGTCCATATTGAGTTTCATATATTAGTTGTATAGATTATGACAATCTATTTTTGTCATGTGACGTAAGTCCCTTTTACAAAACTTTAAATATATATTGGCTTTTATGTGACAAATATATTATTTCAAAATATTTATTATATTAGAGTAAGTTAGAAAAGGAATCTAGAATCTAAGACCATGTGTAATGGGGCGTTTTTCCCCTTAAAAACGCCATTTAACGCCACCTACACCGCCCCCGTTGGCGTTTTACTTGGCGTTTTCGTGGTAGGCGTTTTCACATACACGCCCAAAGAGGCAAGAGAAAGTAGAGAGAGAGAGGGGGAAAGAGCTCGGATAGTGGAATGGGGAATAAACTAACCTGCAACTATTTAGGGTTAAGAAAGTTGTATGGTTTTATTTTGGAGAAGAAGATGTTTATTATATTTTTTGTTTATGTAAAACAAAAGTAAAATAAACTTTGCAGTTAGTTGTCAAATCAATGGATGGCGTATACTTTAACTTTGCAGTTGTTGCAGTAAGAATATATTAAATATGATTTATTTAGGCAAAAAAAATTAAATATGATCATATTACTTTTTTCCTTCACATTTACTTTTATTTGCGACCTTCGTTTAAAAAACAAAATTACTTACAAGAACATTTTCTAATTTAACGATTCGCACCAAAAAAATGATTTCAAGAGCTACTTTTTTTTTAATCTTGGCAACGATATTTGTTAATTTTTAATAATGCAAAGTTAACATATTTTTTTTCAATAGTAAAATATATATTTATTACTATTAAAAATAGTGGATTAGAAAATGTAAAAAAAAAAAAAGAATTAGATAATTAATGAAGAGATTTTATAAGGGCTTGAACCATTACACCATTTTTTTAGTATTTTCTTCCAGTGATGACATGGCTGACACATGGTGAAAAACGCCCATAAAAAGCTTAAACCATTCCTTTCGGTAACCTTTGGGTTGGTCTTGGTGACAAGGATCAAAATTTTAGAAGTGTAGTTGTGAGGGAGGTGGTTTATGTATCGTTGAAAGCTTACCCAATCATAGCTATTTATAATTGGATTTTTTTTTTCTTGAACTAGAGGTGAAGTAATACATATATGGATAGGTTAGAATAATATATGCCTTCCACGTTTACATATTGACTCATCTATATTTTACTAAAATCCTTCCAAATATGTTCAGTAACTCATCTTGGGGCTCAAGCTAAGGTAGTTCATCATTTTCCTTTAATTATTATTGTTGAAAACTGAATTTTATTTTGGTGCAACTATTTAAAATACACTTGTTATTTTGATATTATTAAATTTTTGACTTTCCATCATAGTTTCTATTTATTGTTATCAGTATTTATATTGATATTATTTTAACTGGCGAATCACGATTGCAAGGAATACTAGAACACGTGTTTCATTCATGTTAGAATTAGGAAATTATTACAACTAGCCATAATTAGGGAATTCTAACTGTTAAAAAAGTGTGGATATTGAGAGCGGATTGACTCTTCGGTTTCCCAAGTTGCTTCTTGTTCAGAATGATTTTTCCATAGAACTTTAACGAAAGGTATTGCCTTTTTCCTCGTCAGTCGTCACGCGTTTCCGACGGTCAAGTATAGCCTTTGCTTCTTATTCATAAGTTAGATTTTCTTGAATCATGTCTAATGGATAATTGATAACATGAATAGGATGATAATTGTATCTCTTAATAAGGATACATGGAATACGTTATGAACATGAGAAAGTTGAGGCGGTAGAGCAAGACGGTAAGAAACTTCACCAATATTTTCAAGGATTTCAAATGGACCAATATACTGAGGACTTAACTTTCCTTTAATTCCGAATCGTCGAATACTGCGACAAGGTGATACTTTGAGAAAGACGTGGTCTCCAATTTTAAATTCTAAGTTTCGTCGGTGTTAATCTGCGTAACTCTTATGTCAGCTTTTAGCTTGTTTCAGCCGTTAACGAGCAATGGTGACTTTTTCATTTGTGATTTGAACAATTTCTGGTCCTTCAATAATCTTGTCTCCAACTTCTTCCCAACAGATTGGTGCTCGACATTTGTGACCATATAATAGCTCGAATGGTGGCATACCAATACTTGCTTGCCAACTATTGTTATACGCGAATTCAACAAGGCACAAGTATTCATCCCAATTACCACTCCATTCTAACGCGCATGCTCTAAGCATATCTTCTAGAGTTTGGATAGTTCGTTCAGTTTGCCCATCTGTTTGAGGGTGGAAAGCAGTACTAAACTTCAACCGCGTACCCCAAGCATTTTGAAAACCTCTCCAAAATCTTGATGTAAATCTTGGATCTCTGTCAGACACAATAGATGATGGCATGCCATGTAAACGGATTACTTCTTGGAGAAATATTTCAAATAACTTACTAATAGAGTAAGTTTGTTGAATAGGAAGAAAATGGGCTGACTTGGTTAATCTATAAACCACGACCCATATGGCATCATTCTTTCTAAAGGTCTTTGGAAGGCCTGTCACAAAATCCATAGAAATTTCATCCCACTTCCAGACAGGGATATTGAGAGGGTGTAATAAACCACTAGCCCTTTGATGTTCAATTTTCACTTGTTGGCAGGTAAGGCATTTAGCAACAAATTGCGCAACATCTTCTTTCATTCCGTTCCACCAAAAGTTCTTCTTCAAGTCACGATACATTTGTGTTGATCCTAGATGAATAGAGAAAGGTGGGCAATGAGCTTCTGATAGTAATGATTCGCGAAGGGCAGAGTCTGCCGGAACACATAATCTTTTTCCACACCAAATGACACCTTGTTCATCTATATGGAACTCTGACTGCTTGCATATCTCTAGATTCTGTGAGATTGCCCACAATTCCCCATCCTGTTTCTGGGCTTCCTTGATTCTTGAGATAAGATCAGGTTCGATTTTCAATCTGGCCAAATATCCATCAGACTTCCTGACCTGAAAGCTAATCTCCATTTTATCTAGATCTTTAAAGACCTCGGGCTGAACAGTGAGCCATCCCACTGATCCTGAACTTTTTCGGCTCAATGCATTTGCCCCGACATTCTCCTTGCCCGGATGATATTGAATATTGACATCATAGTCTTTAAGAAATTCCAACCATCTTCTTTGTCTCATATTAATCTCCTTCTGAGTAAAAATACATTTGAGACTTTTATGGTCGGTAAAGATGTCCCATTTTTCTCCATATAAGTAATGCCTCCATATCTTAAGAGCAAAAACTACAACTGCTAATTCAAGATCTTGTGTTGGATAGTTGAGTTCATATGGCTTGAGTTGTCGCGAAGCATAGGCAATGGCTTTTCCATGTTGCATAAGAATACATCCAAGCCCCTTTTTAGAAGCATCACTGTAAACTTGATAGCCGCCAGAGCCAGATGGATGAGCGAGTATAGGAGCAGATACAAGTCGTTTCTTTAATCCTTCAAAACTCTTTTCCCGCTTGTCATTCCAAGTATACTTTACCCCTTTTCTAAGAACTTGCGTAAGTGGTAAAGCAATCATAGAGAATCCTTCAACAAAACGTCGGTAATAGCTTGCTAGACCTAGAAAGCTTCGAATCTCGGTGACCGAGATAGGTGTAACATCACACAAATTATATATATATATATATATATATATATAGAACTCCATCGTTTATTCATCCGATTCATGTTTACAGTATCTTTACCAACCATTTTGTTAATTTTTTTTGTTTAAATAATGACTTATAATCAATATTAAATTGGATTGTATTAAAAATTCTGATTTAAAAACGTTAAAAAAATGTTTGCCTGTGCCAGGATTCGAACCCGAGTCCCTGGCGGGCTAAACCTTAACCACACCACACAAACCACTACACCATTTGGTGTTTTGTGATGTTAATTAAAACCAATTAAACTTAAACCCTTTCAAGGTCCCTTAGTCAAAAAGTCAAACGTAGTCTCCTAGTCAAGTCAAGTCAAAGTGTTAGTAAATATGGCCTCCTAGTCAAGTCAAAGTGTTAGTAAATATGGTCTTCTAGTCAAGTCAAAGTTGTTCCTAAATTCTAGCCTAGTCAAAGTAGTCCCTAATTACAACTCCAAATTATACACTATAAATACTATAGCCTACCATTCAACTCTTTATACCATTCAACTCTTTATACCATTCAATAAAAAAAACATTAGTATCCCATCTCCCATATACTAAAGTTTTCATCCATCATTATCTCCTCTAGCTAGTTCCGAGTTTTCCAAGGCATTATTACTAAGTGTTTGCACGCTCAATAAAACGCACGAACTCATTATGCACCTAAGGTGAGTTTACATAGCCCCTTTTTCTGTTTTACATTTTGGGGTGAAACATGTTTAAACATTTTATACACTATCATTTACTCATTCTTACATTGTTGAAACTTGTGATTCAATTACACTATCATTTACTCATTTTATCATTTGACTGTAACAAAAAGACACAGTACAATCATTAACATTGATCAAGCCACCTGTTTAGATTATAGCGCTATAGGTCTGACAAACCCATCCCCCCGCATATATTCAGGGATGATCGATAACAGTTACACATTTACTAACTTGCGAGTTAGGTCTCAGTCGACACAAGGTTTGATTGTACAAAAGACGCATTGTTACATATCGGACTCATATTCTATCATTTCTCATTATTATACTTCAATCATGATTGCTATACAACACATTGTTTTCAATTATATGAAAAACCTATGTATTCTCACCAACTATTTATAGTTGACCCCCCCATCTTTCCAACTTAACATGTTTCAGGTTTTATTTGCTATTGGAAGTTGTACAAGTCTTGGAACACATAGAAGCTTTGGACCTAGTTTATGAAATCAAGTTTATGTAATTTGTATGACAAATTGTAAATTGTTTAATATTATTCAACTTTCATTTAGTACCATGAGCTATTGAACAATCATCAATACGTGACATCCCGATGTTTCCGCCATCGGTTGGGGTGTTACAGATTGGTATCAGAGCCATGGTTATAGGGAATTAGGTTATTAGAAAAAAAAATAATCTAGTCTATAACCATAGGATTTTAACTAGTACTTGCTCCTTTTACTTGCAACCTTACTTGTTTCTATTCTCTATCCTACTTCTTATCCTTACTTTAGTCCCTACAAGAAGAGTGCTCTCCATCACAAGATCTACTCTTAGACTAGTAGGACAAATCCTCAGGTTTAGCCTGAACCACCTTGAAGATCTCGTCGAAGTTCTAAATTTTAATAACGAACACGTGCAATCTGGAAGGGTGAACGCCTGTATTCTGATTTTTCTGTCTAGGACTGGCATTGCACATAAATCCCAATAAGACGAGGGACCTGGATGCCTACCTGGGAATTCTCGGGATGAGTGTTCACTTATAGGCTAAAGCATGTCTTCACTATGTTATTAGAATCTAGAAGTTTTGATAAGTCAACGTTTTCGTTTATTCGTTTTAATTAATGAATAAATGATTACACTCACTTTCCTTAAACTAAGCTCTAAAATCTCAAAATTTTACAGCTTAAATCAATCACACTTCACCTTACCATCTTAGGAACTTTTTAAATATTCAACACCCTACCCAAATCATATTATTTCATTTCTCCACATGTTACTTATTTTTTAAAACTATAACCTCATACCTTAGCACAAACTAAAGATTTCTAAATCTTGTTGTATTTTCATTACCTAGTAACTTTACAAAGTACATATTTTTGTCAAAAGATGTCCTCGAACTTAAATTCAATTGTTTATTTAATGACGTAACAAACAATTTTCTATATAATGCTTTAAACTATTAAAAATCACTTAATAGAACCTTGATCTTCAAAACCTAATGTCATGTTTGAAATCTCCAACTAACGGGAATATTTTAATCAAAGCCCACTTAGCTTGTACTATTTGACAACTTTTGCTTTATGTATAAAACCAATTTTGAAAATAAGATTTTTTTTTTATCCATAGGAATAATATCTAGTCTCTAAATTCTCCATCGACACTCACTCATTTTCAACTTGTTCAAATTTTTACAATATTTGGCATATAGCACAATCATGTTTTCTTATACACTTGATTATAACCTTTGATCCAAACCCCAAAATTTACACTGCTACATAATCTCCTTACTATAAAATAAACTCTTTATCAACTATCTTCACATTCACTATCTCTCACAACCTTGATTCTGCTTCAAGATTCTTCATTATCCTCTCAAGAACTAAATTCATATCCTTCACCTTCTCACACATGAGCTAGTTACCCATGATAACCAAACTATTGAAACTTGATTGTGTGTTGCATCAAACATAATCCTTAGTTATACATGAGGATTCGACTATCTACCATATTTGAACATTTGAAACTAGAATTCATGGAATATAAACTATTTGCTATAGACACACCTAGAGTCATTAACCTTGTCTAGGGCAACTCTATTACAACTCGTATGCTATACTTGATACTTGATTGCTTACATGTACATATTATCAATTTGCAATTCATGTGTGTAATAATTGGTACACTTAATCAAACAACTGATAGAGGATGAAGTACTTTCTCAACAGTTAGTAGAGTACCAAATAACCTACTCAACGATTGGTAGATGTCATCATGCCTGCTCAACAGTCGGTAGAGGCCCTACATGTAACACCCCAACCGATGGCGGAAACATCGGGATGTCACGTATTGATGATTGTTCAGTAGCTCATGGTGAATAATAAATTTCATTAAATGATTTAAATAAATTACATACAATTATTCTACAAGAATTCGTACATCAAAATGAATAATACTATGCACACATCTTCAAGCATTAACTCAATCTTCAAGCAAGTATAACCTGAAACATGTTAAGTTTGAAAATATTTTGGGTCAACAAAAGTTGGTGAGATTACATAGGTTTTTGATAACAATAGTTTGTACAACAATCACAGTTGTATAATGATAGAGTATGAGTCCGACATGTAACAATGCGTCTTTGTACAATCAAACCTTGTGTCGACTGAGGACTAACTCGCAAGTTAGTTAAATGTTGTTACTGTTATCGATCATCCCTGAATTTATGCGGGGGGGGATGGGTTTGTCAGACCTATAGCGCTATAATCTAAACAGGCGGCTTGATCAATGTTAATGATTGTACTGTGTCTTTTTGTTACAGTCAATGATAGAATGAGTAAATGATAGTGTAATTGAATCACAAGTTTCAACAATGTAAGAATGAGTAAATGATAGTGTATAAAATGTTTAAACATGTTTCACCCCAAAATGTAAAACAGAAAAAGGGGCTATATAAACTCACATTGGCTAAGGTGAATTATCCTCTAAGTGTTGTGAATGTATGCGAGGCGAATCCCAAAGACTCAACAACGTAGCTAGTCCAAATTGAAGAAAACGAAAAAGAAAGAATATCAAGCTTCCAATTCGCCAATTACAAGAGCTTATAATCAAATCTTCAATTGTAGAAGTAATAGACTATAGAAGAAAGGTATGAGGGAAAGTTTAATCGGATTGAAACAATCGATTTAGAGGTGCAAAGTATAATGGGTCATAGGTGGGTTTTTATACTAGTTTTGGAGTCAATTAGCCATTAAAATTGGTCAACACCATAAAGTAAGGTTTTATGATGAATTGACTATTTGACTAAGACTTTGACTGTTTGACTAAGACTTTGATTGTTTGACTAAGACTTTGACTAATCAAGTTAAGGAATGTGTTAAGTTTATTTACTTCTGAAATACTACACAAGATGTTAGTTGGCTCAGTTGGTTGTCACTGTGTGTTGGTTGGCTGTGGACGCGGGTTCGAGTCCCGGTCCACACAAATCTTTTTTTTTTGGCAATTATTTCCCTAAAACTATATTATTCTAAATTCATAATATGATTATATAAGCCCGAAAGTGACTCGAAATATTTTTAAAACGTACAAAAGTGTCGAGATACAAATAATTATTAGTTTAAGGTATTTAAAACATATATTGTTTAAAACAATACATTCTTTTTATCAAAAAAAAATTAGGGGAAATTCGCGATGTTACACTACAACCTGCTCAACGACTGGTAGAAGCTATCGCACCTG
Source organism: Ambrosia x helenae (assembly GCA_030844895.1). Taxonomy (NCBI): domain Eukaryota; kingdom Viridiplantae; phylum Streptophyta; class Magnoliopsida; order Asterales; family Asteraceae; genus Ambrosia; species Ambrosia x helenae. The sequence continues at coordinate 6,640,645 of CM061226.1, read as the reverse complement.
CTCAACAATCGGTAGAGGTTCTTACTCACTGACTGGTAGAGGTCTTTTTCCTGCTCAACAGTTGGACTTATTTTTGGATACATTGTATACGATTCAATCACAAGGCTATTTTGCATTACTTACATGTGTGTTTAGAGTCATAGAAGGACACAAAACCTTAATGTAAGGTAAATTGGTGATTGCGGTCCGGAACGTAATCATGAATTTACAGGTACATTAAGGTAGTGTGAAATTCTATTAAGGTTTTGGGAGATACCCCGTATGTTTTCGAAGTATCAGAGGTGAGATGGGTTAGCTGCGGTACACCCTATATATAAACACTAATAATACGTGGAAAGGGATACTGTAGGGTCAGACCAATAACAAACCCTAGTTATTTGGTAGTCCATCTAGCATTTATGGTTATCTTATACATTCCTTAAACTCTTACCCTACTCTGAACCATAGTCATCCTAACTATCCTCAACACTATTCAAATGTTTCTTCTTAAAATAAACTTCGGGACGAAGTTCCTAAAAGTAGGGGAGACTGTAACATCACAGAAATTATATATATATATATATATATATATATATATATATATATATATATATATAGAACTCCATCGTTTATTCATCCGATTCATGTTTACAGTATCTTTACCATCCATTTTGTTAAATTTTTTTGTTTAAATAATGACTAAAAATCAATATTAAATTGGATTGTATTAAAAATTCTGATTTAAAAACGTTAAAAAAATGTTTGCCTGTGCCAGGATTCGAACCCGAGTCCCTGGCGGGCTAAACCTTAACCACACCACACAAACCACTACACCATTTGGTGTTTTGTGATGTTAAATAAAACCAATTAAACTTAAACCCTTTCAAGGTCCCTTAGTCAAAAAGTCAAACGTAGTCTCCTAGTCAAGTCAAGTTAAAGTGTTAGTAAATATGGCCTCCTAGTCAAGTCAAAGTGTTAGTAAATATGATCTTCTAGTCAAGTCAAAGTTGTTCCTAAATTATAGCCTAGTCAAAGTAGTCCCTAATTACAACTCCAAATTATCCACTATAAATACTATAGCCTACCATTCAACTCTTTATACCATTCAACTCTTTATACCATTCAATAAAAAAAACATTATTATCCCATCTCCCATATACTAAAGTTTTCATCCATCATTATCTCCTCTAGCTAGTTCCGAGTTTTCCAAGGCATTATTACTAAGTGTTTGCACGCTCAATAAAACGCACGAACTCATTATGCACCTAAGGTGAGTTTACATAGCCCCTTTTTCTGTTTTACATTTTGGGGTGAAACATGTTTAAACATTTTATACACTATCATTTACTCATTCTTACATTGTTGAAACTTGTGATTCAATTACACTATCATTTACTCATTCTATCATTTGACTATAACAAAAAGACACAGCACAATCATTAACATTGATCAAGCCGCCTGTTTAGATTATAGCGCTATAGGTCTGACAAACCCACCCCCCACATAAATTCAGGGATATCGATAACAGTTACACATTTACTAACTTGCGAGTTAGGTCTCAGTCGACACAAGGTTTGATTGTACAAAAGACGCATTGTTACATGTCGGACTCATATTCTATCATTTCTCATTATTATACTTCAATCATGATTGCTATACAACACATTGTTTTCAATTATATGAAAAACCTATGTATTCTCACCAACTATTTATAGTTGACCCCCCCATCTTTCCAACTTAACATGTTTCAGGTTTTCTTTGCTATTGGAAGTTGTACAAGTCTTGGAACACATAGGAGCTTTGGACCTAGTTTATGAAATCAAGTTTATGTAATTTGTATGACAAATTGTAAATTGTTTAATATTATTCAACTTTCATTTAGTACCATGAGCTATTGAACAATAATCAATACGTGACATCCCGATGTTTCCGCCATCGGTTGGGGTGTTACAATAGGTCTAGGCCATTTTGTAATAACTTCGATTTTTGCAGAGTCCATCATTATACCATCTGCAGATATAACGTGACCTAAAAATGAAACTTGGCTTAACCAGAACTGGATGTAGACGTGCCTCGTGTTCTTCTTTATTCTTGGAGTACACTAGAATGTCGTCTATAAAAACAATGATGAATTTATCTAAGAATTCATAATGGTCGTATTGAGTTCGAAAAGCAGTTTTAGGAACATCCATATCCTTGATTTTTAGTTGGTGATATCCGGACCTCAGATCGATTTTTGAGAATAGTTTGGCTCCTTGAATTTGGTCGAAAAGATCATCGATTCGAGGTAAGGGATAACGATTTCGGATTGTGATCTTATTTAGTTCCCGATAATCTATGCATAACCGCATAGTACCGTCTTTCTTTTTCACAAACAAGACTGGTGCACCCCAAGGAGACACACTTGGACGAATGAACCCTAGATTCAGCAACTCTTGCAGTTGTTCCTTGAGTTCTTTCAGTTCTAAGGGAGCCATACGATATGGTGCTTTTGAAATTGGTTCTGCACTAGGAATACGATCAATGGTAAACTCTACTTCACGATCTGGTGGAAATCCAGGTAATTCTTCTAGGAATACATCTAGATACTCATAGACAACCAGATGCTATCTATGGTTGGTTCTTCAGATAGAACAGATTTGACTGATGCTAAAAATCCTACACAACCATGTGACAAAAATTTCCGGGCTTTAAAGGCAGGGATCATCTTTAGGATTTTTCGTGGTTGAGTCCCCTGATAGATGAGTTCAGGAGATTGAGGGTCTCCAAAAATTACACGTCGAGTTTGACATTCGATAGTGACATTGTTTTTTGGATAACCAGCCCAGTTCTAATATTATATCAAAATCCTCCATTTTTAGATCTACTTTACACACAAGAGATTTGATTTGTATGGGGCAGTCTTTATAAATATGAGAAATTATGACATGATAACCCATTGGTGTTGAAATAGTGAGAGGATTTTCTAGTCTTGTAGGTATTGTTGTGAGATGTTTAGTAACAAACAATGAGATTAAAGAAAGAGTTGCTCCCGTATCAAATAAAACTTGAACATCATGTAAGCCCAAATGAAGAGTACCAAAAACTGTATCTGGTGTGTTTGTGGCATTTGTTGCACTTAGAGAAAATACTCTCCCTCCAGCAGTGGGTCAAGCAACATTCCCCACATTGGTTCCCTTTGGGTCAGGTTTCGGGCATTGTTTAATCATGTGATCAGTTGCACCACATCTAAAGCAAGTTCCCAATGCTCGACGACATACACCCTGGTGATTCTTACCACATATGTTACAAATAGGGCTTTGGTTTTGGTTCTGGTTAACTTGACGATTGACAGATTGAGTCCTATTAGGAGCTGGATAGGGTTGAGCTTGTTGTCGAACGGGATTGTTGGGATCAGTTTGCTCTTTTTGCTAAGTAAGAACTTGCTATCTTGACACTTAAGTGTTTAGCGAGCCCTTGTAAATCAGATTATAAGCACAGCGGAATGTATAAGTTAAAGCAACACTTTTTATACTATGGAAGGGTTATTACTCCCCCTTGATGATTGAAACTAATAAATGACAAGTATTTATTATGAATCTAAGCAGTAAATGAGAATTAGATACTTAGACAGATTCACAATAAATACTGAAATGGAATAGAACAGTTGAGAGTGTTTGAAGGATTTTTCTATTAAAATCAATGTCTAAAATAGAAGGTTGAAGCCTCCTATTTATAGACGTTTACATACATGTATCTTGCCCAAAAAGCAAGTACAGAAACAACAGAAACAAGTTGCACAAGTTGCAACATTGAAACAAACAAATACAGCTAAAAGTAATAATAAACAATAAACTACTGATGCAAAAAGGCGGTGGAAAATATCTGATGCTAAGTGCTGATGAATGACAAACTACTGATGAGTAGTTTGTCTTCAGTACTTCTGAAGTGAACTTGTCTGGTTTGGACTTTAGAACTTCTGATGAAGTTTCTTCTTCAGCACTTCTCTTATCTTCTCTTCAGCAGTTCTTTGTTTTCTTTTCAGTACTTCTATACTTAGCCAAAATGACAGAAGTGAATTAGACTAAGGTTTCCAAAAGTGGTTTCACCAATCCTCTTTGTCCTAACAGGGATTGAAAGTTTGAGTTTGGTTCCTTGGTTTCCATTGATTATTGTGATGGTTATTGTTACGTTTGAATTGATTTCTTCATCTCCTGCGTAGTGGTTTTGGTTAGAGGATTGCCCGGAAGTTAGGGGGACGGGGCGCCACCAGAATTGGGCACGGGTACCCCATTACCAGCACGGTAATACCGTCGCCACCTCTGCTGGTAGGGTTCCCGTGAACCGTTTTCTGGTTCTTGTTACCGTGCTGGTACAAAGAAACGGTCCTTTTCTTGACCAATAAAAATATGCTACGTTTTTCTTTCACCTTTGACCGTGTTTTAGTTTTTGACCGTTTACATTTTGACCTTTTTTTTTTTTTTATCTTTTACCCCTATACAAATCATACATTCACATAAAATAATTGCCACGGTTAACTTTCATTAAAAATTTAAACAACATTACACAATAAACATTAAACAACATTAAACATTACTTATTAAATAATTCTCGCAACATTCGCCATGATGCAAAATGGGTGAAGTTACTCATTTGTAAATGGTAGTAGTCGTCTCGCGTGACTTGGATTGCAATGTCTTCTTGAAGATTAGGGTGCGTCTCCATCGTGGCTTCATAGAGGACGTTCCAACGGAGACACCTGGACCAGAGAAGAATCCACCTACGAACGAACGAATCCTTGGGGCGGTCATTTGTGCCGGTTAAATCATTGAATATCACCGACACCCGGTTCCAAAACGAAATTAGGGTATCGACTTCATGAACCCATGTGTCTCTCACTATCAGGTATGCCCTCGTTAACGCGATATCCTCATTTGCATTCCACGGGACCATTTTTACGATACGATTAAAGTATAACCTGTTTTGGTCTGATTGTTTGTATTGAAGTTATGGTGTTTTTATAAAACAAACCGTAACGGTACAGATTCCAAGTGGTTGCAACGGTTTAAATGTAACGTAACAAAATTAATTACCGTCTGCTTATACAACGGTTAGTTTTTTTGAATTTAAATGAAATATAATGAAAGAATCAGTGGAGTGCTGCCTACAAAAAGTGTTTTAGTGAAGTAAATCAGTGAAGTGATGTGGCAATGTATAATTGGTTAAAATCAGTGAAAGAAAATCTTATTTCTAGGAGTGCCCCTTAAGGCCTTATGACGTGGTTGTCATCCCGGTTCCTCTTGCGGGTTTCCTCAGATTTAGCCCATCTCTTCTTGTTTTCTATTTCCAGTGTTTTAACAGTGTCTGTAACCTCAGTAATGGTATTGAAATTTTGCGTTATTACCCATCTTCTGTTCTTTTCACAGACTGCCCACTTCATCTTTTCTGCCTGAACTTCTGGTGTTCTAGCAGCCGTTCCAAGAAACCTAGCTAGTCTACAGAATCTAGCCATGATTTGACCATGTTTCATTATCTTGTTGTTTGATTTATGCATATTCTCGAGCATACTCATTTTTCTCTACCTCTGAAAAATATTGCTGGAAGAATATAGAGCGGAAATCAGCCCAAGGAAGAGTAGTAGCATAGCCATTTCCTCCATTAGCAAGTTAATTCCATCCCACCAAATAAGAGCGTCATCTTCCAACTTATACGATGCCAGCCTTGTTTTAAATATGTCATTGACTCCAAGGACTTCAAATATCTTTTCCATATGTGCTATCCAATTACTAGCTTCCATGGGGGTAGCTGCACTGCTAAAAGATCTTGGTTTTTGCTTTTGGATTCTCTCATTCCAAATGTGAATTCCATCAGATAGTTTAGTATCAATTTGTTTAGGAAGAGACGGAGGAGGTGTAATAGATGGAGATAGAGGGCGTTGTATATGAGGTGGAGTTGGAGGTGGAGGAGGAATTATGTTATTTTCTTGTGCACGAATACGTTCATCAACAGTTTTAGAATGTTAGGCAAAATTCTTTCAAAAACACGTTGCACCGCATCATCAACGTTATGTCGCATCGAAGAACTTGATATGCTACGATTAGATCTTAAAGGAGGCATCTAGAAGGAAAGATAACATAAGAATGATGATACAAATATAACACAAGATTAGATTTCCTATCCCAATGTTTACCCATTAACTCACATGTTTACTTTTAGTGTTTAAGTTTTCTACAATAAAGAGCCTTAGCTCTGATACAATAACTGTAACACCCCAGCCTGGTTCTGGGCCGACGTGTCACGATTACAGAATCAGATACAAAAAGACATATTTTATTAAGCATCGAACTTTCTTACAAAAAGAGTTATTTCGATAATTTATTTAAATACACTATTAAATACATAAAAGCTGCATTGCTTCCAACTTGATTATTTAGCTCACTCCACACATTCCCGTTATCCCTGACAACCTGTTGAAAAAAAAAAAGAAAACAAAGAGAAGGAGCAAAATGCCACGAATGGATAATAATACCAGAGCATACTGAATATGAAAGAAAAGATAATCATACAATTATAATTACATGACAGAATTCAATAATCTTATCATGTTATCAGAAATACCCATTGAGCCCGATATTTATATTTATGTATAATAACACAAAACAGGAGAAACCGAGTAACTAGCCCGAGAACCTATGTGCGAATCATATAAACCACACACCAGAAATAATATTATAATATTATAGGATCGATCCATACGCCTCGAAATATATATATATATACACACACACACATAATCGGTATTTAATCAGAGTTCAGAGCGAGACGTTGTGATTTAGGCTCACCGTCACAGTCGGTGCCATGCCATCAATGCCGCAATGACATGCTTGTGGTCACCCCCACAAGTAGGGGGGCGTTCTCGGGTATCAGAATACAAAGATAAAACAGATAATATATTTATTTTTATCAATTATAATAATGTGCATAATCAGACGTATTGTTGTTCAGAATGCGATAATGAGTACAATTTAATTAAAATAATATCGCATGTAATATAGTTTCAGAGTCAAAATAATTCAAGCCAGGTGAATGAAACAAATAAAAATATGAAATAAACGAGTACCACTTAGTTAAATAATGATATGAGACGAAATTAAAATGCCATTGCTATACAAATAGTAAAGGAGAATATCCGCACCTTAAACGATTTCAATGCTTTGTTGCAAGGTTGACCACGTAAGGTTATGTGGGCTTTTAATAATCTACACACAAGTAGTGTATTTAGACTTCTATATTAAAGTTTTTATTAATATGGCTTTGAAAGATTACTAATCTAAATTGTTACGATTATGTAAAAAAATTTGCTTCTTATATATGTATACTAGAATATGAAATCTCAATTTAAGTAAAAATTATTGCTTTTTTTTTTGTAAGTCATACATAAATAACTTTTTTTTATAAAATTATTCTATATTTCAAAGTTTTAAATAAAATAGTTACCAAAATTTAAAATCAAATCGTGATTAAATAAAATGTAATTAATAGTCTTGAGTAAATTATATTAGTTAACAGTAAGTGCATATCATCATCCTACATATTATTTATTAAAAAAAATATTTACTTAAAGACTTAAGATTCCTTTTTGTTTTAAACAGTTTATCGAATTTTGTTTCTTTATATTCATATATCATAAATAAATATTTTGATTTACCATAAAATATAGTTTATGACATTGGCAATCGTAAAGATCTTATTTTTAAATAAAAGCATAACAATAATAATAAAATAATTTTAACTTTGTGTGATTTATTAATCAATTTTCATAGCATAAATATTAGTTTAATGTAAATTATGACAATCTGTTTTTGTCATGTGACGTAAATCCCTTTTACAAAACTTTAAATATATATTGGCTTTTATGTGACAAATATATTATTTCAAAATATTTATAATATTAGAGTAAGTTAGAAAAGGAATCTAGAATCTAATACCTTTCGGTAACCGTTGGGTTGTCTTGGTGACAATCAGAGGATCAAAATTTTAGAAGTGTAGTTGTGAGGGAGGTGGTTTATGTATCGTCGAAAGCTTACCCAATCATAGCTATTTATAATCGGATTTTTTTTCTTGTACTAGAGGTGAAGTAATACACATCGATAGGTTTTAGAGTTGGATGCAATAAATATACAAAGGACTAACTATTGTTCTTTGTAACAACAAACAATAAGCAAATAAATTAAAGGAAATAAACAATAGTATTGTAGCTAGTTATGGCCACATGCACCAATAAAAATTTACTACTGTTTATTACAATGATAATTGTTAGTATATAGAATACACTTGTTATTTTGATATTATTAAATTTTTGACCTTCCATCATAGTTTCTATTTATTGTTATCAGTATTTATATTGATATTATTTTTATCGTATTTTGCGTGTATTCATACTCATCGTATTATTAAGAGTTTTGATCAACAATATTCTCTTAATATATACAAACTTTATTGCATTTATCAATTTTCTTTTATAAACTTATCTTTTTAGATCATGGACTCTTGATATCTATAAAATATGAAAACAACTCAATATAATATGTTTTATAATAATATCTATTCTCCTAATGCTCTTTGGTCTAAAACTCTAAATTGATGGTTGTGATGACTTCTCTGTTAAAGCTATTCGTAGGCATCTCTATCTAATGCTTTTAGATGAGGGTCCTCATGCAACTAGGTGGAATAAATATGTTCTAAGAAAAGTGAAAATTTTTACTTGGCGTGTTTTTCATGACTCGGTTATGTGTCCTTTATAGACAGATTTAGTGGAAATTACGAACCCTTTTTTTGGTGATTGTTCGATTGCTAGGAAAACTTATGTCTCGGTTTTCAAATGGCTTGATGTTCTAGTTTTTTAGGATTTTAGGCCTTCGTACGTAGCTTATTAGATCTTTGGATAATCTATCGACATCAGGATCACGTAAACTTGTTTTGGAGGTGATTATTCAGACTAGCTGGTGGTGTTATGGAGATTCAGAAATGTCTCCATATTATGTCCATCAAAGTCTTCTTATGAGCATTTATTTGATGTTTATTAATTATTTGTACTTGTGGTATTAGAAGGGTGGTTATATTTAAACCCTCCACCTTCTATTTTAACCCCCTTAAAGCGCCTCGCTTAGGCCTAAACGAGACGCTTTGGAGCTGAATTCGAGAAGGTCAGTACGAGGGGCAGAAAAAGCTGTTTTTTTAAAATTTGAAGCGTCTCGCTTAGGCCTAAGCGAGGCGCTTCGAGGGGGTAATTTATTTTGGTAGTTGTTTTGATGTTTTGAGTTGTTTTTTTTTTTAATTTAATAATTATAAAAAGTTAAAAAAATTTAAAAAACAAAGTAATAACCCTCAACATTTGTCAATAACTTAAACTTGACATCATCAACCACGTAAAGTTAATGAATGCGGTATGCGCGTTAAATTTCATTAAATGTGGCAACACAGGCAAGTCCTCGTCTAATAACAACTGAAAAGTAGCCGGTGCAAGTTCTCGATGGATGTAGCTCATATGTTATTATCTCATATGTTATTATCTCTTCTCTTATTCTCTCTTTCTCAAGTTCTCGATTGATTATTGCTCTCATATCATGGATCAGAAAGATTTAAGCTAATTAAACTCATATCTCAAGCCGTGCAAGTTATGTTGTAGCTCATATGTTATTATCTCTTCTCTTATTCTCTCTTTCTCAGTTCTCGATGGATTATTGCTCTCATATCATGGATCAGAGAGATTTAAGCTAATTAAACTCATATCTCAAGTCGGTGCAAGTTATGTTGTAGCTCATATGTTATTATCTCTTCTCTTATTCTCTCTTTCTCAAGTTCTCGATGGATTATTGCTCTCATATCATGGATCAGAGAGATTTAAGCTAATTAAACTCATATCTCAAGCCGGTGCAAGTTATGTTGTAGCTCATATGTTATTATCTCTTCTCTTATTCTCTCTTTCTCAAGTTCTCGATGGATTATTGCTCTCATATCATGGATCAGAGAGATTTAAGCTAATTAAACTCATATCTCAAGCTGGTGCAAGTTATGTTGTAGCAGTCAAGATTGATAACTGGACAGGTTAGCCAGGTGTTTGTCAAAAAGGTAGAGCACACCACTAGAGCAAAAAGTTGTGTGTATGAATAGTGACCCTCTGGCAAACCTGCGTAAAGGACTAAAGCCACATATCTTGCCATTAATACCAACGATGATTGCCAGAGGGTATGTACAATGGTTTTATTTATATATAAAGAACATTAATCGGTTTTATTTAGCGTAAAAAGTTCATTGTACATATACCTCCTTATCTAAAAACAAATCACATCATTGTAGAGGTTACTAGGTTACTCATTACCGTTGGACGTTGAAGGTAAACATGGACAGTGAGAAGTGAGATTGATAACTTCTCTATGGAAGTTGCTAAAATAGTTAAACAAAAGCTGAAATTAAACAGTTATTTGGAATGTTCCTGATCATTACAGTAATACTTGGATCCGGTTCAAGTCTAAAGCTTCGTGTGTCATCTTGGTCGAACTCATGTGGCAACATACTTCAAATCAATGGGAAGAAAACAATCCTCATCCACAATGTTCTTACCTATGAGTTTAATTAGCTTGAATCTCTCTGATCCATGGTATCCACTTTCAGAATCTGAAGAGAAGCTATCATCTCAGAGAGATATCTGTCAAGTAATTACAAGAAGATGATCAAAGATGCTACAACATAACTTGTACCGGCTTGAGATATGAGTTTAATTAGCTTGAATCTCTCTGATCCATGGTATCCACTTTCAGGCTGTCTTCATCGTTGACCGCTATCTGTCGGATAACAACTGAAAAGTTGTTTCATACGTAAAGAGTATAATCGTGATGTGATGGATTTTTATATCTGCAACCTAGTTCCTTTTTACCTGGTTGTAAAGGAACTTCAGGTCAGCCAGACCTTTGTCAAAAGCAAGTGTGAAGATCAAGATCAAGAAGAACAGTACGGTCATTCAAAATTTCAACTTACCGTTCAGGTGCTTAAGTCCACCTTGAAGACTGGATACCATGGATCAAAGAGATTCAAGCTAATCAAACTCATATCTCAAGTTGGTCTAACAACTGAATTTGACTTGCTTGCATAGGAATCTTGTACGAAATTATACAGTTATTTGGAATGTTCCTGATCCTTACAGTGAGATTGATAACTTCTCTATGGAAGCAACAAATTCAAAACAGAGGTAGGTTTGCCAGAGGGTCACTATTCATACATAAAAGATTAAGAAGAACAGTACGGTCAACGATGAAGGTGTGTTGTATGTATAAAATTGTGAATAATTGTGAGAGTCGATAGGAGAGCAATAATCCATCGAGAACTAGAGAAACAGAGAATAAGAGAAGAGATAATAACATATGAGCTACAACGACGTCGTATTTTGGAAGCTGAAGTTCGGAGAGAACTAAATATTCAACATGAGATGACTTGCTTGCATAGGAATCTTGTACGAAATCATTCTCACATGAATATCCTTTGATGAATGTATTAGGGGTTGGAAACTCTGAAGACCAGATTTATTCTCCATATCCATACCTTGTTTCAAGTATCTTGTAAAATTCATTTCGTCTTCAAGACTCCTATGAGTCAACAAAGGTTGACTTTTTTGAGCATTAACAATGACTATATTACATTATTATTATTATTATTATTATTATTATTATTATTATTTTTTATTATATTTGTAATTTAGTTCCTTTGTTTTATTATTATAATAATTTATTATTATCAAGAATCAGAAATTAGTAAAA